>BSBK01003834.1:820000-1357500 GCA_027943335.1 Chamaecyparis obtusa
TATATAAAGTTAGATTATAATTATTCTCATAATAACTAAATAGTTAAATTGATAAAATAATTATGTAAATATTAGATAAATTAATATAATACTCGAGAGATATTATATATATAAAATCATAATTGTCATTATATTAATTACATAATAATGAATAGACATGTCCCATGAAGGGACATGTCTCTTCTTGGCTCATTCTCAATATAAATGCAAGAGATTGTTGCATTTGGAAAACACATACAATGAGATAGTGCTATTACATTTGCAATGATCCTAAAATCTTAGCAATTTTAAATGTAAAATGTAAAATGTAATTACATGTGATCACAATACAACTCAAAGTAAATTAGGATTGTATTGTGGAATATGTCAAACTTAGTTGTATCTCTCCCTCCTTTTTCTCGTAGCCCGTCTTTTATAAATATGAGAGTGCTCACTGTAAAAATCATCTCTTCTGGAATACAAAAAAACTCTGTCAATTTGGGAAGTACTCTAGAACTTTGACTTTAGATGCAATTCAAATTGCAATCAATAAAAGAGCTGACTTTCTTTCAATCTTTGTGTTGGGACAAGTTGTTATGTGACGACATTATCCAGAGTTGATTGTGAGGATTGTGGTGTTATCTAAAAGGGATTTAGATTGAATCTTTTAGTCTTTGAGGTGCTTATTATGTTTAGAGATAATATTATGTTTTTAAAATTGATCTTGTAGCCTTTGAGATACTTATTGAGTTTGGACCTACTGTTATATGTTCAAACTAAGAGATAACTTGTAGTCTTTCTATTGCTTTTATCTTCCACATTTTTGTGGTTAAGGTGTAGAGTACATTGGAGTCTTGAGATGCATGTATATTCATCTTTGTTTCTGAAACTTTATAAGGAGGCCGTGGAAAGTCTTTGAACTTTCGTGAACTTCTTGTTACTAACTCTTCTAGATTGTATTTAAGAGATTGTTGAGAAAGGATCATCTATTATGAAGAAAAATAATATGATGAAGGATAGAAAACCTATTCTGAAAGGGGAGAATATGGTAAAAGTAACACCCTATTGATTGATTAGGTGAATGTAATCTTAGATCCTAGCTTGTGTTAGTAATTTTCAATAGCAATAAATAGGGGGAGCCTCCCCTTACAAAGAGGAGAGAATGTGTCTCACCCACTTTGGTTGAAACTGTAATCACCTGAAAATGGACAAGATCAATTAAGTGAGCAACTAAGGCAAAAATCAAAGCAATTAAATCAAGTTAAGCTAAAATCAAAGCTAAATTGTAATTAAGCCATAATCAAAATTTAATTAAAAATCAAAAGCCATAAAATAAATCTAAATCAAATAAATCATGATAAATCAATAAATTGTGCAATTAATGTAATTAATTGCATAGTTCATTTAAATCAAATCAATCCATTCAAGGGGTACACATGGCTAACCATATTAATTAAATTTAATTAATTGAATCCTATTTTCCCTCAACCACCAAATGGGAGGAAAATGCATCAACCAATAGGGTTTGAGAACCAAGATCACATGGATCAAGCTCACATCAAATCTTCATCACACATAAGGAGAAAGAATTGTGTCCACCCATTTTATCCTCTTGTCCCAAGCTTTGAGGACAAAATATTTAAATGGTCTCCAAAGGTGGAACCATGGACCTAAGCCTAACCCAACCATGATCAAATAAAATCCACCCCCTACCCTTGCCAAAATCTATAAAAGCAAGGCTAAAATCAGGCATAAATCATCCACAATTATTTTAATAGCATCAAACCCCTTGCAATTTTAAGCTAGAAAGGCAAATCTAGGAGCTAATTAGACTAATTTCTTTTGGAATTAATTGTTTTATCTTTTCTTATCATATTTTCTCATATTAGGACTATCACTAATGGAAGCTTGCTGAGAGCTCTTCATTAGCATCCCTAATTAGAGAGCCATAGAGTGCTCATTTGTCATTTATCTTTCTTATTTAGATTGCTAGTTGTGGTAATTTAATTATTATTTCAAGTTATTTGATGAGACTAACCCTATGACGATACTTATCCTAGTACACAAAATGGCGCCCACCATGGGGCCCTAGGCTTCACTAATTTTAGTTTAGGAGAAATTGAATTTTTCTTGCAAATCCTTGTTTTATTCTTTGTTTTGCAAGTTTTCAGTGCTTTTACTAGTTTCTGCAGCATGTACACCTATTCCTATAGTGCGTACAAAGTCTAAATTAGCGCTTCTACGAAAAAGTTGTGCGCCTTTGCACAAGATTTTAGTGTGTTTAATCCTTCTATCTTCTTGTCTATCCTTGTTTCAGCGTGTTTGCCTTGACTCCAGAGCGCGTTCGTTTTGTTCTGCAACACGTTTGATCATTTCTCTATGCGCCTTTGCTTATTAAAATAACACTTTCAATTTCTATTTCTGCGCTTTTAAACTTTTCATGCAGCACATTTAAAATTTTTAACAACGCTTTTAAATAATTTAGCAGCGCTTTCAATTAGTTCTGTTGTGCTTTTGATTAAATTGAAAATTTCCAGAATCTAACGCTCGAAAAATGATTTGTCTATGTCTGTAGGATGACTGGCCATAAAAAAGTCAAAAATCCAGAGACCATATTCAATAGTGAAGGAAAAGCATTGGCTAAAAAGACCAAAGAGGAGAACATAGCACATATCAAGCTGGTTTTGGAGAACTCACAACAAGAAACTGAGGTATATGAAAAATATTTGAAGATTGTAGAAGTATACAAATCTAAATTTGCCTCATTAAATTGGATTTACTTGCCTTAATTGATTTGGTTCAAAGTTGATAAATAAGGCTTAGATTTCAAATTTATTCTTGTTTTTCTTCATTTTGCTTGTTTGTGTTGACTAACTTATTGGAGGAGAGGCAAAAAGGAAGGAATGATTGCCACTAGGTGAGTCTAAATCATGGAAAAATCATAAAAAATGCCCCTAGCCTTTGCTAGCTTTGATTGAAGGTAAGCCTAAACTTGGTCAATTTTTTCTTTAAATTTTGGCCTTGTGATTTTTGTTCAAATCTAGTAAGTAAATAGCTTAAAGCATATTATCAAGCACTAAATCAAACAACCCCTTGTTTGTGGAAGAGAGTAGAAATACTCAATTCCCATTAGTTAGTGGGTTTTGGAAATTGAACATTGTTAATAGTGTATGGGAAGCAATAATAGATAGGGATATGCTCTTCACCTTTTGGTGAATCAAACTCCCAAAACCTATCTCTTAATTCTATTTTATCACTTTCAACATGAATATGCTAGATCTTTAGTGTGCTTGCCTCTCGAGATTTTCCTTAACGAGGCCAGTGAGAGGGACAATCCAAAGTGGGATACATTTGTCTTTGCCACAAAAATCCAACCCAATATAAAATGAAATGCATGCATCCTTAATGGGGTGTGTGACAAAAGGATATTAAGATTTTGAACTTCCTCGAGTAGTCCTTCAGGATTGCGCAAAACTCTGACATACTAGTGGTGGGAAGCCTCCAAATTTTGGGGGATGAAAACTTAATATCCATTTTGAACGGAATCTTGATTAAATACCTTGTTAAATTAGCAAAGTCTATCTTGTAAAGCCATGTTTACGAACCAACTTGTGAACTAGGTAGATTGCTTGAAGTGCTTTTCATGAAAAGCTCGTGATAACGTCCTTACAAATTCAAACACTTTTAGTGTAGAGGGTTAAAAAGAACAAGTGTATTTGTGATTGCTTTGTTTGAAAAATACGTATAACAAGTAAGAGATATCCATTTTGAAAATTCATCTTATATTTTTAAATCTCTGCATAAAAACAAACAATTACCAAGTTTGGGGAAAACAATCCTAAATCAAACCTTTGTTGAATGCTGATTTCTACACGATCTCATAGACTCAAGTTATCTTTACAAGAAGATGACACTTGCATTGCAAAAGAGGTCCCCGAATTTGAATCTCAAAACTCTTTTATAAATCACAACCAAGGGGATAGTCTCCCAAATCTTTTTGAAAAGAGAATTGATCCAATGGATAGAAACTCTACATTTCACGATTACATCCATGGGGGAAATAATGAAAACATTAATCATGTCAATCAAGGGCCTAAAGAAACACTCGAAGATAAAGACAATAAGGTGGCTCAAGACATTGAGTTCCTTGAGGTTATGGACAAACTGATAGAAAGAGATAGGGAAAGATATTTCCTAAATTTAGCCCAAGCAGGGGTAAAACTTCCACATGATTATGACGTTGATCAACTTAAGAAATATAAGGAAGATGATAATCTGATAGGTGCGATGGATAAACAACTAAAAATATTCGAAGCATAAATTGACCTAATGAAGAAAGCAACTGAACCTAATCCATTTTCTATCGAGGCCTTGTGCCCATTTCCTTTTGATAAAAGTTTAGTTATGGCACCTTTCCCAATAAATGTGGTCTTTCTAAAATATGACAAATATACGGGTAAATCAGACCCACAAGACCACCTTAGAGAGTTTTGTGCTCTAAGTATCGAATTCATGCATGACACAACTTATCTAATGAGGCTTTTTCCAAGAAGTTTAGGAGGCCAAGCCATGGAATGGTTCTCAAAACTTCCACAAGGGATTAAGACATTTAAGGAATTAGCCTCCAAATTCGTGACTCACTATTCCTACAACATTAAGCACAAAATCACCATGCTTAATATTTGCCACACTAAACAACGAGATGGTGAATCTTTCCTAGGGTTTCTCCAAAGGTGGAGAACAGTCTTCACAAGATATCCACAAAGCATACCCGAAAAGGAAAAAATGGAGATATTTATGAATAACCTAAATGTGGAGATGAATTATAGGCCCCAACTTCAATGTCCCCCTACTTTTGAAAATTTTATCAAAAACATGATCAAAATTGAAGAGGTGTTGGTTAAGAGAGGGGAAATCAAGTTATTCAAAGATAATAAACCCTATACCAACACTAATAACAATCCTAACTTATCTAATTATAACAATAATAAAGGAGCCAACAATCACAATGACAAACCGAGACTATGGTTGAAAAACAATAATAAAAATCTTGTGAATGACGGAGTTGTGGAAGCGCACAACTTAAAGGCTACTCCCTTTAACTTATCAAGCGGGATGAAACCAATGTATAATGTCAATCAAATGACAAAAGCTCCTTATAATAACAAAAACCCTAACAATAACAATAACAACAATGCCAACAACAACAACAATCCCTTTAATAATTCCAATGTCAATAAACCTAAACCATTCTTTTCCACATATCAAAAAAGAAAATTCACCTTTTTAGGTGAACCTTTGGAAAATGCATTAAGGACTTTGGTGGCTAATAAAATCATTACCTTACCCGAATTGAGGCCATATGAACCCCAAGTCAAATCCAATTGGTGGAATGATTCTCATCATTATGAATACCATCTCAACAAAGGACATAAAATAAATGAATGCATGAAATTAAAACACCTTGTCCAAGATCTAATTGATGATGGAACCATTAAAGTGGAAGGACCTCAAAATAATGAGGACCATACGATGTTCAAGAACCCTTTCCTAAACCATGGAAAAGGGGAATCATCGAATATCAATCATAACAACAAAAGAGGCAATGAAAAGGTTAACTTCACACATACTTATGATAATACCATCAATACTCTAAGTGGTGAGGAAAACACCATAAATGTGATAGTGGTAAAAGAAAAGCCAAGGGAAGCAATATCTAATGTTGTAACTAGGGGGCGAGCATCAAAGATTACCTTACCAGGAGGTGCCCCAATAATCATCTTACCAAACCAAACCTCATCTTCATCTTCAAAGCAATATAATTTGGTAGACCAATTGAAAAGAACCCTTGCTCAAATCTCCATTCTAGAATTACTCAAGCTTTCACCAACTCATAAGGAGATTCTAGAAAAATCCCTAGTGGAGACCAATGTGCCTTTAAATTTGGATACAGATAAATTCCAAAACATGATAGGCCATCTTGTTGCACCCTATTGTCTATCTTTTTCAAAACAAGATGATATGTCTTTAAACCACCCACAAAATATGCCTTTGCATATAGAGGTCCTAATCCACAAGCATAGAGTGAAAAGAGTCCTCATTGATGGGGGAGTTGGCCTGAATATTTGTACCTTAAACTTGGTTAGAGCCTTAGGATTTTCTGAGGAGGCTATTGACCCAAAGAAAAAGATAACCACAAAAGCCTACGATGATGAAGAAAGAGCTTCCAAAGGTGTCATATTACTTCCCATCCGAGTTGGTCCAATGCAAAAGGAGACCATTTGCCAAGTCCTTGACCTAAAATTGACTTACAATATTCTATTAGGAAGGCCATGGATCCACAAAATGCAGGCCATACCTTCAACCTACCATCAATGCCTCAAATTCCCTTACATGGGACAAGAAGTCATGGTAAGTGGGGATTCAAACCCCTCTCAATATTGTAATAACATGAAGCCTATTAATGACTCCTTAGTCCCACATAATGCAAAAGGGTCTATTTCCCAAAGAATAGAACAAGAACAAAGCTCAAAAGATCTTCCATCTTTGAAAGGAAAAGAAAAGGAAGAAAAAGAAAGTGTTGTTGTTGAAAATTACCAAGTTCCCACTAACCTAGCTACATCGACTAAAGGAAAAGAAAAGGTTAGTGAGGAAAATGCTCATGAGGAACATAAAGAAGACCAAGCAAGATCTATCCAAATTTATACGAAGGGGGCCCATTATCAAAAGATGGACCACATGATGAATAATTTCGAAAAGAAATTCCAAATCAAACAGAAGGGTGTAGGTGAATATTCATTATCTATGATGGATCTACCCTTATCTCCCAAATCCCATGGAAGACCATCCAATCAACCTCATAAATAAAATGAACACTTTGTGAGGGAAAGCACTTCTTCATCCATGGATGAGGAAGATAATGAAATCTTAAATTGGCTATATAAAGATGAGGGATCAAGTACACATGAAAAGTGCATTCAAAACATAAGCATTCCCACTCAGTAATATGGCAAAGGATTTCAAATAATGCAGAAAATGGGATACAAAGGACAAGGGCCTTTAGGTACAAGAAATGAAGGATTAATAGAACCTGTTGAAATGTCATGGAGAGATAGTAAAGAAAAGACTGGATTAGGGTACCTAGAACAAGGGTACACTCAAAAGAAGTATCCCTTGGTTTATGACCAAATTTTACAACTAGGTTCCCAAAGTGATGAGGATTTGAACAATTGGGAATGGGACTCATTTTCAAGTGAGTCATATCAGGATAAAGAGGTTGATGTCATCCATACCTATACTCCTAGCAAGGAAAAAGAACAAGCCTCAGAATCAAATCAGAATCAAGCTAAAAGTTCTAGCCAAGAGGTCTTAAATAATGTGCCAAGTCAGGAAATTGAAGGAAATCAATGGGTAGGAGAACCTTACATACCATCATGGAGACCTACTATAGGATAATCTAACCCTAGATTTAATCCAAGAGATTTTTACCCAACGGAAACCCTAGAGGATTCTAGTGAGGAAGATTTTGACCCTAGTTCTCTAGAGAATCTAGAAGAAGCACATATCATATATTTGAGTGATACAATGTTCGAACCTTCAAATGAGGTCATGTCCTTAAACCCTATTGAACCAAACCAAAGCATCGATCCCTTGATCCTTATCTATCCCGAACTAATTGAATGGGATTCCTTTGAACCTACCATCCACCCTACATTGTTGAATGATAAATTGGTGTCCCAATACCTTAATGCGATTGAGCCTTCTTCTACCATGGAATATTAGGAAGAAGTGACAAAGGAGAGTATTCAACCTTTCAGTTCAAAAAAAAGTGAAAAAAATAAGAAAAATGAAAAATGGAAAGAATCTAATGTTGAAAATGACATTGTGGTGACATTAAATAAAAAAGAAAAAGAAATAAGAACGTTTCCAAAGGTGAAAACCCAACAGAGGCACCTAAGGAAGAAAGGTTGGATACTTTTCCTGAGCACTACGAGGAAAGATCACCTATCTTAATTGAACCAACAGAGAAAGTGAACATTGGGTCAGAATCAGAGCCAAGAATCATACACCTAGCAATGTCCTTATCTAGTGAAGAAAGAAAGGATTTCATCAAATTATTCAAAGAAAAAAAAATCAATTTGCATGGTTGTATGATGATATGCCAGGACTAGATCTGAATTTAATCATGCACCATTTGAATATTAAAGGAGTAAGACTGGTTAAGAAGAAACTAAGAAAGATGCATCCACACATAGCACTACTTGTGAAAGTGGAGTTAGAGAAATTGCTGAAAGTAGGGTTTATAAGAGCCATTGATTATGTCGAGTGGATCTCAAACATTGTGCCAGTTTCCAAAGAAGATAAGTCCATCAGAATTTGCACAAAATTTAGAGATCTTAATCTTGCATGTCCTAAAGATGACTTCCCTCTACCATGCATATATGCCATCACAGGTCTAACAACAAGACATTCCATGTTCTCACTTATGGATGGGTTTAGTGGTTATAATCAAATAAAGATAGCACCTGAGGATCAAGAAAATATGACATTTACATGCGCATGGGGAACATTCTACTAGAATGTTATGCCTTTTGGTCTAAAGAATGCTAGAGCCACATATCAAAGAGCCATGATGACCATATTTCATGACATGATGCACAAGTTCATGGAGGACTATGTAGATGATATAATTGATAAATCCCACTCAAGTGAGGAACATCTACCCATCTTATAAAGAATATTTGTAAGATTAGAACAATTCAAAGTAAGATTAAATCCAAAGAAATGTGCATTTGGTGTACAATCAGGAAAACTATTAGGGTACATAGTTTCTGCCAAAGGAATAGAGGTAGACTCGGCCAAAGTAAAGGAAATCATGCAAATGGGGGCACCTCAAAATATTAGTCAAATGAGATCTCTTCAAGGTAGGGTTCAATCTATCAGAAGGTTCATCTCTCAATCAGCAGAAAAGTGCCACAATTTCACTCAACTCCTTCACAAGGACAAAGTGTTCAAATGGGATGAGAAATGTGAAGAAGCATTCACCTTATTGAAGAAGTACCTATTGAATCCTCCAACATTAATACCTCCAATCAGAGGCAAACTCTTAATTTTATATATCTCAACAACATAACATGCATTAAGGGCACTTTTGGCTCAAGAGGACGAAATTGGAAAGGAAAAGGCCATATACTACATAAGCAGAACATTGGTGAAGTATGAGTTAAATTACACCTTCATTGAAAGAGCATGTTTGGTCGTAGTTTTTGCTTCCCAAAAATTACGCCATTATATGTTATCCCACAAAATTTGACTCATTGCAAAGATTGATCCTTTGAAATACCTTCTTAGCAAAACAACATTAAATGGAAGATTGGTCAAATGGGTCATAGTTTTAAGTGAGTTTGACATAGAGTATGTGGACCGAAAATCTATCAAAGGCCAAGTAATAGCTGATCAATTAGCAGAGTCACCTTTACAAGATGAATATCCAATCCAAGTGGAATTTCTAGATTCTAAAATTGTTAATGTTGAAGCAAAAACATGGCAATTGTATTTTGATGGCTCCTATACACAACATGGATCAGAAGCAGGGATTTTATTGATTACTCCTCAAGGGTCTACAATTCCAAAATCATACAAATTTCTATTCCCATGCACAAATAACATAGCTGAGTATGAAGCATTGGTCATCGACATAAAGTTGGCATTAGAATGGAAAGTAACAGAGATACAAATCTATGGAGATTCTCAACTGGTTATTAATCAAATCAATGACGAGTATCAAACTAAAGATGATAAGTTGATACCATACAAGAACATGATTGAGAATCTTAAGAAATACTTCACTCTAATCACATTTGAGCAAGTGCTGAGGGATAAGAATAAAGCAACAGATGCAATGGCTACTTTGGCCTCACTTGTCCAAATACTAGATCAAAGCACCATATATGAATTCCTGGTAGAAGAAGTTGAGCAACCCGCATTTGACCCTACTCATCCTCACACCATTTTCTTACTAATGGGATAGGATTCACCCTGGTATGGAGCCATTTACACATACTTAAAAGACCAAATCTTTTCCATAGACCAAACCATAAATCAGAAGAAAAGCTTTATTCGACTAGCCTCTCGCTACACCTTGATATCTAACATGTTATATTGCAAAAGTCTATATGGAATGCTTCTAAGGTGTCTAGAGAAAGAGGAATCAAACATAGCCTTACAAGAAATTCACGAGGGGATTTTTGGGTCGCATTCAAATGGTTTAACCCTAGCTAAGAAACTTCTTAGGATAGGATATTTTTGGCCTTATATGGAAAAGGAGGCTTGTCACTTTGCAAAAACCTGTCATAAATATCAATATTATGGGAGCTTGATCCACATGTCGGTAAAAGAGCTTCATCCTATGACTACACCTTGGCCCTTTTATCAATGGGGTTTGGATCTGATAGGTATGATTTATCCATCATCTTCAAATGGTCATAAATTTATCATTACTGCAATAGAGTATTTTACCAAATGGGTGGAAGTTGTACCCTTATCCACTGCCACAGGAAAGCAGGTATCCTTATTCATATTAAATCACATAATCTGTAGATATGGTGTTCCTCATGCCATCATAATGGATAATGCAAAACAATTCAAAAATAAGGATTTGAAAGAACTATGTGCAAAATTTCATATGATACATCACTCATCCTCAATATATTACCCATAAGGTAATGGACAAGCATAAGCTACAAAAAAGAACATCCTAAAAATATTGAAGAGAACTGTGGATAATTCAGGAAGAGATTGGCACATTCAAATAAACCCTACTCTATGGGCTTATAGAACGAGCATTAGAATGCCAACAAGAGCTACACCATTTTGCCTAGTCTATGGAGCATAAGTAGATTTACCTTTGGAGGTAGAAATTTTGTCTTTAAGAGTCTCATTGCATGGTTTACTAAGTGAAGAATACTATAGAGTTTATAGGTTACATGAACTAGAGCTATTAGATGAAATACAACAACAAGCTTTTGAACAATTAAAATTATATCAGAATCGAATGACCAGAAACTATAACAAGCATATCAAATTGAGGGCTTTCCAAATAGGTGATCTAGTGTTGTGAGAAAATCCCAAGAATCAAGCAAAGAGAGAAAAGAAAGGGAAATGGGAAGCAAAATGGTTAGGACCTTTTGTGATCACTTTGTCTTTTGGGACAGGCACCTATAAACTAGCTGATTGTGAAGGAGAAGAATTGCAAGAGCCAATAAGTAGTATACACTTGAAAAGGTTCTACACATGAAGCAATTGAAGAGGGATAGAGAAAAAGAGTATCAGAGATATCAGATGAAAGAGCATCCTATTTATTGTACATAGTCAAAAGAGATCTTAAAAAATTAAAAACATTGAAAAAGAGAAAAGAGAAAACAAATCAGAAATACAAAAAAGACCAAAAATAGTGGAAATTTGAGCCCGAAGAAAGCTAAAAACATTCAGAAATGATTCTCAAAAAGATGTTGTCTTGGCGAAAACCTAGCAAATAGGCGTCTTGATGATATGGCAGCCAAAATTTTTTTTAAAAAAAGAGAAAATACAAAAAAAAAAAATTTTATATATTTTTTTAAAAAAAGAGAAAAAGTACCTTGGTGAAAACCTAGCAAATAGGCACCTTGGTAGAAAAAAAAAGGGAAAAAGCTTGAAAAATAGAAAAAATAGCAAATCCATTCAATTAGTGAAAACCTGGTAAACAAACGTCATTGAAAGTCCAAGACAGTTTCATGCCTAGTGGTCATCCTTGTAAAGATTGCATTCGCCAACATTTGTATATATTGCATAATAAAACCCCACAGTTGCATTTGCAAGTACCTAAAGGTTTTGTCACCAATCTAATCTGCAAATTGTCTAAAGTCCCATAACGCACTTACTTCAAACATGGGGGCAAAACCTACTCTAAAGGAGGAAGCATTCATCAAAGCAAACATCAATATGACACCAAATCATAAATCAAAATACTTACACAATCAAATCCTAATCCTAATCAAAATTTCAATCAAACGCAAAATTTTGATCCAAGATCCCACAAGGACACTTATCTTTATTAGGATTAAAAGTATGAAATGGATAGAACTATACTTGAACTATGGATTTGAAAAATGATGCAAATTTTTTTCTAAGTGTTGACTTGATTGATGAAATCATGTCTTTCTAGCAAATCAATGAAAGTTTTAAAACTAGACAAGCTATGATGAAAGCATGATATTTTATTGGTTTCTGAATGACTGTCTTAAGATCAAAGTGTAAAGTATGTATTATTTGTCTAAGGACATGATCATCAAAGAATCATTGAGGACATGTATATATGGAAAGTCAAGATCTTTGTTTGTTTACGCAAAAGGATACCTTGGCTATTTTGATGTTAAATATCATAATACCAAAATCCACTTGCAACATAGAATTTGATGAAATTGGTATTATACTCTCATGATTAGTCTCAATTGGTGATAGTCGTACGAAGGATAGAAATGCAACAAAAAAGGTGAAAAAGGTATGCATATCATCATGGTTGAACTAGTGATGGTTGTACTAATTTCGGGTTTCAAAACTGCTCAATGATGAATATAAGCTCCTAAATTTTGTGAATAGTGACAGCTAGCTGCATCAATCCTAGATTAAATGCATTTAAGTGATTTTCCTTTCTTAGTTTGAAAAAGAGAAACATGAAGGGGGTGGAGTTAAATAAAAAATCAAAGGTTCACATCAAAAACTATATATGATCGAGTGTGTTGGAAATCAAAACTTAACTCAAAGACAAAACTTCCTAGCATTAGATTAATTGCATTCAACTCATTCAAGATAATCTTGCATCCATTTCAACTAATTTCATCGTTAGGACATTATTCATTGCATTCATTCTACAACATTGCATTTTCAAAACCATCTCATTAGTACATTGCATTATTCATCTAGGTGCATTCATAAAAAATAAAATTCATGCATTTAAACATTGAATTATATTCAAACTTAAATGTGTTAGGTCATTACATTTACATATAAGATCATCATTATATCATTTACATCATTAATCATTAAATCATCCAAATTCATATATCACATAACTACATCTATTGCATTTCCATTACATAACTGCATCCATCACATTTTGCATCAAATTTATATCCTTTGAAACCATTACACTTCTATCCATTACATTACATACATCCATACCATCAAATAAATGCATCCATAAGTACCATCACATAGCATTATTCATTAAACCATTACATCATCATACATCATAAACATTAAACCATGTCTCATATGCATCCATTTATTCTATGTCATAAATAAGATAATCATTTACATCAATAGAAGAATTAGACATGTGCATTCATATCATAAACTGCATTTGAAAGAGCACAAAGACAAAGCATGTAGAGATAAAATCATGTAGATCAACATATCATATAAAGAACTTGTGAAAATAAAGTCCAACACATAATGACATCATATAAAGTAAATCTATCAAATGGGTATCAGAGTCCATAGTATCATCAAAGTCCATCAGTATCGGGCAATCAAAGTCCATCAAAGTATCAACACGTATCAAATCATAAGCAACATCAATTGATAAAAGAATAAGGTGATTCCAATGTCTCAATATCAAAAATAAACATCATAAACACCAAAGAATAAATATATCATCTAAAAAATGTCAGTTGCCAGAACCACTGGCACCATCAAAACCACGATCAACATCTGAAGCCCTACTCAAGCTAGCCTATAATCCATGTTGACTCATAGCAACCATGAAGGTCTACATCATCGAACTGAGTTGGGTCACCTGTTGTCTCATCTCTGACATCTATGACTGCAAAGATTGAACATCTGAGGCCAATGCTGGTGTAGGAGGAGCCTGTACTGGTACCTGTGGGGGAGCCTGAGTAGGTGGAGCATGTGGGGGAGCCATAGAAGTAGATGGCATGGAAGAAGAAGGAGCATGTACAGGAGGATCCTGTGGAGGTGAAGGTGCCAGAGGACCGTATGCCTGATCTAATTAAATCTGTGCATCTACGTCAACCACAACCTGTGCACCAACCTTCCTGAATACCCTAACTTTATGTTGGCCCCATTTAGCCACCTTGTTCACACCCACCTGATGTAGGGATCTATCAGCTCCACCTCTAACCCTCACATGCCCACCCCTCATCTGAACACCACCCCTAGGAGGAATAGGAGTAGCAACAATCACAGGTATAACAATCTTGCGTCCTTTGTCACCCCACTGACCCCGTCATCCTCGATGACCTCATGTCCAACCTCCACCACCATCACCATCACCATCCCCACCATCATCATCAAACTCCTTGTCAATCCCCAATACTCTCTCAGCAAGATTAGTGAACCTAGGAAATAGGTTTCGAGCAAACCATGTTGCATAGTCATTGGTCATACATGCATCTACAATATGGTCCCTCATATCCCACACAAGGTGGGGCAGCTCTAAAACCTCAGTCTGGGCTATCTGGTAATCAATCTGTGGGCCCCATAGGGACCTCTCTACTTATACTCGGGTGTATAATGCCAATCCATGTGGCATACCCTAGGTGCGGCCATACTAGCGTAGAACTCTTAGAAAGCATAATCTCTCAATAGTCAAGGGTGTGTGCCCTATCATCCAACAAACCATGCACATAAATGGAAACTCAGCTCCATCCTTAGGCCATGCCTCACAACTAATATACAATCGCCAAATAACCTAATCAATATCATTAATAATACGCCTCCAATAGTCCAACTTGCCCAAATGGGCCTGCACCACCATACCCTTGTACATCCAAGCGAAGGGCTAGCCTGGATCATGGTGACAAACTAAGATAGGTCGAGTGATACGGATGTGCTCCCATGTCCATAACTGTAAAAGGACCACCCCACCAGAAAGAGTGGCCCCATGTCGATAAACCACATCATGCAGCTCATGATATAACTGCACAAGAACAAAAGAGCCCCAGTCAAATCTGTGTAGCTGAGTGATCATATCCTCTAGAATACGACCCCAACCAATGACAAAATCATGACCTCATCGATTAGGTACAAGGAACCCATCAACGAGAGCACCAAGAACCGCATGAAGCACTAGAAAGGATGGAAACTGTGCCCACTGAATAGACTCATCCCTAATGGTAGGATCAACAAATACTCGTATGCATGTTGTCCCATCATACATGTGGTCGTAATAAATCAGCTCCCCATGAGTAGGGATGCATAGTAGCCGATACACATCCTCGAGAGTGATGGTCATATCCCCCATCGACAAATGGAAAGTGCTATGGTTAGAGTGCCATCGCTCTTCCATAGTTGTCAATAGACCTCAATTCACATGGAATCAAGGGAGAGAAAGAAGGAATGACAAACCAAATCTGCCAATGACTCGATGTTTAGGACCGCTCAAGTCATCGATCATGCTAAATGGCAATGGGTATAGGCCACAAACTCTGAGCTTTTTAAGCTCGGCCTGCAAAAGCAAGTTTAAACACATCAAAAATCAAAATCATTACATATTGGATCATCTAAATTCAATCAAACAATTAAAACCTAATCAAACCACAATCAATTTTCTTGATTCTATTCAATTATCATCATCCACCATCTAAATCAAGATTGACAATCAAACATTCAATATGACATGGCTATAACTGACATCATATGACTCGCTATCAACCAGACTTGATACCTAAGCCAATGGACTGATTGATGACACTAGACAGATCAGAAAACTGACTCAGAAGTTTACAAATTTGACCAAAAAGGGTACACACTATTTAAATGCTTAAAAGCGCTAAAATTCAAAATCACAGTTTAAAATGGTGAAAGTGCTATAGAAATCACTAAACACGCTACAAAAATGTGTATGCACCATAGAACTTAGTACATGCTATAGGAAACCCCTGTATGTGCTGCAAAAATAATCAAAAGTGCAATCAAAATAGTATGCGCTGCAGAAAAGGGCGATTGCGAATCATGTCCTTGTTCAAACGCTTGTACGCGCTACTAAAACTAGTGTATGCGCTGCTAAAACTATTGTATGCACTATTTAATTTGCAAAAAGGAAAAAATATATTTTTTCCTAGAAAAATCCAAAAAATTTCAAATTAAATGCAAAAAAATTGACAAAACAAGTTGTCAGAGTACATACCGGAGGTCCGTAGCTAGGTGGATGCATATACCAGTGGCCTCGCTCGAACCTATGCTCATGAATCAGGATCACCATCGTAAAAAAGGCTCAGAGAGGGTCAGAGCAAAAAGTCAAAAGGGGAGGTAAAAATGAATAGTAAAAAGACCTTTTACCCCTATATATAGCCCATTTTGACCTAAAAGGGTGTTGTTTAGCAGAAAATGACTAGGGATCCAAAATTTTCACCCGTTCAGCCAAATCAGGGGCATTTGTCATCACATCATTGGGAAAACATTATCGGAATTGAAATCAAAATTCATTATTAATGGACCTAATTCAACGTAAATGGATAAAAAATGCAAAATCTGTTATCAGACTCAAATTTCATTTCATTTTTGAGGGGGCATACACTCGAATAATCAGGATCAACATCATAATCAGTGAATCAGGGGCACAACCATCAAATCAAAGCGCAATCTTCTATCAATTTTTTTTTTCTTATCAATCAAAAGGGGCATCAAACATCAAATCATATCGAACCAGACATCATAACAGGCGACTTATCATCGAAATGACCATCAAGGACCTAAAATCAATTAGCACTGCATCAATTTTATCATCGAAATCCACATCTTCTATCAAGCATCAAATCAAACATCAAAGCTAATCAGGACTTGGCATCAAAACGATCAGGACATTCTTTGAACCGATACACTTCGTGCATCGATTCAAAGAGGGGCATTTGTAATCACCTTAAAATGGACAAGATTAATTAAGTGAGCAACTAAGGCAAAAATCAAAGCAATTAAATCAAATCAAGCTAAAATTAAAGCTAAATTGCAATTAAGCCATAATCAAAATTTAATTAAAAATGAAAAGCCATAAAATTAATTTAAATCAAATAAATCAATAAATTATGCAATTAATCTAATTAATTGTATAGTTCATTTAAATCAAATCAACCCATTCAAGGGGTACACATGGCTAAACATATTAATTAAATTCAATTAATTAAATCCTATTTTCCCTCAACCACCAAATGGGAGGAAAATGCATCAACCAATAGGGTTTGAGAACCAAGCTCACATGGATCAAGCTCACATCAAAACTCCATCACACATAAGGAGAAAGAATCTTGTCCACCCATTTTGTCCTCTTATCCCAAGCTTTGAGGAATATTTAAATGGTCTCCAAAGGTGGAACCATGGACCTAAGCCTAACCCAACCATGATCAAATCAACTACACCCCTACCCTTGCCAAAATCTATAAAAGAAAGGCTAAAATCAGGCATAAATCATCCACAATTATTTGAATAGCATCAAACCTCTTGCAATTTTAAGCTAGAAAGGAAAATCTAGGAGCTAATTAGACCAATTTCATTTGGAATTAATTGTTTTAGCTTTTCTTATCATATTTTCTCATATTAGGACTGTCACTAATGGAAGCTTGTTGAGAGCTCTTCATTAGCATCCCTAATTAGAGAGCCATAGAGTGCTCATTTGTCATTTATCTTGCTTATTTAGATTGCTAGTTGTGGTAATTTAATTGTTATTTTGAGTTATTTGATGAAACTAACCCTATGAAGGTACTTATCCTACTACACAGAAACTACTATTTTACAATTGGTTGAATCAAGTATGTTGCAAAAATTTTATCCCACAGTTTTTGGCGACTCAACTTGGGATACGATATGCATTTAAAAGCCTCATGCTTTTGTTTGAAGTATACTTGTATCCTTTTAATTGTAATTTATTTTGTTATAGTTTTCCAAGCTTTCACCAAGAACATGTAAAATGACTTCCCAAAATCCTTGGGAAAATTCTTTTGGTCCTCTAAATTTGACACCACCCATACATGCTCTTCCTCAGGGCTTGCAGAAGAACTTTCCCAAGTTCTATGGCAATGGAAGACAACATCCTAATGAACACATCAAGGCTTTCTACATTTCACGTGGAGTTTCAGGATTTGAACATGAATACAACTTTGTTATATTATTCATTAAGACTCTACAAGGAATTGTTGACGATGTTCTACAATTTGTCACCATAAACTATCACAAATTGGGACACCCTGAAAGCGAACTTTGAAGAAAGGTTCAATCCTGTCAAAGATGCTCATGTCCTATTGGCTCAACTCAGTCAAATGAAGAGGGATTCATATGAGTCCATGTGGGAGTTCATTGCAAAGTTAAACAAGTTAGCAAATTGGATTCCAATAATTTATCAATCTACAACTAAGTTTTTTAATAAGAAGAGAAATTGTAGCTAATCTTGCAATTGCGCAAACTTTAACAACTGAGATTGATGATGATTTGATTCTTTCTAGGAAAATAAGAAGTTGGTCTTTAAAGTCATCTTCAACCAACAAAACAAATCATATGGTGCAAAGGTTGGCTAATGAGTTTCTAGCTCCTACGAAGCAAATAGCTCAAGGTTTTTTCTCAAACCCTCACAAATATATTCCAAGGAGAACCTATCCAAATGTTGCTTATGATTATGCTATAAAGAATTAAAAAACTCCTCCCAACACCAAAGATGCTTGCTTTTGAGGCATTATCAACAAATGTAGTAGTGTGGCAAAATATGAATCCGAACAAAGTGATCTTGCTAATCTCTTCCAAGAGAAGGAAGTAGACATAATTGGCGACTCTCATAATTGGTCAAAGCATTATAAAGAAGTTATTGAACAAATAATTGAGGCTATAAAAGATACCTTGGAGAATTAAAAATAGGAGGTTGATGAAGGCCACTTTGTCAAGGTCCTGGTAAATGAGGATAATCATGTCTTGAGTTGTAAAAAGATGGACATGCAAGAAGGTATCAATCAAGATGAAAATAATGCATTTATCTTTAGAGGTCGTGAAATTGAACATATTGTGCATGAGGGAACTACCAAAGGACTTGATGAAGATGTTTGCACAAACATAATAGAGGAGTTTTTCTCAAGTCTTGATAACAACTCTCCCAAATCTGAAGTTTGTGAACAACATATTGAGGTAAGAAATGTAGCCATGATTTCACTTAAATCACATGAGGTAACTCCTTCAATCAATACGAGATTGTGGTAGAGGTTCTAGTTGGTAAGAAGAGTTTTGGGTTTTTCCTTTCAAGGGGATGTCCAATAAGACATCTAGCTTGGTTGGAAGCTAGTAAGTCATTGAAGGTTATGATTATACCTGCTTAGGAATATGCAACTAATGATGGAGTCAAAGATGCATTTGCAATTGAGAAAGGGCAATCTGATTTCCTTGATCCATTTGAGGAGACAAGCAAATTTGTTTGTTTCTTCAAAGAATTAATGCATCAATTCATGGTACAAATGTTCCTTCTTGGTAGTCTATGATCATGTCAAGCATGACACCTTGTTGGAGAAAGGAGGCTACTTTGGGGAACCAGTTAATGGTTTCATTTGAATAAGTTCTTGTTGTTGGTTAGTCTAGGTTAGGTTAGTTTCCCTTTCCAATAAGTGCAGTATGTGAGTCTTGTTTTAGTAGGATGTTAGTCATGTCATCATTTTTGTTATTTTGAGTCTTTTGTTGCTTGACTTTATAGCCCAATGGATGGATAAATGCACTCAAAGTTATGGATTCTACTCCCTTCAATTGTTTCCATGATCAAGAAAAGTTCCCCAGTCAAAGCCAACTATTATCCTCAATTTTAGCTTGGCAAACATTATGGGATAACCCTACAAGATTTTCATATTTTGTAGCTTGTACCCTCTAGACATGCATTTCATGGTCATTTTCATATGGGAGTTAGAAAATACTTAGGACTTGATAGATTGAGTTTTAAACCCATCTATACAAGTCATATCATTTCATTTCTCACATGCAATCATATTTCATAAACCCGATTACATGTTGCACTTGTCTTTGCATTGATAGATTGTAATCAAGTTTCTAAAATTTGACTGCAAGTTGTGCACCATCCCATTGTATCTCATGTGTAATTATGTTTTTGAAACCTGATTGCACAAGATTTCATTGCACTAAGTTAGATGTAATTAGGGTTCTAAACCTTGATTACAAGTCCTTTTTGCAGTACCAAAATACAATAAGGGCTCTAAACCCTGATTGCAAGCTTAGCTTGCATTATAAATGTTGGTTAGGTTTTGAAACCCAACCAACATGTCTTCACACTACATACTTGTAGGTTGGGTTTTGAAAACCGACCTCCATGTCTCCTACACCTTTCGCTTGTCATCAAATCTTGAAAATCCAATGACAAGGCCAACATGCACTAAGTGATGGTCGGGTTTAAGAATTCGATCAACATGTTTAACCATTGCATATCATATGCAATCAGGTTTTCAAAACCCAATTGCATGTCAAGTCACTACTACTCACAAACAGGTTTCTAAACCCCAACTGCAATGTCATATATTGTATTCTAATTACAATTGGGTTTTAAAAGCTCGATTGCTAGATGATCTTTCTCACACATGTAATTGGGGTTTAAAACCCGATTACATGTTAAAATCTTAGCTCTTGCATTTGCGCTTGTGATTCAAGTTTTGAAACTTGAACTACAACTGTCACCCAAACCTAGTCATTTTGACCTCCCCTTTATATTTTTTAATTTTTCCTTTGAGATCACGTCATTTTTGTCAGAATTTTGTCCAACTTTAAGAATCTTTTGAAACCATTCTATAACTCCATTCTAGAGGCCATTTTCCACATACCAAGACTCGAGGACTCCAAAGCACATGATACCTTGTGAAGATATGAACACTCCATTAGTGAACAATGTTGGCAACAAGAACATGTCTCCAGAAATAGTTTATTTTTAATCATGCATTATATAATTTTTTTGACATATTATATGTAAAATGAAAAAAATATAATTACATTTGATCACAATACAAGTCAAAGTAAATTATGACTGTATTATGGAAGAAGTCAAAGTTAGTTGCATCTCGCCCTCCTTTTTCTCATAACCTCTCTTCTATAAATATGAGAGTGCTCATTGTAAATAAGGTCATCTCTTCGAGAATACAATAAAACTTTGCTAGTTTGGGAAGTAATCTAAATTTGATTTAAGATGTAAATCATATTGCAATAAAAAAAAGAGGCAAGATGCTTTCAATCTTTGTGTTGGAAAAAGTAGTTATATGACAACATTATTCAAAGTTGATAATGAGTATTGTGGTTTATCTAAATGGAATTTAGATCCAATCTTATAGTCTTTGAGTTGCTTATGCGTTCAGAGATAATGTTATGTTTTAAAACTTAATCTTGTAGCCTTTGAGCTACTTATTGAGTTTGGAACTAGTGCTATATATTTGAAGTAAGATATAACTTGTAGTCTTTGTTTTGCTTCTAACTTCTAATTTTTGTGCTTAAGGTGTGGTGTACATCGAAGTCTTTGAGTTGCACATATATTTCATCTTTGTTTCTGAAACTTTATAAGGAACCATGGAAAGTCTTTAGAATTTTGTGAGCTTCTTGATTACTAACTCTTCTAGATTATATTTAAGATATTGTTGTAAGAAATGATCATCTATTATGAAGAAAGAGAATATGATGAAGGAGAGAACACCTAATCTGAAAGAGGAGAATATGGTTAAAGTAACACCCTATTGATTAGCTTAGTGTACATAATCTTAGATCCTAGCTATTGTTAGTTGTTTTTAGTAGAAATAAATAGGGGGAGACTCCCCTACAAAGAGGAGAGACTATGTCTCACACACTATAGTTGAAACTACTATTTTGCAATTGGTTGAATTAAGTCGATTGCAAAATTTTCACCCAACACAAGTATAGTTTATTCATAGGTTCCTTTTAGGTTTGAGTATATTTACTTTTGTTTGATGGTCATTTTGACATTAATGTATTCTAGACATCCATGGTGACGTTTCTATCAAACTAGCTTTTTATATTAAAAGAAGCAAATCAAGGGTGTTGTCCCTTATACTACTGCAACCCAAAGGTGTTAAAACCACAAACCAAAACAATTATTTACAACGAGGTCAAATAAACTAGATTGACAATAGACTAACAACACAACTAGTAACCTACATCAAGATCAAGGGTGAGTAGACAACTCACCTCCAACATGGGGAGGGGAATGAGAGTCTATAAAGTGATTCCTCCTTCACCAAGGGATGACTATCGAGTTGATACTTTTAGAGGTGTCCTCGCCGTAAGAGGAAGGTAGAGAAACCCACAAAGAGAGAATCAACAATAACACCAGGAATAGAATACTGACAATGTTGAACCTTAACAACCAAAGGTTGAGGAAAATTAGAAGCAGTAGCAGTCGGAGAAGGCTCCACACCGCTAGAGGGGATTGAAACAACAAGAGGTCACTAGTACATTTGACCTTAAATTTTGACTAAACAATTCGACCATCAAATAGAAATATTTTGGTTGGTCGCATTATAGAAGGAAACTTTTTTTAATTTATTTAATACGTGCCCCGTGTTGGTCACAATTTTGATTAACACTGTGTTGGTTGAAATTGAGACTAACACGGGCATAACATAAAGTAAATTTTTTTTTTTTGAAACTTCATTTGAGCATTTCATTTCAGCGCACGCGAAGGAGCTGGTAGAAGCTAAGGGTGAAGAGTTGAAGCAGAGGGTTAAGGTATGTCGAATCAATTTCCAATAAGAATCAAATGCTATATATAAACTGTGGATTTAGGATTTACAAAAAGTTGGTTGAATTAGTTGTTTAGAATTTATATAAGTTGAAAATGGATAAAACCGTAAGCAATAGAAATACTCTATTTTCTACAAAATTCATTCATCTTGAAGTCTCAATTCGGTTATTTTGATGCATTAAAGGAATTGCAACGTTTCTTTGTTCAATTCATGCC
Source organism: Chamaecyparis obtusa (assembly GCA_027943335.1). NCBI lineage: Eukaryota > Viridiplantae > Streptophyta > Pinopsida > Cupressales > Cupressaceae > Chamaecyparis > Chamaecyparis obtusa. The sequence continues at coordinate 842,964 of BSBK01003834.1, forward strand.
ATTTTCGAATGAGTCTCATTTTATATTGAAATTGTTGTTACGCCAATGGTCTATCTAATAGCATTTCTTATTTTAGTTTACTGTTATTGCAGTAGGAACTTAGAATAATGAGAACCATTCTAACTGTTGTTACGCCAGTGGTCTATCTAATAATGAGAACCATTCTAACCATGGAATGTTAATTCTAACCTGTATTATTAGATCATTAACCGTGCATATGCAGAGTTGTGTGGAGTAAAGGTGATCACAGTTAAATAACAGTGAGAAAATACAATGAAATTGGATGCAATGTGTAGCAGTGGATGATCTGTCTGAATAAGGAAGGGTTTTTATGTTTGAAAATGTTTTGTCATGTTGAATGAATGGTGATTTGATCACTAATTTGATGCAGGAGTGAGTTGTAACAGGAGATTGGGGAAGCCCTAGCAAACCAGGGTTTGGAGTCAAGATTTGGTGGTTTTGGTGTTGCAGGGCCTGTGAGTCTAATTGCTTGTGGATTTAACCATTTTGAGTCATTTTATAACTCTGTTGAAGGTTTGGTGGGATAAGGGAATGTGAGGAGAGTAGTTGCTTTGAAAATTTGGTCATTTTCATGCATTGAAAATAGGGGTTCAGTCATGGTTAGGTGTGTTGGTCCAAAGTAACCCTATAAAAGCTTTTGGTATGGGATGCATCAAATGTCAGTTTTTAGGTCAAATGTCCCTTCTAAGATCCCTTAGGGATTTATGATGATTTCCTTGAAGAAATAACAACAAGAGACTTCGTTCTTTGAATTCTTGATCATTCTTGTGAAGCACAATCTATGATACCTCCTTAAATGTTTATGTAATTGATTTAAGGGAAACATGTATTTGTAATACTTATTCAAGGGATAATGTTTATGGATTTGGTTAGGTAATTATGCATATGTGATCTGAACCATGCATCTATACTCGATGCAATTCCTAATAATAATTATATTTTTACCATGCTTGTTCTCCTAGTCTATATATGGACAATGATTGATGACATTGTTTGAGCAATATTACTATTGTATCAAATTGGGGAACCATCCCAGTAAGAAGAATGTATCCTATTGTATATCCCTCTATTACTGGTATATGTTTAAGGAGTGTTGATTGTCTTAATTGCTATATGTGAGATAGAATGCTGCCAGGAAATAGTTTATGGATATTGCGATAACTGATGCCTCTTATTTGCATGAACACTATGATTAAATGTTGTGTATATTGACTTCGGGTGGCTGTAATGTCCCTTGGATATACTCTTAGAATTATGAAACTATTTTCTCAGATTTGTAAGACTTAAATTATTGATATCACTCTTTTATTATGATAGTCTTGATCACTATGTGATCTATAAGTAATGTATCGATACCAATTGTGTCTGGATAGGATTGGCTCTTATGCTGTCTTGATGATTAAGGTGTTCTTTTACTAGTCTTGATACAAATCTATGTTGAATGTGAATGATCTCTTTGATCCTTACCACTTGTCCGGTCTTCTTTGTGAGATGGAAGTATGTTTTGTCTGGTTTAGCTTCTGCAAATGCAAGGAAACTTGTATTGACTTGTTAGGATCCTCAATTGTATATAGGTTACTTGACATTCTGACTTGTGAATTTTTATGGACATCTCACAACCAAAGGGGTTATTTCTCCTTCCGTGAATCCAAGCATATCCTCCCTTGAGTAGACCAAGTAGGGATATGAGAAAAGATAAACCACCTTTTTTCTCCTCTCCGCCTTCCCCCAAAATCTCCTTTTATCTTGTCAACCTGTTACATATGCGAGAGGGATGATATTGCTTGCACTTGTCTATGTTGCCTGCTTTTGTGGAATTCCATTGCCCACTGTCAGGTTGATGTCGATAAGATTTTTTGGTATGGGATGCATCAAATGTCAGTTTTTAGGTCATTAGGGGTCAATTTGAAGCATTTTTAGAAGCCTTAATTGGCTTAATTATTTTCCATCCACCCTGGAGCTTATATGTATGATCAGTCATTCATGGAACGTGAAACATCATCGATATGAAAGAAGGCTTTCATATTACCCAAGGTCAAAGTATAAGAACTAATTAAACATGAGAACACCTTCTAATCATTGTTATATGTATGAAGATGATTTTGAAACAATCATGAGGACCAAGACAAATGATCCATCAATAATGCACAATCCATTAATGGGTATTTAGACATTAGTCTATTTTTTATATTTGAATCTACGTACAGGCATATGGCACATTGAACACATTAGGGAATTCTCTTGAATCTTAAGGATCAAGTTCCAATTAGTCATATTATGAGTCAAGTTCCAATTAGGCATAACCCTAAATAGACCAATTCAACAATAATGAGCCAGGATCAAAATAATAAGCATGCACGCAATACTCTTATAATGAGAAATGTAGTTTTACAATTAAATTCTAGATGTGCTCAATCTTAGATCCTTCCCTTTACATGATTCATTTGAATTGGTGTTAAATCTTAAAATACAACCACCAAGCATGTAATTTGGAATGACTCACACTTCAACCAACTCAATGAATAATATGAAAAAGACAGCCAGGTTTGAATTTTAAAATTTGGAGTTCAAATGCAAAGATGTAGAATAATCTAAATCAAACATCATTATAGTACATGACCGTACATGCACTTCTTAAATTTGTATTTATTTGTGATAATTCATTGTTCTCTTAAAAATCATTATTTAGTCTTATTGTCATCCACAATAACCAAAGTGACAGTAATGTTGGAAAGGAAAATGATGAGCCCATCATTATGCCTTTGAGTTTGATTACAACTTTCTTTGAGCACCAAAGAATGAGATCCAAAGAATTACTCAAATTCATCGACATTTGGCAATGGTCATCTTGATCACTAGCAGACATTCAGATTTAAGAAGGATTATCATTACTCCTTTCGATCTACTCATTGTCTTATTACTTCTTATCTTTACCTTACTGCATATTTGTATGACCAACTAATTTTCATTTCATATTCTGTGTAACTATGCTTCTCCTTGATAACATTTCATCAATCCAGCAAAGTAATACACACATTTTTTTGATAAAATATACAGTAAAATATTTGTAACCAATACATCATCAAAGTCATTATGCAACTAGATACTGTTGTAATAGAAAAATATATGACAAAATAACAATTTTTTTTTCTTAACCAATACATCATCAAAGTCACAGGACGATATGGATCCCACACATGATAGAGGCCACGAGGATGCTCCTCCCACCCATTCTTCAGCAAGGGTAAACCTTATTGAAATTGTACAAATTAGATAGTTGAAAAATGTTATATTATTACGTTATTTTATTTACGGTTTTGGAATTTTTATGATAGTTTTACTGATATTGCTGTCACCATTTGATGTTCAGGATAGGGGAAAAGCACCTGCAGTAAGTATAGAGGCAATAGCTACCCCTTCTGATGATGATATCACGGAAATGCCTAATGTAACAATATGTGTTCTTGTTATAGGAATTTTTGGCAACTGATCCAGAACCTGGTCAAGGACAACGTGGTGAGGTCGGTACTAGCAGAGCTCCGGCTGCCTCAGGTAAAATAATCCTTTAGTTGACAAGTTACAAGGAATTTTTTCTTTGGAACATTCAAAAACTTCTTAAGTTAACTCTTACTTTTATTATTTTAGGATGTCTTTGCTAACAATGTATTGTTTAGGTCATCAAGTGCAGGAGACTCCTCCTAGGAGGTCGAAGGACGTCCATTCGAGATTACCGAGTGCAATTTCGGAACAAGGGGCATGCAAACATCGACACCTTCACAGTCTATGCCAGCTGGTAAATCCTTGTTTTGCTATATTTGGTTTTGTGTTAATTATGATTTGATAATTTGTACTTTAATCTTGGGTGCATCACATAGTGGATTATTTTTTTGGAGTAGGAGATACACTTGCGGCACCGTCTAGTACACCAGATACAGATTAGAGTACATGTATTGGTGATAATTCACCATCATTTCCTGGATCTATCTGTGTTTCTAGCACGGGTGTTATGCATACGTCATTGTTGATTGACAATAATGAATCGATGCCTTTAAAATGTCCTAAGCTTCTAGGTACTTTAAATAATTATTTTTTATATTGTAATATGCATTTACCTATTCATAACAAGTTTTGGATTGATTATCCCATGACATTTTTTGCAAGAAATGATACATTTTATAAGAAGCTTTATGACCTCGCACTGCATATATTCAGGCCCACCATACATACAAGATGGAACATCATAAGTGAACTAACTTTATCCCACTATTTTTTTTCATATCATTAATTGGTACAGTATTTTTCCTTTCATTCAGGTCTTTTCTTTTACTAGCTATATCTAACAATTTTGTGTTTTTTCTTAAAAGGTGGAACTTGCAAGAAAAAAAATTAAAAGATCAGCTCGTTAAAGATTTAGAGCATGAGTTTGGTAATAATATTTTTGACAAGAAGAAAATTTTAGAAAGAGCTTGCAAACATCTTAAGACTTTGAGGGACTCATATAGAAAGAGTCTCGTCTAGAACCCAAAGTACGAGCGTCCTCCCTTTATTTCAGTGAGGGATTGGAATGAGTTCATTTTGGATGCAAAGGAGAAAGGGGATGCTCAAAGAGGAATTACACCAGCAAATGCGAGAAGGTATGCAATAGTATTAAATACTAGTACAATGTAATAATGCACTAATTAGTGATCTTTATATCTATATCATCTAACATATTTCAAACTTTTCATAGGTTGCAGGACACATCAATGGCAACAAAGGCCAGGTTGCAAAAGATTGGGCAGCATAGACTTGGCTCTGGTGGATATTCAAAAATTAAAGCACGAATTGTAAGTAGCAGTAAATGAATTGCAGAGAAAAATTATTTATAAAATGCAAATAATTTTGTTTAATCAAAAAATGCAGGGCTTTGATTTTAATTTAGAGGCCATGGAAGAACACCAAAAAATTGCCTTCAAGGAAGGCTATCAAGTCGTGGTTGAACGCCTACAACAAGCTTCCACTGGCCCAATCGAAGAGTCTCCTGCATCATGTGCACAGGTAAATATGCCAAAAAATATATTAGAAATTGAATACTTGAGCAACAACCTATTTGATAATAATGTGCATGACATTGCAATGCAGCCTCTTAATTGTGACACAGATCATACACCGCATCATGAAGCCCCTGATGTGCATCATACTGTCCATGGAGGTGCTCATTTTCTATTTAAAACTAATTATGTAATTATTAATACAATTTAACATCTTAAATTGAACTTGGTGTAACCTTTTTGTGTATATTTTAGAGGATACCGAATCATGTCATGCTGAACGAGTGCCGGAGGATGTTCAGACTGATCACCATGTAGATCATGTGGCACATTTAGGTAAAGAAAATCTATGTTTTGTTCTTTTAAATTAATTTTTTGATTTATAGTTCTTTTACTTAAATAAATACTTGTAATTCACTAATATAAAATGGTGTGAATTTAACTCATGAAGTAGTTGTTATTGCAGCGGACCCCCCTTTGGCGTAGCGGCCTCATGTTCCTGAATAGATGAGGAGGAGACACGTGTTGGAATTAGAATTAGTAGAGGAGGGGAATGAGGACATTGATCTTCCTCTTAGACATTACATGATTAAAAAAAACAACAAGAAACCCAAAAAGAAATGATTGTAATTAACATTTTTTGCTAATGAAAGAACGTTGTCTTAATGGATATAATTTTGTACTAATAATGTTGATGAATGATGTGTTAATGAATTCTTCATGAATTTTGTGTGTTAATGAATTTTATGTGTTAATGAATGTTATCACGTGATTATAATGATTGAATGTTATATTTCAAAAATGGATGAATGAATGAATGTTATTAAATGTTAATGGGGAATTTAGAGTGATGTTGGGGGGGGGGAGAGGCCAAATGAGCTTCCACCTTCACGTGGTTGGCCTTGTTTAGTAGATAATATTAAACTATTCTTGAAACCAAGTGAAGCTCAAACTTTAAAGACAAGCTTAGAGTTAATAGTGACAACCAATTAGCAAGTCAAAATGAAGTTCTTCGTTACAAGTACCTTTTTAGTTTTTAAAGCACAATGTCATGTTTTAATATTGTGTAGTTTTTTTCTTAAGTCAAAGTATTCTTTTACTATAAGAACATAATTTATGACCATTTTAGTAACTATTCTAACATCGCTTTATGACAAATCCTATTTTGGCAAAGATGGCGATAAGTGGTGCTGTCTATTCCTTGGGAGATTGGATTGCATAGGTCTGTATCTCAAAATCATTTGCATGTGGCAAAAATGCATACTTACAACCATTTCATTCTACATTTAAAAACATTGATGACACTCTAGACACAAAATAATGCTCATGATGTTGACTTGACAGTGCTATGATGGAAAACCAATTTTTGAATTTGATCGAACCCGGATGTTCAGATCTAGTCTCCTTGGATTTAGTCTTCATGGTTATTTGTCTCATTATTACTATCATCCTAGTGAGGTAACACCTTTGCCTTCTTTCTTAGTCTCTTATAGTTCATACTTGTTTAATTTGAATATTTTTTGAGTTCCTTGCAAAAAGGGTATGACAAACAAATATGGTTATACAGGCTCTATTTCCTTTACTTGAACTTGGTGTTATGATTTATCATTTGACATTTTAATATTTTGATGTTGAAATTGAAGCATATGATGATACGATGGTATGATCATGATGCTATGATTACAAGTTTATGGTGTTTTTGTTGTTTATATGATATTATGTGACATTCTAATCTGGATTCATGCTTATAGCCTATATCCATTCATAATGTTTCTCCAAATCATCCCTTTGTTGTTGCATCTTTGCTATCAATTTGTCTGCCATCTTCTATTGAGATTATGGAGATAAGTAAGATCAAGGTTCATGAACTTCTAGAGCTTACTTTCTCCATGTGGACCTTGTGTGAGTAGACATGCAAAATTTGAAGAAGGATTTAGATGAGCAACTCCAATACCACTAGGATTTGCTAGACAATAACGAGGTGCTCTGATGCTATTGACATGAGGCCAAGTTGTGCTTGAAGGACAACACACTCAAATGAATTCACATTTGTTATAAACAAAAATGAATACAATCTCCCTAAAATCCCCTTTATTTCCCTTTGCATGGGTGAGATTTGATACTACAAAAAAGAATTATATTAACCTCAAGTTCACTGTTTTAGTGATTTTCATTTTATCTATCCAAGCCATATACACTTTTGGAAGCATCTTGCTTAGATTTGAGTCAAGATAAATAATTTTTGTTCACCTATTGAAGCGACTAGGGTTACTCTAATTATTTGATTTGAAGCTATAGGCAATGTATATGCTTCCTGTCAATTTTGAAGAAGTGGCAACTGGTATTCTGAAGATTATGAATAATTTGGCTCACTTGAATCTTACTGTTGTACAAAGTATGCTGGTGAGTTGTGTACTATTTTGAGTAACTAATCAACTAAAATATTCAATGTTTCTTTACTCTTCTAAAGACATTTATTTATCGTCTTGCAGAAATTATCTTCTTTATTATTTGGATTTGATTATTTCATCGCCGTTTAACATATTTTAATAGCTATCATCAATTAAATATTATTAGGCTTCCATGTATACTAGTCAATTAAAGGATTCAATATGCATGATTTGAAATAGTTTTTTTTTTTATTATAGTGTAAAGAAATGTTCTGATGCAAAGGTGGTGTGTGGTATCCATCTTCATCATATCAGACAGCAAATCCATTCCACTTTGCAATAACTTCTTTACCTCAATGTCCCTCCATGACTTGTCTCCCAAGTGTACCTAGTTCCTCCTAGACACCATATCTTCACCCAAAGCCCCAACCTTTGTTCTAACTTCATGAAACACCTCCATAAAGCCTATCTACCATGTTTCATCAACCCATTAAGTCTAGATCACTCATCTTCTATCCAACGCACACAATCAGTCCTTGAAGCTAGTAGCCCTCACCAGTCATTAATCTGACTTTTCCTCCAACTTTCCCCAAAAAAATAAGGAAACTAATACATGATTCTAATACCCTTTTGGGATCTTTAAATCCTCTAAAATTTTTAGCCTATGCTCCTTTGGACCATACCCAAGATCCAATACCCCTAGCCTATCCTCACTAGGCCTAATTCTCCACTTTTACAAAGCAACCCCTAACTCCACTTGGTCCCATGACTCCAAATACTAAAACAGTCTTTCTAGAGGTTGAGAAATAATGGATTCCAAACTTACAAGGTTCTACCCTTCACCCAACTCATTTGCCACCAAACCCTTGGTTCTAGGGTCACTAATCTAGGGCCTATTCAACAGGACCTCTAAACTCACTCCCAAATTAAAACAATAGCACAAACACTTCATAAATGATCCCCCCATACACATTCCATCACCAAATCTCCACTTCCATGGATCAAATCACTTTCATAATGACTGGTGTCTCAATCCAGGCTTAGTCTCCATCAGCAAACAACCAACTTTTGTGGTTCTTCCAACAAATCTGCACTCTACTGCATACAATTCAGTTAGCATAGCTTAGTTAATTCAGTTTCTTTATTCCGCATTGCATTTCCTGTAAGTCTTAAATTATATTTAGTCTATTAGTGTCATTGATTGCCTTAGCTCACCAAAGTGCTAGTAGAAGTGAGGTGGTGTTGGGCCGATTCGTCTTTGAGATTTCAATCTTGAGGGTGGTAAATTCCCTTCTCCACAAGCACAAAAGATAAGACACTACCTCAATGAACAAGCAGCAGACAAGACCTACAGATTTAAACCTCATCAACTCACAACAACCAGATTATGAATTAGAAAAAAATGCTTTTAAAGTTGAAATACTCTTAAAGTTGGCATTGCAACAAGCACTCACCCAACAATGACAAGTCATGGCTTCAATACTCAAATAACTCACCCTTCCAAAGCTATTGTTCAAGGATAGTTCAATATGGTTGACCTGTTGAAATGCTTACTATAACTATCGTGGATTGATGCACAAGTTATCACCAATGAACCAAAGTTTGATTAACCTATAAAACTGATTTGGCAGCTTGTTATAGACATTGCAATGCTAATTGTAATTTATATAAAATAACTCGATTGAATGAGTTGATTTCATTTGGAATGATATTGATGTCTCTTTAATATGCTACAAAAGGATGTGAATATGAAAGACTGCAACTCTTCACTAATCCTTAGTAAATCAAACCACTTAGCAATTAATTATTTAACTCTTGGAAATCACGATTCACACCTTTTATGTTAATTGGTGCTTAATGCATTGTTTCATCATCTTATCTTTTGCACGCGATTAACTCAATAACTTCTCCTTTGATCGGCGATTATGGAGATTTTATGCTTTATGCTTATGTCGATCTTGATTAAGTATATGTATCACTTGATGTTAACTCATAACCTCATTAATATAACAAGTCGCTCTTATGGAAATATCGATATATGGATTGCAATATGCTGTTGGCAATCTTTGTGATATATTGTTGTTATTAATATCAAGATCGTCTGCTTGTTATCTCATAACTATTTTGTATTCATGGTTTAGTTGTTTTGATTCAAGTCTTGAACCCATGAACAGAAGAGTAGCACTTATATTTAAGACATAGTTGATCACTTGGTTTTCTAATGTACCGTTCATGTATCAAAGTGGTGTTATCAATGGTACCATGCATACTCTTTCACTCTTATCAACAATGGCATACAATCTTTTCTCTTGATATCAAATGATCCGTCTTGCTGTTTATTGTGAAGTCTTATAAATAAGATGACTTTCATAGATATGATATTAGTTCAACTTTGATTTCCTTGATGCTATTCTTAGTCATATTTGCTACCAATTACTTACATGGTTCATAAAACATCCTTCAATATTGACTAACTATTTGTAACTATTTAATGCTATGTACAATTGATACTTCTACTTCCTAACTAACTTGAAAGTGTCCCAGGTCTGCCTCACCTGGTCCAAAACATGTGTTTTATGCTTGTTTGGTTTCATGGATATGATGGAGACATCACAGTTTAGAAAACTAAACTAAGACCTGAATGCAAAATTTTTGATGCTAATAGGTAAGTCCCAAAATATTAATCAGATTTTGTTTCACTAGATTATATTACAGCTACAACAAAATAGATGCAATCAAGAATACTTCAGATTTTCAGACCAGTACTAGTCATTCATTAAAACCATCTAATAATCCAGATAAATAAACAACTAATGTTTGAACTTAAGTTTGTAAATATATGGTTCAAACAAACCTCATCAAATATCAATATCAACAAATTTTAAATGGCTTTGAGAAGCAAGAAACCACGCTAACATTGATGCTGCATTTGACATTGCAATGCTAATTATAGACAACCAATATATTCAACTAAAAGTAGGAATATATTGAAAATGGTGTACCACATTTTTTTTTAAAACAAAAGTTTGGATTGGTCGCAATTTTGACCTTTACACAGTACTATTTTCAACCAGAATGCTATACATTCGACGGTCTGTTTGACGAACGAGGGTGGATAATTTGAGGACATAAAGGTCAACATTTTGACCTTCACACCAATTGACTTCGACGAGGTGATGGTGTTATTCTTCCAGTTCCAAGGGATTGTTTCAGTGGATAATTCGATGACTTATCTGGTCGAAATTTTGACTATTATTCACCATGTAGAAAATTCAACGAAAAAAGATTAACGACAGTTTTAGTCATCTATTCAACCAATTGTTGTAGAAAATTCAACCAATGCTCATCGAAATTTAAGGTAAAACTTACTAGTGGGTGGAGTCAGATCTAGCGAGTTAGAATGAGTAGAAGCACCATCTCAGGGGGAGACATCGTCGTCCTGTAAAGAGTCATAAGAGGAAGAGATAGAGACTAGTATAGTCAAATGATCATCATTTGTGTCCTTCCACTGAATGGCAACACCTTTATGGTGCAAGAGAGAATAATTTGTATCTAGATGACCAGTAGATAAGCATTGTCGACATCTAAAGGGGAGACCCCCACAATCCAGTGATTGGGTCCAAGGCCTCTCCCCAACCATGAGAACTACATCCCCCATAAGGGATGTGGAGATGTCAATGTCAACCCAAAATGTGAGAAAAGGTAGAGGGGTCCATCACTATCGTAGCCTCATCCACCTTTAAGAAATGACGAATAGAGTCACCAATGGCCTTAAAGAAAGAATTTTTCCAAAAATGAAGGGGAAGATTGGGGAGACGAACTCATACTAAACTCACAACGAGTAGCTCAGTAAGAGGGTTAAAAGAGATTGTCCAAGGTTTGGCTGAGAGAGAGTGATTCCCCCACACCCACAATTTTCTCAATACCAAGTCACATTCTTTAGCAGAAGTAAAAGCAACAATTAAAAACCCCTTTGCATAAGGGAAACACTCAATGTTACCAGAGACTAAAGATCTCTAAGAATATGTCACCCACAGATGCAAATTTGTAAGAGAGGACCAAAAACCAGTGAATCTATAAACCAGCCCACAACATTGGTAGAAATCCACATTACTCATTGCATCTAGGCCCCACACCACCACAAGAGAGGTCTTGACCGATAATGGGATGAGCTTTCACATTTGGAGTAGTGGTAGCAAATTTGGCAATATGAGCATAGCTTCGTCACCTATAGTGAGTAGATGGGACACAGTTGGCACACCCAGCCCCAACCCAAGGAGGGGTGGGTTAGAAGAACCAAGGGCAACGTACCTAGACAACTTAACAAAGGATGAAACTAGTGCAGAGGAAGCCCCTACCAAAGCCCCAGCCCAGGGGCATCTACCATGGCCAAGGACTGCAAAGCAAGAGCAAATGAAGGTTTGGGCATATTCAAAACGCGAGCACAACATGAAACAAACAACTCCATTCACAACTTTCTCTCAAATTAGTTATCTATCTTCTTCATTATACTTTATGACATTGCTTATGTTGTTTCTATATTATATAGTTTGATGTATGAATAGCTTTTCTTTAATAAATTTCTATTATGATGAATAAAAAATGTATAAGCATAAAATTTATGTAAAAATTTTAAAAAAATATAACACATACAATAATTCGCTTTGATATGGCGTGCACAAATTTAAGAAAAACCATTTGCTTTGAATCAAAGGCAGCTTCCTGTGAAGTACGAGGTAAGAGGGGTCAACAATGCGCCTGCCGGGCTGGACTTATACTCATCACAAATATCCAACACATACCAGAGAGAAATCTTCTTGTTTTTACCGTTTCAACATAGGTTAGAGCGCAATTCTTCTTTCCATAAGTCCACGCGCATAAATTGGGTTTAATTCTTGCATAGACTCTGAACAATTAATCGATCAGCCGGCCATGTGTATAAATTGGGGTTTAATTCGATCCCTGACTGAAAACATTCAATCAGCAGATCTTGGAACAAATTGGGGACTAATTCTTGCATCGACTCAAAACAACCAATTTACAGATCTGGGAATAAATTGGGTTTCATCGCTACAGGATACAATTGAATTCAGAGTCAGTGATTAATTTAGATAGATGGGTATGAAGAGAAGGGCATCCCGGGTTGCTTTTGAAGTGTTGGTGTTGATAATGATGTTAATATTAATGGATTTGGACAGGGGAAATGGTTTGGCGTGTGATGCATCTGCATGCAGATCTGGAGTAGCTAATGATGGGTGCTGCAAAGCCATAGAGCAGAGCATTCAGAAGGGGACTTGCAGTTGCATATGTGTGTCTCTCAGCAAGTGGGGATATTCATCTTTACCTTCCAAATGTTCATCCACAGGGAGATGCAAATCCTGTTCAGTTTGCAGCTGTCAAGGCAGTCACCATGATCAGATCTCAGGTCAATGAGAGAGAACTTTCATCCATTTTTTTGTATTGGGCCATTTATGAAGAGTACTACTATGGCTTTGGATATTGTAAATTTAGTCAGGATTGTATGATGTGGTTGTCTCGGATTTAGGGTTTGGGACTTGGGTCCAGTGAGCATGTTCTGGTGCAAATCTCCAAAGATGATTGCATTCAGGAATGTTTGATTCTGTATCGGATTGTAAGAGTTACAGAAGGCTCGTGGGTTTGAGTGAATAATTTGATTGTCTGTATACATCCCCGTATGGTGTTCATAAGGCATTCTTTTGATTGTAATTATGCTATGGGATGCATTTGTTGATAAGGCATTCTTTTGAGGGGTCTGTTTTTATGTAGATTATTTAGCTAAGCATCCTTACCAATCTCATATTGGACGGATTACACCATGAAAACTAAAAAAACTTGTACTTCACATTTAATTAAGATTTTCAGAACATCTTGTTGAACCTTTGTCTCCTAGGTTTTTTCTAAATATCCTGTTGAGAACATGTGTCTCAACCTTGCAGTCTTTTTCTAAAAAATTCCAGAATTTGTTTGTGGAAGTTTTCCACATGTTCATGCATTGGAAAAAGATGTATGAGTTGTTAAAATGAGTCTTGTTTATTGTAGAATATAGGTGGGCCATTTTTAGAGTCTTAATGACTCATTTTGGGACTTTTATGAGGGTCTAAACTAGAGGACAAAATTATGGACGGGAATACTATTTTAACCTGGTTGTTTTTCCATCTTGGAAATGTAAATGTCAAAAATGGGCACCATGTGGCATGGTGGTTAAGCCCATGGTTTTGTAAAACCACAAATGGTTTCCAGGTTGTAAAATCACTATAAAAGGAGGGCTTGGGGAGGTGTTTGTACAATGGAGTTTTTGCAAGACTGGATGCTAGAAGGAGTCTCTCTGAGTTCGAGTTGTGGTGATGCGCTCCTGTAAGAATTTGCATTGCAAGTGTATTGTAATCATTTGATTTGATAATACATTGTGCAAGTTTTGGAGGGTGGGGTTTTTCTCCCGAAAGGGTTTCCCCACGGTAATCATTGTGTTATGTGTTCATTGTTATTCTGTTTATGCTTTATTGTGCATTTCTTGAGATCTTTGCAATATTTAAGTTGAAATTTGCATAATCGTCCTCTCAAGATTAGCGTAGGAAGCGTTTCCGCACACCTTTGCTTCCTTACAAGTGGTATCAGAGCCTGGCCAGTTTTGGTTCTATTTGTTGGGTACAGGGTTTTTTGAGCTAATCAAAGTTTGAGTGGGAGCTTGTGCAGAGTATTTCATTTCTGTGTTGTAGGATTGGAAAGATGGCAAGCATTTCAGGGAGGATTGATGTAGAGAAGTTTTCTGGCACAAACTTTGAGATGTGGAAGCTGAAGATGGAAGATCTGTTGATTGATCGGGATCTATGGGATGCGATTGATGAGAATAAGCATAGGCCTGTAGATCTGACTTTAGCCGCACAATATGATGTGACTGATAGAAAAGCTAAAGGTCTCATCAGACTGTGTCTTGCAGACTCTATTCTGATAAATGTCCATGAAGAATCTACTGCAAAGAAGCTTTGGAAGAAGCTAAGTGAGATCTACCAAGCGAAATCACTTGTGAACAAGATCTTCTTAAGGAAGAAATTGTATTCTTTGAGAATGGAAGAAGGTGGACGAATTTCTGAGCATCTGGAAAGCTTTAATATGTTGGTGACTCAGTTAACCTCTGTTGGGGTGCCAATGGATGAAGAAGAAAGATGCCAAATCTTGCTATGTTCATTGCCAGACTCATGGGACAGCCTTGTTATGGCCATAGGGAGCACTTCAGTTGTCTTGAAGATGGAGGATGTGGTTGGTTCTCTACTTTCTGAAGAGATGAGAAGGAAGGTCTCTCTGAATGCCAAAGAGGTTTTGAGTGTTCGAGGAAGACCAAAAGAAAGAGGCAAGAACGAAAAGCAGCATGGCCGTTCTAAGTCCAAGAATAAGGGGAGATCAAAATCTCCTGCGAAGTCCAAGGCAATCTGCTGGAACTGTGGCAAACCCGGACACTTCCGAAAGGACTGCAAAGAGGAGAAGAAAAAGAAGAAGAAGAAGCAAGATTCTGATTCTGAGTCCGAGAAGGAAGATGGAGATGCTTTCATCGCAGCCTTGGCCACTCATGCAGGTGACAATGCATGGTTAATAGACTCAGGTGCATCTTTCCACATGACTCCTAATAGAAACTGGTTTAGTAAGTATGAAAATTTTGATGGTGGTAAGGTATATTTGGGTGATAACTCAGTACTTGATATTGTTGGTCGTGGAAGTATTCGTGTAAAATTTTCTGATGGTAGAATTAGAAGATTTGATGGTGTCTTGCATATCCCGGGACTAGCAAGGAATTTGTTATCTGTTAGCAAGCTAATAGATGCGGGTGTGCATGTACAGTTTTCTGAAGCAGGTGTGAAAATGGTAAGAGGTGCTATGGTGATAGCAAGAGGAAGCAGATTGGGTACACTATACCAGCTTGATGCATGCACAGTTGAGTGCAATAGTACTTCTGATAAGATTGTGAAAAAGACTACTCAGTTGGAAAAGGAGAGGGTTTCTCTTTCAACAGATGGTCGTAGGTTTTGGGTACCCAAGGGTGCTCTATCTACCGAATCAAAGTTGCCTGCAGAGAAGACCATGTTATGGCACCAAAGACTCGGCCACATAGGTGAGAAGGGTCTACGGACCTTGAAAAATAAGAACCTTGTTGATGGGTTGAATGATTGCAATCTTGAGTTTGATTTTTGTGAGCATTGTATCTATGGTAAACAAAACCGCATTCAGTTTTACTCGAGTTCTCATAAGTCCTCATGTATTTTGGATCTGATCCATTCGGATGTATTTGGTCCAGTTGATGTTCCTTCTATTGGTAGATCAGTTTATTATGTTTCTTTTATTGATGATTTCAGTAGAAGAACATGGGTTTATTTTCTTAGGAGTAAAGCTGAAGTTTTCAGTCGTTTCAAAGAATTTAAAGCAATGGTTGAGTTGCAGACTGGAAAGAAAATAAAATGTTTGAGAACTGATAATGGTGGTGAATTTTGCTCTAATGATTTTGACACATTTTGTAAAGATTGTGGTATTAAAAGAGAGAAGACAACTCTGTATTCTCCACAGCAGAATGGAGTTGCAGAAAGAATGAACAGGACCCTGATGGAGAAGGCTAGGAGTATGCTAAGTGGAGCTAGACTAGAACAAAGGTTCTGGGCTGAAGCTGTAGCCACTGCCTGCTACCTGATAAACAGGTCTCCTACATCAGCTCTTGTTGATAAGACGCCAATGGAAGCGTGGTCGGGCCACAAGCCTTCACTTAGACATCTGAGAGTGTTCGGTTGCGAAGCATATGCTCATGTGCCAAAGGAGAAGCGGACTAAATTGGACAACAAAGCTGTTAAATGTATTTTCATCGGATACAGTTATGGTGTGAAAGGATACAAGCTTTGGAATCCTGTTGAACAAAAGGTATTTTATTCAAGAAGTGTTATTTTTAGAGAAACTAAGCCTTCTTCTGTTATAGTGCAGCCAGAACAAACAGAACAAAAGAAAGATGTGATTCAACTACCTGCTACACCAGAGAAAGTTGAATCAAGGCCCTCAGAAAGACAAGAAGTCGAGGAGAGCTCTATGAGTTCTGAATCATCAGAGGAAGAAGAGGTACCTGAAGCTGAAGTTGAACCTGAACCAGATCTTGTTCGAAGGTCTACTAGACAAAGAAAACCACCTGAAAGGTATGGGTATTCTCCTGATGATTGGAGATGCATATTTGCATTGAATGCTAACATTGATGAACCGAGATCTGTAGAAGAGGCTCTTGGTATGAATGATTCAGAGTCCTGGAAAATAGCCATGGATGAAGAAATGGCAGCTCTTAAGAGGAATGAAACATGGGACCTTGTACCATTGCCTG
Source organism: Chamaecyparis obtusa (assembly GCA_027943335.1). Taxonomy (NCBI): domain Eukaryota; kingdom Viridiplantae; phylum Streptophyta; class Pinopsida; order Cupressales; family Cupressaceae; genus Chamaecyparis; species Chamaecyparis obtusa. The sequence continues at coordinate 859,769 of BSBK01003834.1, forward strand.
AAGGACGAAAGCCTGTTGGTTATAAATGGGTGTTCAAGAAGAAGATAGGTTCAGATGGAAGTATTGAGAAGTATAAAGCACGTTTGGTTGCAAAAGGTTACTCCCAGATTGAGGGAGTAGATTATGGTGAGATTTTTTCTCCAGTAGCCAAAATGACATCCATTAGATTTTTGCTTTCTATTGCAGCAGCCTATGATCTAGAGATCGAGCAAATGGATGTGAAAACTGCTTTCCTTCATGGAGATTTGGAGGAAGAAATTTACATGACACAGCCAGAGCACTATGTGGTGAAAGGTAAAAGTCATTTGGTCTGTAAGTTGAAGAAATCCTTGTATGGCTTAAAACAGAGTCCTAGGATGTGGTACCAGAAGTTTGATACATATGTGTTGAGTTTGGGATTTGTGCGATCTAAATTTGATCACTGTATATATTTTAAATCTGATGGTGATCATTTCTTGGTTATTGCCTTGTATGTCGATGACATGTTGTTTATTGGCAAAGGAAAAGGTTTGATTGCAGAGTTAAAATCTCAGCTCTCGATAAAGTTTGAAATGAAAGATCTTGGTGCAGCTAGGCACATTCTAGGAATGGAGATTGTAAGAGATAGACAAAATAGAAAGCTTTGGTTAGGCCAGAGCAAGTATGTTGGTACTATTTTGAAAAGATTCAATATGCAGGATTCAAGACCATTGAGTGTTCCTGTTACAATGGGAACAAAGCTTTCTAGTTCACAGTGTCCTTCATCCCCATTGGAGATGGAAGAGATGAGTCGAGTACCATATCAGAGTGCTGTTGGAAGTTTGATGTATGCTATGGTCTGTACAAGACCAGACATTGCCCAAGCAGTGGGAGTTCTTTCCCGTTATATGTCTAATCCAGGAAAAGTACATTGGGATGCAGTAAAAAGAGTTTTCAGATATTTGAGGGGTACTTCAGAGTACTCGATATGTTTTCATGGAACAGGAAATGAGCATTCCTTAGATATTCAAGGCTATGTGGATTCAGACTGGGCTGGTGATGTTGATAGAAGAAGATCCACCAGTGCATATGTGTTTACATTATTTGGTGGTGCAATTAGTTGGATGAGCAAGTGACAGGCTGTGGTCGCTTTGTCCACTACTGAGGCAGAGTATATGGCAGCTACTCATGCCTGTAAGGAAGCCATCTGGCTAAAGAGATTGTGTTCAGATATAGAGTTCAAACAGGGTGCAGTGACAATTTACAGTGACAGTCAGAGTGCAATCTGCCTAGCGAAGAACCCGACTTTTCATGCCAGGACTAAGCACATTGATGTACAATATCATTTTGTGAGAGATATGGTTGAGGATGGCAAGGTGAAGCTGGAAAAGGTAGAGACTTTGGTGAATGTTGCTGATGCATTAACTAAGCCCGTGAGCACAGAGAAGTTCAGATGGTGTTCAGAGTCTATGGGCCTCTCGGCCCCTAGCAATTAAGTCCATGATAATTTGGATCCCCTGACTCTTGCAAGGTGTTCGACAAGTGGGAGAATGTTGAGAACATGTGTCTCAACCTTGCAGTCTTTTTCTAGAAAATTCCAGAATTTGTTTGTGGAAGTTTTCCACATGTTCATGCATTGGAAAAAGATGTATGAGTTGTTAAAATGAGTCTTGTTTATTGTAGAATATAGGTGGGCCATTTTTAGAGTCTTAATGACTCATTTTGGGACTTTTATGAGGGTCTAAACTAGAGGACAAAATTATGGACGGGAATACTATTTTAACCTGGTTGTTTTTCCATCTTGGAAATGTAAATGTAAAAAATGGGCACCATGTGGCATGGTGGTTAAGCCCATGGTTTTGTAAAACCACAAATGGTTTTCAGGTTGTAAAATCACTATAAAAGGAGGGCTTGGGGAGGTGTTTGTACAATGGAGTTTTTGCAAGACTGGATGCTAGAAGGAGTCTCTCTGAGTTCGAGTTGTGGTGATGCGCTCCTGTAAGAACTTGCATTGCAAGTGTATTGTAATCATTTGATTTGATAATACATTGTGCAAGTTTTGGAGGGTGGGGTTTTTCTCCCGAAAGGGTTTCCCCACGGTAATCATTGTGTTATGTGTTCATTGTTATTCTGTTTATGCTTTATTGTGCATTTCTTGAGATCTTTGCAATATTTAAGTTGAAATTTGCATAATCGTCCTCTCAAGATTAGCGTAGGAAGCGTTTCCGCACACCTTTGCTTCCTTACATATCCAAGGGTTGAAGACAATTATATTTTGCAGGTTCTTAATAACATGTTAAAGGATCAGTAACACAAGCACCAATCACAACAGAGATCACCAAAATGAACAACAATATAATGCAAGACAGAAAAAATTAAGATGGCCAGAGCACAAGCTACAGCTTGAGCTGAACAACCGATTGAAGGGGATTAAAAAATAAAATATGTAGATGAATGCAATGAAATAATACGGCTATACCAATGAGAGAATGAAAAGAGGAAGGAAATGAGGGGAGAATCAATCTATGAACTTACAGAAGATAATATTACATTATTTGCAAAATGATTATTAGTGACATATATTACTTTTTTAAATTTGATTACACAAACATGTAAGGAATGAGAAGTAAGAATAAAAGGATGATTGGGATGATTGCCATAAAATATTTGTGAATCATCATGTGATAAGCGTGTAAGAATATAAGAAAGATGTAATCATCAACGCACATATGATAAGGATCAAAACAAGACATTGCTTATTGGAGTCAAATACAAAGACAATGATAGAAGATGAAAGGTGTAAGCAGATAAGGATTAAGGACGTGGATAGGCAAACATAAATATATTATTATAAGTGTGATAAATATATGAAAATATGTAAATGACATATGCATAGAATATGTAAGCAATATAAAATGAAAATATGAAAAACATATAAAAATGTAACATGATAAGTGTATAAGAATGATGTCATTAATATGCATAAATATTAAGAACATAATGATATGCATGGCATATAGATGCATAAGAGTTGGACACCATAAGTATAGATCATAAGAATATTGTGTACATGTTGTAATCATCTAAAAATGGTTATCTAGACTATTAGCCCCTTGCTAGTATTATTTGCTAAAATCATCAATTGCTTATTCTTGATCAAATTCTAGTTCTATCATTTATTCGATTATTTTCTATGGGCTAACTATTTTATCCTAAGTCTTTATTTAATTAAAATGAATTCCCTCCTTTTTTATTAAATAAAAAGCCCCCCCACTTTTCCTCTTATCCTAAGTTGCACAAATAAAACATTATTCTTATTTTATAAAAAGGGAAAAATCACTTTTTGTCTCATATGGGCACAAAAGTCAACTTTTATTTTTCCATTAGGGGATACTTGTGTACATGGATTGCTCCTCTTTGATGCTCCACCGTTGATTAAATCTTTTGCCTCTTAATCTCCATAGTCCATTTTTTCTCATTTCTTATAAAAGGAGAGCTCTTTTCTCATTCTAGATCTCCAACTTTTTATGCTAATGTTATGCTGCAGGTTTTCTAGGTCACTTTGGAGCTTTTGAAAATTTGGAGCATTCTTGATTTTTGCATCTACATGTTATTCTAGTTTCATTTATCATGACATTCATAGCTTCATATTTAGCTTAGTTTCCTTTGTGCTTTAGATTAATTCATCTAGTTTAATTATGAGGCTTTGTAATACTTGCATATTTCATTTCATAGCTTAGTTGCATTGTTCTTTCATTTCCATAGCTTAGCTTTCATTTTCATTTTTAGTATAGTTGCATTGCATTTGCATTTCCATTTGATTCTTGGGGATATTGGCATTCTTGCCCTTGTCTTCATTTGAATCTCCCATTGCATGGTTTACTAGCAAGGTTATTGGCTTAATAGCTCGAGCTGAGAGCATTCTTAACACCCTTGCACTTCATGCCTAGGGAGCTCTAAATCGATTTCTCAATGTTTCCAATCCATGGATTCTCTTGGAAGCAATGATTTAGAGAAGTGCACATCTTAGTGTGTACACATGTGACATAGATGTTAAACATTGAACATAACGACATATAAAAATTAAACAAGGCATAGAAGAAAACATGAGAGCTAAATATGAAGAAACATAGGAGCTAAACATATAACATAGAAAAGCATAAATGTTGATCATGGATAGAGGAACAATATAGGAAGACATGAAAAGAATAAAGAGCAAACTGCTCACAACAAAGAGATTGCGAAGGACCCGCAAATGCACACCCACAAGCACACACAGGCGTACAGGAAACCAACTTAGCGACAGGGGCCAAACATGAAGCCCCAAACTTGTAGAAACAAGCAAAACATTCAAAAAGAGGAACACAAAAGAGCCAAACCCATTGAAATCCGTCAAGATTGTCATCTTCATCCACATCCTCCCCCTTTGCATTGTCAAAATTTGAAACAACCCCATTGTCCCTATTCCTACTATGGATCATGTTCCCTTATTATGTTTCATGTAGTTATCTTGTTGTAGAATATGTAGTCATGTTATTTCTTCTAGGTTGGCAAGTGGGGATTCATCCTAGGATATACTTCAGTATTGATTTAGAGAATTTTCAATTGTGATGATATAGAGACTATTTATAGTCCATGAAGGCAATTTTAGGGAAGAGTGGTGTGATTGTGGTGCAGGAGCACCCAAGTCTTTTCTTTTCTTTGTAGCAATCTTTGGCAAGTGTTTGATTTTCCTAAGGTCATGTTGACCAAGGTGTGTGATCCAATAGGGATTAGGGGTCCAATGAGGTCCTTGTCTTAGGTTTTGAGGCAATATGTTATGAGTCCTTTTGTTGGTTGAGTATGGTTAGGTGATGTCACTATGATGTCATAGGACTTAGGGTGTGTGATAAATCATATTTGTGTCTAATCAAGAGCTTAAAACTCCATAGGACCTCACCAAGGTCTATGGTGTGCAAGATTGTAAAAAATTGCAAAATTGTTGTAAAAGTAGCATATCAACTTTTGCAACTTTTAAAACTTGCTTGAACCAAAGTTGTCCAAATGCCCTAAATCAGCCTAGGAGTGCCCTAAAGCCAACCTAAGACCATCCTCAGACTATTTAAGGTATTCTTGGATCAAATCCTGACGTTGGACATTTTGGTGTACGAAGATTTCATTCTGAAAGTGTGAACAGTGTGTGGGAGTTTGTTATAGCTTTGTAATCAGTGAATACAAGAACTATGTTTTGAGTTGCAAGATGGACTGTGATTAATGGAGCATGTAGTGTGTATCTTAGATTAGGTATTTTTCTTTCATTTTTTTGTTCTGTGTTAATCTTTTGCTTTATCCTCGTTCACTGGTTCAAACTAGGAGGGTGTAAGAAATGGGGATCTAACTCACTATCCCACTATTCATTCTGTATGACCTTTTAAGGATAGTGAGTAGACTCCATGTATGTAATATATATAGGAGCGTGGGCCCTAGAAAGCTTTCCAAGTATTTATACAGTCTTTCCCTAGGCGAGCCTATGGTGAGCCCGACTAGGAAGGACTAAGCCAAAAACATTGTAACTTGTAGAGGTGTGTATTAAATCATCAAACAATGATTGGAGGTCAAAAGCAATGTATTTTCCAAGAGAGAAGGTTCCACCAATCCATTTGGTCACCAAACTCTTGAAGACAAGCCATGCAATCAGAAAAAGCCTATAACCCTCCCAAAAGCACTCATTTTTGGTTAGGGGGTTGTACGACCATGTGAAACCCTAAAACCTCCAAAATCCTTGAGAGGTTAGGTATTGAAACAAGAATCCATATTCAAGTTGCAGGGTTCTTTGGAAGTGAATAGAAGAAAAACCCCTATTTTCTCGAAATATGAGGCCTAATTGGGGCTCTTCTTTGTAGCCCTAATTTGGGAAGGATCTATGAGATCGATAAGGATCTATGAGATCGATAAGGCATAGTATGGAAGTAAGACCTCCAAGACCTCAATTTGAACTAAATAAGACATAATCAAGCACCTCCTCACCTTTGCAAGAATCTATGTCAATTTGGAGGTGGTGAATCCTTATCAGAGAATTAGGAGTCAGTGTGAGCATGAAGGAAGGAAGCACCAAGAATCTTGTTTTGTCTTGGTAGATGTCACTTGGTAGTTGTGTTGGATAAGTAGACTAGGGGATTGAATCTCTAGAGGGATCCTAAAGGTCAATTTGTGTCAGTTGAGAACACCTAAAGGTCACTAGGTGGACCTACGCAAGAGCTAGTGACTAGCTCTCCCAACCTCCCTATCAAATTGGTAGCAGAGCCCCAAAAGATTTGGGAAGTAAGTGCATGTCAGAGTGTGAGTCCAGTGGATCTTCTAGGATGGTGACCAATGCAAAGTTGGCCAAGAAAGTAGAAGAACAAGAGGAAGAAAACAAACAGTTAAGAGAAAAAATAGATCTACTAGCCAAGAAGTTGGAAGCAGTAGAAGATAGAACATAAGATGCGAATGAGAAGATAGATGAGAAAGTAGGGAAGGATAAATTGGTGGAGGATGAAATTCTTGAGCCAGATCCAGTGGTGGAGCAAGAACCTTTCCTCGAAGCCTTGAAGGCCTTAATGGTTAAGCACAAGAAGGTGTACCACTCTTTAGTGGTAAAACGGAGCCTGACTCAGTCATTGATTGGATTGAAGGTATGGAGAATCACTTTGAATGTGATGGAATCAGTCAAGCTCAAAAGGTGAGAGTAGCAAAGTCAAGGCTCTACTCTCACATGGTGGAAATTCATTCAAATAGAGAGGGAGAAAGAAAGCAAAAACTCCATAGCTACATGGAAAGGAATGGTGGCCAAAGTTAAAGAAGCTTACATGTCAGAGGACTATGAAATCCAATTGCATAAAAGAAGGAAAAGTCTAAGACAACAAGACAATGATGTCAACACCTATACCGAAGAATTCCAAAAACTATGCCTAAGGTCTAAGGTAGTAGAAGAGGAGAGCATCAAATTTGCCAGGTATCTCAATGGATTGAAATAGTCTATCCAAGAGGAGATGAGTCTCCTAACTCCCAAGATAGTACATCAGTGCTATCAATTGGCACTCAAGATAGAAGAGAAAGGTAAGAGGAGACAAGACTCTAGTTCAAGAAACAAAGGTAGTGTAATCACCAAAAAGTGGACAGGATAATTCATGTGATTAATCAAGGAAAAACTAAGGCAAAATCAAGGCAATTGAATCAAAGCAAACATTTGGCCAATCAAAATTAAAATCGAGTCTTAATTCAATATAATTCAAAATCTAAAGCTAAAAGATCAATTAAAAACTATTAAATCAATGTGCAATTAATTCAATTAATTGTACAGTTTGAATTAAATCAAATTAACCCATTCAAGGGGTGCACATGGCTAAATAAATGAATTAAAATCAATTGATTAAATCCTAATTTCCCTCAACAACCAAATAGGAGGAAAAAGCCTCAACCAATGGGTTTTAAGGAAATGAACTCACATGGATCAAGCCAAAGTCAATCTCAATCACTCAAATTGAAAGAACATCTTGTCCACTCATCTTGTCTTCTTGTCCCAAGCTTTAAGGACACAATATTTAAATTGTCTTCAAAGGGTGGAACCAAAGACTTAACTCAAGCTTAATCATGATCAACACAACTACACCCCCTACCCTTGCCTAAATATATAAAAGGAAGGTTAAAATCAATCATAAATCATCCACAAATCTGAGAATTGCATCTAACCTCTTGAGAATTATAGCTAGAAAGACATTTTAGGAGTTAATTGAGCATTTCTATTTGGAATTGAGTTAATTAGCTTGCTTTGTCACTCATTTCTCATTCTAGGACTATCAGTAATGAGGGCTTGCTGAGAGCTTCACATTAACACTCTTAGTTAGAGAGCCATAGGATGCTTAATTGTTTATTCATTTGCTAAATAGATTTCTATATTGTGGTTATTTAGTTTCTATTTCATTTATTGTTCAATACTAATTCTATGAAGGTACATTTCCTTGTACACAAAATGGCGCCCACCGTGGGGCATTAGGCTTCACTTTCTAAAAATCTTGTAATCTTCATATTTGTTTAAATTTTTGCATGTTTAACTCTTGGTTTTGCACTGAAACAATGCTTTTGAGACTTCAAATGGTGCTTCTGAGTAGTTAAACAATGCTTGTGAGCACTGTTTCAGTGCTTCCATGACAAATTGGTGTGCCTTTGCACAGTTAAACAATGCTTTTAAATCCTTCTAACTTCTGTCTTAAATTCTAACATTGCTTATTCCCTGACTACCGAGCGCTTCTGCATCCTTATCTAGCGCTTTTACTTACTTTCAGAAGCCTTTTCTTGATTGTTTAGAGCTTTTACTTGTAATGCCCCCAAAATGGGCTATAAGTTCATTAATCTTCTATATCAACATATCGAACAAAATTGACATCAAAGTCCTAACCTAAGGCACATCAGCACATCATCGAATCCTAATTGATTATCTCAAATTCTGCATCGGAGAATATTCCTAATAATATTCCTATTTATCTTAATTATCTTTAATTTAATGATTATTTGGCGATAAATCCTATTTATCCTAAAGTTTGATTAATTGAATATTCTAAATATTTAATTAATTAGATTTAATTCTGCCACTTAATTGTTTAATTGAAGTTAATTATATTTATTCCTAAATTGTATTATTTAATTTTGACAATAAATCCAAAATCTTATGAATAATTGATTAAATTCTTATTTAATTAATTAAAGCAAGTTGTCAATTTTTAATAATATTATTTTTGAATAAAAGTTTGAAAAATAATTGATTAACCCATAAATCAATTGTTTTATTTTTCAAAATCAGTTAAGTTGGAAATAAATCACTTTATTATTAAATTAATTCATATTAAATCATACACAATCAAGAAAAGCAGACAACTATCAATTATCAATTAAATCTAAACTTTATTTTGAGTTAAACTCTGCTTTTGCATGTTTTTGTAAGTTAAATATCTTTTATTTAAAAATAACTCAAAAATCAACCTGAGTTATTTGAGTGATTTATGGCTTTCTTTCATGCATCCTCAAAGCCCTGGATTTCTATAAATTAAGGCTTCAGCTCATCTCAAATCATCTCATAATTGTGCAAACTTATGCTGGCGAATTGGTGTTTGAAGAATCAAAACTTCTTTTGCAAATCAAACAACTTTGTGAGATCATTCATATTTTAGCATATCATATTAGAATTTCATTTCTAGATTAGCATATCATATCAAGTTTTCATATAGAATAGTTTCATATCATTTTTTCATCATAATTGCATAGAAAATATCAAAAAAATAGATTACTTTGCTTACATTCCGTATCCATCTTTTGCATTCAAATCCTTCATTTAGGTGTCGTCAAGGTCACTGATCTCGATACAATCTAAGAACATCATACTCGCACCTATTAGAAGGCAATAAATCGCCTGGTTAGTTTAGCTTTCAATTCATTACACGATTTTGATTTTTGCTAACCTCTAATATTTTACTGAAGTGTTGTGTCTATAGATCAGGTACAAAATTCACACACACATTACTATCTATTTCTGCACTTTTAAAAGTTTAAATAGCACTTTTGAGCTGATCTACAACATTTTTAAACAGTTAAATAGCGCTTTTAATCATTTCTGCAATGCTTTTACATAAACTACAAATTTTTATATTCTGACTGTCAGAAAATGAATTTTATGACTCTTTAGGATGACTGATCACAGAAAAGTGAAAAAGCCAGAGAGCAGATTTAATCAAGGAAAAGCTTTAACAAGGAAAATCAAGGAGGAGAACATTGCTCATATTAAACTTGTCTTGGAGAATTCGCCACAAGAGGCTCAGGTGTATGATCATTACATCAAAGTTGTAGAAGCATATAAGACTAAATTTTTTTCATTAAATTGGATATTTTCACCTTAAATCAAGTTTTTCTTAAAATTTGCAAATAAGGCTTAAAATTCACTTTTGTCTTTGTTTCTTTAATTTTATCTTTGTTTCCTTCACTTTGGCTGGTTTTGTTGACTAACTTGTTGGAGGAAAAGCACAAAGGAATGATTGCTAAGGTAAGCATTAAAACATGAAAATAACTCAAAATGCCCCTAGCCTTTGCTAGCTACAAGGAAAAAAGGTAAGCCTTAAAACTTTGTCAAATTTTGTACTTAAATTATGGCTTTGGTGCTTTCAAAAATCTAGTAATTAAAAATAGCCTATCTTTGTTTGAAAAGTTTAGCATTAGGCCTATGCTCTTCACTTCTTTTAGTGAATCAGAATGCAAAAAATGTTCAACTCTTTAATTAAGAAGAAGGGTTGAGGAAATGAAGCACATAAAATCAAAAAATCCCTTGTTTGTAGAAGAGAGTAGCAATACTCAATTCTCTCTAGTTAGTGGGTTGGTAATTGAACATTGTTTATTGTGTTTGAGAAATTAAGAAAGAGTTAGGGATATGCTCTTCACCTTTTGGTGAATCAAATTCCCAAAAACTATCTTTTAACTCCATTTCCTTGCTTTCCATGAACACGCTAGATCTTTAGTTGGGCTCGCCTCCCGAGATTTTCCTTAAAAGGGCCGGTGAGAGGGACAACCCAAAGTGGGATACACTCACCTTTGCCGCAATCATCCAACCCACTATAAAACAAAATACATACATTCTTAATGGGGTGTGTGACAAAAGGGTGTTAAATTTTTGAACTTCCTCGAGTAGTCCTCATGGATTGCGCAAAACTCTAATATACCGGTGGTGGGAAGCCTCTTAATATACTTGGAGGATGAAAGTTTAATATCCATTTTGAACGGAATATTGATTAAAACCTTGTTAACTTAGCAAAGACTACCTAATAGAGCCATGTTTACGAACCAATCTTGAGCTAGGTAGATTGCTTGAAGTGTATTTTGTACAAAAACCCGTGATAATGTTCTTTCAAAATCAAACATTTTGTGTTAAGGGTTAAAAAGATACAAGTGTATTCGTGATTGTGTGTTTGGAAAAACATAAGACAAGTGAGAGATATCCATCCAAAGATCAATCTTATATTTTTAATCTCTTCATTTAAAAACAATAATTTTCAAATCAAAAGATCAATTCCAAAGAAAACCTTGTTGGATGTTGGTTTCCACACGCTCCCATAAGTTCAAAGTGTCTTTACAAGGAGATAGCACTTGTGTAGCTAGAGAAGTTCCCGAATTTGAATACCAAAGCCTTTTCAATGATCACAATCAAGGGGATAGTCTCCCATACCTTTTTGAAGAAAGACTTAACAATATGGATTGAAATTCAATTTGCATTTTATGATCATCAACATGGAGGAAACAATGATAACACTAATAACGCCAATCAAGTTCCTAAAGAAACACTTGAAAGAGTTGAGAGAGAAGCCCAAGATGATGATTTCCTAGAAGTCATGGAGAAATTGATAGATAGGGATAGGGAGAAATTTTTCCTAAACTTAGCCCAAGCAGGGGTAAAGCTCCCACATGACTATGATATAGAGAAACTTAAGAAGGATCAAGAAGAAGATAACCCCATGAATGTTATGACCAAACAATTGAAAACATTCCAAGAACAAATAGATTTAATGAAAAAGGCTGCCGAACCCAAGCCCTTTTCTATTGAAGCTTTGTGTCCTTTCCCATTTGACAAAAACTTGGTCATGTGACACATTTTCCCTTTAATACCATTTTTCCTAAATATGATAAGTATATGGGTAAAACAGACCCACAAGATCATTTAAGGGATTTTTGTGCCTTAAGCATTGAGTTCATGTACAACACTACGTATCTAATGAGACTTTTTCCTAGGAGCTCGGGAGGTCCCGCCATGGAATGGTTCTCTAAGCTCCCACAAGGAATAAAGGCTTTTGAGGAATTAGCCTCTAAGTTTGTGACCCACTACTCCTATAATATTGAGCATGAAATCACAATGCTCAAATTGTGTGATACAAAACAGAAAGATGGTGAATCCTTCTTAGGATTCCTACAAAAGTAGAGGACCATTTTCGCAAGGTATCCATGAAGTATCCCCGAGAAGGAGAAGAAGGAAATTTTTACAAATAATTTGACCATGGAGATGAATTATCGATTACAACTTCAATGTCCCCTAACATTTGAAAAACTTATAGAAAATGGGATCAAAATTGAAGACGTATTGGTGAAGAGAGGAGAGATAAAATTATCCAAAGACAATAAATATAATACCAATACCAACAACAATCACTATGTATCTAATTATACTAATAATAGGGGAACCAATAATCACAATGATAAGCCTAAGTTATGGTTGAAAAACAATAATAAAAATCTTGTGAACGATGGAGTCGTAGAGGCCAAAAATTTGAAGGCCACCCCTTTTAACTTATCAAGTGGAGTCAATTCTTCATATAATGTTAATCAATTGAACAAGGCTCCATTTAATTTCAAAAATTCCAATAATTCCAACAACAATCCCAACAACAATGCTAATAATAATCCTTATAATAATGCTAATGGAAATAAGCCCAAACCCTTTTTCTCCACTTATAACAAGAGAAAATTCACCTTTCTAGGTGAACCCTTGGAGAACGCATTAAGGACCTTGGTTGCTAACAAGATCATCACATTACTTGATTTGAGAGATTATGAACCTCAAGTTAAACCTAATTGGTGGAATGATTCTCACCATTGTGAGTACCATTGAAATAGAGGTCATAAAACCAATGAATGCATGAGGTTGAAACACTTAGTGCAAGACCTAATAGATGATGGAACTATCAAAATTGAAGGGCCTCAAAACAATGAGGATCATACGGCCTTCAAGAACCCATTTCTAAACCATGAAAAGGGTGAATCATTATATAACAACCAAAATAAAAAAAAGGTAATGAGAAGGTGAACTTTGCTCACACTTACGATAACATAATCAATACTCTAAGTGAACAAGATAATGCCATAAATGTTATCTTGGTAAAAGAGAAATTAAAAGAAGCATCATCTAACATTGTCACTAGGGGGCAAGATTCTAAAATCACTCTACCCGAAAATGCTCCGAGGATTGTTCTACCCAACCAAAACACACCTTCATCATCAAAGCAATATAACTTGGTGGATCAATTACAAAGGACTCCTGCTCAAATTTCAATCTTAGAGTTGTACAAACTCAAATGGTGCACTTCTCTAAGTCATTATATCCAAGGGAATCCCTGAATAGGAAACCATAGAAAGTGACCTAGAGCTCTCTATGTATGGAGTTGCAAGATTATTTAAAATTTGCTCTCAGCTAGAGCTATTAAGCTAATGACCTTGCTAGTCAACCACACAATGAGAGATTCAAATGAAGACAAGGGCAAGAATGTCAATATCCCCAAGAGTCACTATGAAGTGCAAATGCAAACTAGATTAAGATGAATATGCAAGCTAGAAATGAGAGGTGCAAGCTAAGCTATGGAAATGAAAGTACAAACTAAACTATGAAAGGAAAGATGCAAGTGCTACAAATCTTTCCTAGTTAGACTAGATGAAGTAATCTAAAGCATAAAGGAAATCTATACTATGAATGACATGATAATGGAACTAGAATGCAAGAGATAAACTATGAAAGCATGTAAAATGTAAGCCAAGAATGCTCCAAATCTTCAAAAGCTCCAAAGTGACCTAGAAAACCTGCAGCATAACATTAGTATTCAAAAATACATGTGAAAATGAGGAAGAGAGCTCTTCTTTTATAGGGAATGAGAAAGAATGGACCATGGAGATTAAGAGGCAAAAGTCTTAATCAAGGGTGGAGCTTGAAAGAAGAGCAATTCATGTGCACAAATATCCTCCAATGAGAAAATAAGAGTTGACTTTTGTGTCCATATAAGACAAAAAGTACTTTTTTTTTTAATAAAATAAGAATAATGCTTTATTTGTGCAACTTAGGATAAGAGGAAAAGGTGGGGGCTTTTTATTTAATAAAAGGGGAGGAAATATTCCTTTTAAATAAATAAAAACTTAGGATAAAATGGTTAGCCCAAGGCAAATAATCAAAAATGATGAAACGGGATTTGATCAAGGAAATTGATATAATTGAAAAATGTTGATTTTTGAAAATATTGATTCAGGGATTTGATAAATTCCTGAATGGGGGCCCAAAGTCTAGGTGACCATTTTAGGGTGCATACATTTTCCCCTCTTTGACTAATGTGTGATCATTCTGGGAACACATGTGGTCAAAGAAGAATTGAAATGTGAGATCGATTTGGGATCACAAAACAATCCAAATGTGTGATCATTTTGGGAACACGCTAGGACAAAAATAAATCGGCTGAAAGACAAGACCAACACCGTTGCTGTTAAGTGATAGTCAAGTCTCAAAATAAAAGATAAGAATCAAAAGACAAGATCAACACTGTTGCTGTTAAGTGATAATCAAGTCTCAAAATAAGAATCTCAGGCTGAACTGAATGATAAAGCTGAATCAAAGGTTAAAGCTGATAGGTACTGCCCCCTCAGAATCAAAATTGAAATCAGGTAGAGGAGAAGCAGTAAACTGATGAACTTGATCAAAGCACTAGAAATCACAATCGAAGATGAAAGGATGATAAGATAACCATCAAGCAGTGAAGACATGCCCCAGTTCGACTAGGTTTGACTGAGAAAGATATAGGATAAAGATTAAGGTGAACTTTGGAGTGATGAAGCGAAGGGGATGAATGGAAGATGAGAAGTTTGAAAGATAGGGAGATGAGGATGCCCCAACAAAGATTGAAGGATCAGGCCTCAAATGGTCAGCTAACTATGCAAAAGAAGGGGAAAATTTGAAATGTGATTTTGACTATCAAGATGAACTCGGATTTTGATTTCAATCCTGAAATGAATAGAAAATGATGTGATATGAAAGACAAGAAGCAAAAGACATGATCGAAAAGAAGCGAAAGGTGAGCGTAGTTGACCAACTAGTTTGTGAAAGATAAAGGGAGAGCTCTCTCCATATGCAAGGTGCAAAACTAAACTATCATGAACCTACAAATGCAAGCTACTATGAAAGGTGGTTGACTTGCAAGGTCACAATGCCAATAGACATCTAATAATCATCATCGAGCTTTAGTGGTAGTGTCATAAGATCATACAATACACATTAGTATGACTATGGGTATATGAATATGATCTATATCAGATAGAAGTGTGGGAATCCCACCTAGGCATCAAAGACATGTAGGTCAAGATGACTAGTGCAATGAGGTTCCCTAAATTTTCTATAGCAAGATTATGTTTGCATCAGGACATAAGAAGGTCAAGACGGCTATAAGCATGCACTCGCATAAAACATTCAAGGATAATACCTTGTAGATCCTAGGTGTCAAGGATCAAGCATAAATGCTAATGACAATTAGGACCAACAAAATATACCCACAAGCAGAAAAAGAAATAAAACATGTCCTCATGCCCTCAACCTTCTAGCTATGCATCATCAAAAACTATCATAGGGAGAGAGCATTCATCAAAGAAATCATCATAGACAGCACACAAGGAAAATAAAGTCAAACAAGTCTCAGTGAGTCAAGTGTTTAAGTGTGTGTAGGTCATAGAATCGATCTTTGAGTATCGCATTTTCCATTGAGAGATATCATTTCATGCTAGACTGTGGGGTAAGATATCTGATAAGTGTTGAGAAACACTTGACGCTAGGGTAGTGTTGAAAAACACAGTTGGGGTGGTGTTAAAAAAACACCGTTTGCGAGGTGTCCTAAAGACCAACGCATCCTAGAGACCAAAGCTAACATAGTTATGCCCCCTAGACAAAGACAAAGACTAATTCCAAAACAAAGGCAACAAGGACAAGGTGTGATGGAAAAAGGTTAAGTGTCGAGGACGCATGCTAAGAAATAGGGGTGCAAAAAGGCCTCAAGTAGCGCCTGTTTCCAAGTTTTCACCACTTGGATTTTTTTAATTTAATTTAATTTATTTTATTTTAATTATTTTTTCAATTTTTTTGTATTTTGGCTACCAAGGCGCCTATTTCCAAGTTTTCACCAAGGCACTTTTTCTTTCTTTTTTTGAATTTTTTGCATTTTTTAATTTTTTTGTATTTTTTCAAGACTTTATATGCTTTTTAGAATTTTTTCAGCATCATATATGAATTTTGTTGAAATTTTTTCAGGATCAATAAATATGTACAAAGGATGCCCCCAGAGAAAATAGGCATCATGGATAGAACTTCTTTAGGTGCAACACATTGATAGGATCAAGGAGCTGCTCTCCCTTTTCATCAGATAATAAGTAAGCACTTGTACCAAAAGTAGTAGTAATAATGTATGGTCCAAGCCAATTAGGTTCAAACTTCCCTTTTTGTTCTCTATTTTGTTGGTTCTTAAGGTTTTCTTGCAAAATAAGATCCCCCACTTGAAATTCTCTAGGACAAACCTTCTTGTTGAACGCTTTGGACATACGCTTTTGGTAAACTCTCGTGTGATCAAAAGATACTTTTCACTTTTCATCTAGAAGTTCCAGTTCTTGTAACCTCATGGCACAATAGTCTTCATCTGTCACTAAACCTTTGAGAGAGACTCTAAGTGAAGGGATCTCTACCTCTAAAGGTAACACTGCTTCAACACCATAAGTGAGGGCAAAAGGTGTAGCCCCTGTTGGGGTACGAATACTCATTCTATAGGCCCACAAGGCCAGATTTATCTATAGGTGCCAGTCTCTACCATTCTTGTGTACTATTCTATGGAGGATTTTGAGAATGGTCTTATTTGAAGCCTCTGCTTGTCCATTTCCTTGTGGGAAGTAAATGAAGGACCAATGCTATTTTATCTTGAATTTCTTGCAGAGATGCTTAAGGTCCTTGTTTTTAAACTGACCCCCATTGTCAATGATTATCTTAGAAGGCACTCCATACCGACAGATGATATGGTTCAAAATAAACAAAGAAACTATCTTGCCTGAGGCAACAGAAAGTGGGACAGCTTCTACCCATTTGGTAAAGTAATTAGTAGCAGTAATAATGAATTTGTGTCCATCTAATGAGTTGGGATGTATCTGCCCAACAAGGTCAAAGGCCTAGCACTGAAATGGCCAATGAGAAATAGAAGGAATAAGCTCTCTGCCTGGAGCATGTATCAGGTTTCCATGTTTCTGACACTTTTCACAAGATTTAGCAAAAGCTACTGCATCTATCTGCATGGTAGGCCAATAATACCCCTCCCTAAGCAACCTTCGAGCCATGGAAAGACCATTAGAATGTCCTCCACAAATGCCCTCGTGAATGTCAACTAACACTTGGTTGGACTCATCCTTTTCTAAACACCTAAGAAGTGTCCCATCTAAACCCATCCTATACAGATCACTAGAGATAAGGGTGTGGTGAGAGGCATTTCAGATTAGGTTTCTTCATTCAGAATGATTGAAGGTTTCATAAATAATACCATCACGGAGATATGAATAAATGGCACCATAGCGAGATGATTCATGGCTAATAAGGGCGCAAACAACTTGGCTTTCTTGGGAGTCATAGATAGGATAACGTAGCTCTTCCACTAGGAATTCAAATCTGGACTCATGTTGTTCTAGCTGAAGAAGTGAAGCTAATGTAGCCATAGCATCAGCTAATTTATTCTCTACTCTAGGGATTTGTTGAAATGTTACAAAGGTGAAGTATCGCCGCAATGAATCAACCATTTTCTTATAGGGTACCCATTTTTCATCTTTGGTTTGGTATTCTTCATTAACTTGGTTGATAATCAATTGCAAATCCCCATAGATATGCAGCTCTGTGATTCCCCATTCTATAGCCATTTTCAATCCATTTGTTAAGGCCTCATACTCAGCAATGTTATTCATGCATGGGAACAATAGTTTGTAGGACTTAGGAATTGTGTACCCATGAGGTGAAACAAACAACACTCCTGCGCCTGAACCATTTTGCATGAAAGAACCATCAAAGAACATCTTCCATGTTCTTGCAATCATGTATATTATGTTCTCATCTAGAAATTCAACTTGAATTGGTGCTTTATCCCTCATTGGAAAATCAGCCAATTGGTCTACAATGGCTTGTCCTTTTATAGCCTTACACTCAACATATTCTATGTCAAATTCTGAAAGAATCATCATCCATTTAGCAAGTCTACCCATGAGAGCAGCCTTACCAAGCAAGTATTTTAGAGGATCAATATTTTCAGTGAGGTGTATTGTATGCGCTAGCATGTAATGTCACAACTTTTGGGAAGAAAACACCACTGCTAGGCAAGATTTTTCAATACTAGTGTAGTTGACCTCATATGACACAAGTACGGCTAATATAATATATGGCTCTTTCTTTTCCAGTATCATCAAGTTGAGCCAATAATGCCCCCAGGGAAGATTCTATTGCTAAAACATATACTATAAGTGGTTTTCCTAGAATAGGAGGCATTAAGATTGGAGGATTAGCCAAGTACTGTTTGATTTGATCCATGCTTTGCTGACATTCCTCATTCTAAACACATTTAACCCCTTTATGAAAATTCTTATTAAAGGGTTGAGCTCTATCAGCCAGTTGTGAAATAAACCTCCTTATAGACTGAAGGTGTCCTTGAAGACTCCTCATTTGACTGATGTTTGTGGGAGGCGACATATCCATTATTGCTTGAACTTTTTTTGGGTCCACCTCTATTCCTTTAGCTAAAATGATAAACCCTAAGAGTTTTCCAAAGGTAACTCCAAATGCACACTTTTTGGGATTTAATCTGAGATGAAACTATTCCATACGATCTAGAATTACTTCCAAATCGACAAGGTGTGTATCCCTTTTCTTGGATTTTTCCAAGGTTTCATCCACATAGTCTTCCATATTCTTATGCATCATGTCATGGAAAATAGTAGTCATAGCTCTTTGATATGTACCTCCAGCATTTTTTAAACCAAATGGCATGACATTCCAGCAATAGGTTCCCCACGCACAAGTGAATGCAATTTTCTCTTGGTCTTTAGGAGCTATTTTGATTTGATTATACCCAGAAAAGCCATCCATCAAAGAATAGATCTCATAGCCCGCGGTCATGTCCACTATCATGTCTATGTTTGGAAGTGGAAAGTCATCCTTTGGGCATGCTTTATTAAGATCTCTAAAGTCTGTGCAAACACGAATGGACTTGTCATGTTTTGAAACTGGTACAATATTGGATATCCATTCGACATAATCAATGGCTCTTATAAATCATGCACTGAGGATTTTCTCTAATTCAGCTTTGACAAGGACAGCTATGTGACGATGCATTTTCCTCAATTTCTATTTTACTGGTTTGATACCTGGAGCTATAGACAAGTGATGCATAATGAGGCTAGTGTCCAATCCTGGCATGTCTGAATAAGTCCAAGAAAAGTTCATTTTCTTTCTTTGTAGGAACTTGGTATATGCCTTCTTTTTGTGTGTTGATAGAGATTGAGCTAAATGCACAATTTGTGGAGTCTCTAGTGTATTCAGATTAACTGGCTGTGTAGGCTCAACAAGTACTAAAGACTTGTCCTAAAAATAGCTTGGAAGATGATCAAGAACCTCATCCTTAAGTGCCTCATAGAGGTTTTCACCTTCGAATACGTCCTTTATTTTTACTTTTTTAGGTTCTAACACCGCCACATAGTGGGTTTCACCATCAGAACTCTTATTCTTTTTTTCTTTTCTTTTCATTTTGTGACTAAGGTACTTGATATTTGGTTTTGTCATACTTGTAGTTGGTTTGTTGGTGGAAGAGACCACAGGTTCAAGGGCATTTAGGTAGCACGCTATTTCATAGTCATTTTGAAAAGTTAGGAGCCGAGGCTCTTGATAGCGCTAAGATCAATCAATTAAGTGAGGATTGGCAAGGGGTAGGTCAATGAATAGTTCAATATTGTGTATGTGAATGGTATCAGCTCTGGTGATTGCAGAGTTAGGATCCGTCAAGTATCCCTCTAAGGTACCCAAATCAAGACTTATCCTACTAAGCGAAGCATCGTCCACTAAAGCAACTCGTGGATTCCAATCTTCTAATCCTACACTAGACTCGTTAGCTACCTCAGGTTGGGAACTATATGTATGGACAACAACAATGTCCATGTCAACTGTAGAACAATCAGAAAGAGTCTCCCACTCATACTCATGTGAGTCCGTATCTGAATCCCAGCTGGGATGCTTACACCAACCATATTTTTTAGGCCTTGAGGTAGAGGCATTGATGTCACCAAGGGTAACACCCTCTTGAATGCCATTTTTGTACTGAGTTTCTTAAATGGGATCCTCAACATGATCTTCAATAGTGGATTGTTCTTGTTCTAGGTCTGAAATTATTGGATTGTCAACTGTAGTATCTAAATCTCCCCAAAGGAGATTGGTGGAAGGGACCCAATCTTCACACCTATCTTGTTGATTTTGCAAATTGGGTATGTATTCATCATCACTATCCATCGCAGCTAGGATAGGGGTAACTTTCTTGTTCTAACTTTCAAAACCTAGGCCAACTATTGTCTTAGATCTGCATCCAAAAAGAGCATGATTGAGTGGTTCAACCTTAGCATCTAATCTGTGACTGAGAGGACCATGACCTGGGTAGCCCATATTTTTGACCAAATTATATCATTTCCCATAAGGCTTAGGAGATGGAGAAAAATTATCATTGTGCTTGTATTTTTCCTCTTTGTAAATCCAATCTCTAATAGCTACCTCCTCTTTTTCATCCTGGATGGGTATTGAAGACTCTACAAATGTATCAAACAAAGTCATTGTTGAAGATGAGGGACACATCTCTTGTGAAGGCTTACCATAGGACCTAGGTAAGACTGGTAGCTTTGTGAAGGAGTCAATGTGATAACCCCCCATACCAAGGTCTATGGTTTTGAACTTATTCTAACATTGTACCAAAGTTGCATCAAAATTTTTTGCTTCCCGATTAAGAGGAACATGGGTCCCTGCTGAAATTGCATTAACAGATAATGTGTTATCCCTAGGTATACAAACTTCTACTCCGTTATAGGGGAACTTGACACATTGGTGGTAGGTGGATGGCAGCGCTTGCATGTCATGGATCCATGGTCTACCAAGCAAAATATTATAGGCTAAAGGACCAGCATCAACAATTTGGAACAAAATGTCCTTTTCAACGGGGCCAATCCTGACAGGAAGGATGGCCAAGCCTTTGGAGCTTCTCTCTACCTCATCATAGGCTTTGATGGTTATTTTCTTGCGAGTATCAATAACTTGTTCTGAGTAACCCAGTATTTTCAACAAACTCAAGGAGCAAATATTGAGCCTAGCACCCCCATCAATCAACACACACCTGACATGGGTCTTGTGAATCATGACTTCAATATGAAGGGCAAGATTGTGCAGATGGCTCAAGGCTTTGTCATCTTCTTTTGAGAATGTGAGGTAGTGTGGGCTGGCAAGGTGGTTAACCATGTTTTGGAATTGGTCAACATCTATGTTGTTGGGGACATTGGTTGTATGCAAGGCATCTTCAAGGACACACTTATGTCTTGGAGACAATTCTAGAAGCTCAAAAATTGAGATTTGAGCTAGTGTTCTTTGTAACTGATCAACAAGATTGTAGCTCATTTCTGGATTGACTGCTGACTTGGTGGTGACATTCTTGGATGTCACTTGCTTTGGTTTGCTAAACTGGTTAGAATTAGGACCTCTAATGATCACAGGACCTTGACCTTGGCTTCTGGTGACAACATTAAGAGCTTGGGATGACCTTTGAATGTGAGGACCTCTAAGCACCACCACAGGTTCTTTATCAAACATAGGAGAGTCCACATCATGACCATAAGAATCTTTGTTTCGCATCATGTTGACATTTTCATCCACAACTTCAAGCATATTGATAACATTCTCTACAAACGTATAGGTGTAATTGATTGCATCTTTGCCATCTTTGGGTTTAGAGGTTTCCCCCTTATCATATTTAGGCAAAGGTTCCTTAAACGCTTTGTGATTTGCATTGGTTTTCAATCCATTAATCTCAAGTTTTCCATTTTCAATAAGATCTTGAATGAGATGTTTAAGTTTCTAGTAGTGTTCTATGTCATGTCCAATGCCATTATGAAATATGCAGTAAGCTTTTTCATTCCACCAATATGGCTTAATGTCAGGTATGCAGAACTTTGTTGGGTCTTGTGGTTGTGCAAGATTGTTATCAATAAGCATTTTGAAAACATCCTCATAGGAGTCCCCAAGTTTAGAGAACTGCCGCTTTTCCTTTTTTGATTTGTCTTGATATCTTTGTTTATTCTCTTGTTGGTTAGAGGATGTATTAAGCTTCATAGCTTGAACTGCACTAGACAAATGGAGGACACCTTGATCCTTTGGTTGGGAAGAGTCAACAACTCCATCATTGACTACTTGTTTATTTTTATTCCAGTGTGAGTTCTTGCTTTTGTCCTTATGTGAGTTGTTATTATTTTGACTATTGTTGTTATTATTTTGTTTAGTCAATATACCTTGCTCTTTTAAGACATCCTCTATTCTGCATGCGGTTTTGACCATGGTGTCAAATGAATCAAAGACCATCTTCCGAACCTCATACCACATCTCAGGTACTAAATTGCTCACAATGATATCAATTCTCTCATGTTCAGGAATTGTCCTAGAATACCGAGAGCACAATCGTCTCCAGCTTTGTAAGAATGTAACAAAGGATTCCCCTTGATTCTGTTTCAAATTACACAAGTTGAGCATGGTGACTAATCTTGATAAGTTGTAGGTAAAATGTTGCACAAATCTGTGGACCAGTTCTTTAAAAGTTTTGATGGGAGGGGTTATGTTGGTAAACCACTCCATAGCTTGACCTTTTAGACTCCTTGGGAATAATCTCATCAGATAGGAATCTTCATGGTGGAATTCAAAACTCATGGTGTAGAACTAATGCACATGATCATGTGGGTCACCATTACCGTCATATTTGTCATATTGGGGAAATTCAATTTTCCTAGGAAAATCCTTCATGCTCACACTCCTATCAAAAGGATTAGAACAAATAGAGTCAAGGTTGAAGGAACTCATTTTCTCCATCATTTTCTTGATTTGCTTAATTTCTTCTTCTTGTGAGGGGCTATGTTTCTTGATTCTCCTATCCACATCAAAATTATAAGGAACCCTTGCACCTTTGTTAATCAAGTTCTCTAGGAACTTATCCTTATTTTGATCAAGGTACTTTTCCACATATTGTTGGAATAGTGGTTCTTGTTGCATTCTCATAAAATCTTGATCATAAAAACTTGTACTACTTCCTCCATGTTGAGATCCATGATGAGCTCGTTGGGAGGGTTGTCTTGAGTTCCTAGGAGGTGTTCTTCTCCTATGTTGTGAAATTCTTCTTCCTCTAGGACTAGGAGATTTTGAAGGAGTCCTTGACCGCCTTCTACTTCTTGGGGTTCTTGAGGGAGTAGAGGGTGAAGAGTTGTTTCCATTGTTGGTACCCCTATTGTTGAATTGGGCATTAAGTTGTTGAGCTAGGAGCCTATCTTGTTCTTCTTGTGCGACTCTTCTCTCTATGTCCAACAAGGCTCATTGTTCCTCCTCTAGGAGCCTAAATTTTTCTTCTTTTGCAGCTTATTCATTCAAGAAACCTTGTTTTTCTCACTTAATTCTTCTTAGCCTCTCACTTGTATATCTTGAGGTTGTTTTTAGTGGAGAGCTTGGCCTTGAATGATTGAACAAGTTAGCTGCATTCACATGAGCATCACAAGATTGGTTGTTTTGGTCTTCATGTTGTGACTGTGCATCTTGGTGAGCTTGTGCATAGTGTCTTTCATCTTGTTGATGAGCATCTAGATATCTTGAGTTAATAGGGGGTGATTCAGGCTGATTGTCATCACCAAATGACATGTTACCCCTATGTCTTTGGAAAATGTCATCAAGAGTTTGATCCATTGCTTCTCTTTGTCTCCTAGTCAAAGTGTAACTCATGTCCATATTTGATTGAGAGGATGGTAAAGAAGTACTCGACTAACTAAGGCTGCTCTTAGGCTCAAACCAAACTTCTGAAGCACTCCTAGGAGATTGATCAAACATGGGTTCCTTCCCCTTTCACTTTTGATGAGTTTGGACTAAAGGTAGTTGCTCAAAAACTACTTGAGCTTGTTTTCCTTGACCCACTTGGTATCTTGTTGTAACCGGCATGAAAGAAAGGATCCTTAGTGAGAAGATAACCTTATGAATCACTAATTGTCAAACTAGGATAGTGAAAATATTCAATTGTCCAAAAGAGAGATGATGAAATAGAAATTTTGACAAAAGGTATAAATCAACACTGCCACAATAGTGCATAACAAAAGGATTCCAGTATCCTAGCACATATGGATCAGGAGGATGATTTAACCAAAATATATTGAGATTGAGTTTATATGAAAATGGATTTGGACAAAAGAGTACTCAAACTCTCCAAGTGTGCAATCAAGGAATCTAAAGTTGAATCTTGTCAACAAGGATGATTCCTAACTTACTAATGACAAGAAAAATCTTTGGTGAAGTCAAAGGTTACTAACTCAAGATGTCTAGGGCCAAAAACCTGAGGTACAAACAAGCTTTTAGTTGCAGGGTATGAAAGTTACTAAAATCTGGTCAACTAAGAGAGGGCTGAAAATTGCATAAATTAGGTAGACAGCAAAAAGATTCTGGGTGATAGTTTCCAGGCTAACAACATGACAGTTTCAGACCAGGTGATATTTTGCGTTAAGCAGGGCGATACTTCTAGACAGCCCGAGCGATACTTTCCAGGCAAGCGGTGCGATAGTCTTCCAATGGTGAACTATTGCACGATAATTCTTAGTACAGGGTGTGATACTGTTCCAGTGTCGTACAATTCTTGACCAGTGAGTGTTAAAAATCTCAATTTTAAGGGCAATTTGGTCCAAATTTCAGTTTGAGAGTTGGCTTTTTTTTATCTCAATCACAGTGACAGCAATAAATTGACAGTTTTGCAAACATTAGGTGATCAAACATGTCTTCAAACACTTGAAACAAGGGCAAAAGAAACCTTGCCAAGACAAGCAATTGTGATATCAAAATTGAAAAAATCCTATGAACACTACCGCGATGTTGAATATGCAAGAACGTTTACACGGGTATATCACAACGAGAACACTTCAAGCACTTTCTAGCCTAAAAAGACAATGGCTCAATACTTAACAACTTGGCCCACACTTGATGCTCCATTGCCTCACACAAAGTGGTTGCCCACAATAGATATTGGCTTTGTCGTGGAAGTGCCAATGACACAACCAAAGGAACACAGATGGTGAGTAATCTTGGGGTGATCTGGGTTATTCCACTTGGATCAATCCTTGCACCAAGAAGCTAAGTGGAAAAATAGGGTGGCCCCTATCTATGGTTCTTAGTAAGGGCTTCCATTCGTAATACCCCTCTTGCTCCCCAAAGGGACTCCTTACCTTGCGGCAAGTAACAAACCTCGAGGCCACAAGAGTACCTTAAGCATTCTTGCTCAACATTTTCCTCATGGTCACAATCCCACAAGTACTCACATCAAGCGAAGACAAGTACTACATCTACCAAGGTTTTGTGTCCTTGATAGCCTTGAGTTTATAGTGGGTTGGAATAGCCGGAAAAAGTCTTGTCCCCACTTGGATTGTTCCTCTTGATTGCTCAAGAGCAGGCCCACTAAAGGATTCTAAAGATCTAAACAAAGAGTGGATCAACTTATGAGGTTCAAGGTTTTTGTTTCACCGCAAGGGTGAAGAGCATACTCCCCTATCTCAAAGTTTCTCCCAAACACACCAAAAAGAGTTCAATTACCCTCTTGCTTTCAAAATCCAAAGATGGGTCAAGATTTTATGGTTCACCACAAGGGTGAAGAGCATACTTCTCCTACCACCCAAGAATTCCTACAACAAGATATTATGTTCCTATGAAATGAAACAACTAGTAATTGCCACACTTTGAAATGAAATAAATAACAAGCACTTTTTTTATTTTTATGCTTTTGGGCAGCCCTACAAAAATCGTTAGTAGCCCTTTAGCATTTGGAGCTTTGACATGCATTCTTTTGGTAAAATACTTCAAACAATGAGAGCACCTACAAGCACAACTTGTTAGCCCCACAAGGTTAGCAAAACCAAAATCCAAGTGAAATCTGCAAATTAAATCTGACTAACCACAACAAACTAAACCAGCAAGCTAATTAGATCAAAACTCGTCAAGAAAGGACCAAGAAACAACTCACTGCCAGGTACAGGCGACAGTACAGTCACCAAAAATATCGCGCGATACTTTATAGTATACTGAGGTAATAATATATTTCTGGGTGATACTTTACTGTACCTGTAGGTGATAGAATGTTCCATACTGACAAAATATCACATGATAATCTGAGACTAAAGAACCAAACAACTGAAAATGAAGCTAAAAATTGATAAAAAATTAACAGAAATGCAGCAAATTAAGGACAAAACAATAATGCTCTGCCCCACGGTGGGCGCCAAAAATGTACACACTCAAATGGTGCACTTCTCTAAGTCATTGTATCCAAGGGAATCCATGAATAGGAAACCATAGAAAGCAACCTAGAGCTCTCTATGTATGGAGTTACAAGATTATTTAAAATTTTCTCTCAGCTAGAACTATTAAGCTAATGACCTTGCTAGTCAACCACACAATGAGAGATTCAAATGAAGACAAGGGCAAGAATGCCAATATCCCCAAGAGTCACTATGAAATGCAAATGCAAACTAGATTAAGATGAATATGCAAGCTAGAAATGAGGGGTGCAAGCTAAGCTATGGAAATGAAAGTACAAACTAAACTATGAAAGGAAAGGATGCAAGTGTTACAAATCCTTCCTAGTTAGACTAGATGAAGTAATCTAAAGCATAAAGGAAATCTATACTATGAATGACAAGCCAAGAGTGCTTGTCCTTTACCTTTATCTTTGGATGATGATGGAGATGTAGAAGCTGCCAAATGTGTAGAAGAAGGAGCAGACACTGATGAGGGCAACTTAACGTTGTGTTTCTGAATAATGTGAGTTAGCTCATCAATCTTCTTTTGAAAACACTTATGCTCATCATGTCCTAACTTTTGACAATATGCACATTTATCTCTCTTTCTTCTAGATGATTCCTCTCTTGAAGAGGACTTGGATTCAGTACTTTTTGGTGAAGAAGATTCATTACCTTTGTCATGAGGCTTAGGATCCATATTGTGTTTCTTTCCTTTTCCATTAGAAGCCTTTGATGTAGACTCACTTGCAATCAATGCTTGATGTGTGGAGAGCTTCAACTGACCCATGTGTGCCAACTTTGCTTATTCCCTTGTGAGCTGCGCTGCAAATTCATCAAGAGAGGGCAATTTGTATGCACTACCAAGAGCATCCATAGTAGCATAGAAAGTAGAAACAAAGATAGAATAATCAGGACCAAGCTTGGAAAGAATAGAAAAGATCAATTGTTCATCCCCTTTAACAATGCCACATGAAGAAAGCTCCAATCTAATAGTATTGAACTTAGAGAAAAAATCTTGAATATTGTCAAAATCCCTAGGATTAAGACTTATGAGATCATTCTCTAATCTGAATTTTCTCATTCTATCAGGTTTACCAAAGAGTCCTTCCAATGTGATCCAAGCATCATGAGGATGTGTGCAAGATTCAATATGAAAGAGCATGTCGCGAGAGATGGATGATCTAAGAGATCCAAGTGCTTTATCCCTTCGATCAAACCATTTTCTCCTTTCTACAACACCTATTTGAGGTTCTTGATCCTGCCCAAGAGTCATTCTAAGCAATCCAAGACTCAACAAATGATCACTTAAAGAAACTTTCCATTCATGGTAGTTATATGGAGTGAGGATTTTAACCTTTGAATTGTCCATATTAACACCAAATAATGACTGATAATTACTGATAACTCCTTCAAATGACTGATGCAAATCAGAAAACTGAAATCCAAGGATTAACCAAGTGCAATTATAACCCCAAAATAGTCTATTGCTTAAAGTGATATGTCTACCAAAAATAACTCAAATCTGATTGTAGATCTGGAAAATAGACCAAAAATCATGCACTTTCAAAAAAAATTTCACCTCAAAATATTACCGTATGTGCCCAAACGAAGCCCTGGAAGTTGCAGAAATCAAGAATAGACAGGTACAGTCACCAAAAACTGCAATTTTTGACAAATGAGGCCACCAAAATGCAAAATCAACACCACCACTAGAAAATTCAAGAAATTCTACCCAATTTAAAAAAAAATTGCACCCAATTTGGAGCCCGGATGACCAAGTTATGGCCTCTCAAAGTTGGACTGCAAAATCAAAAATGCAAATGGTGAAGGCAGAGAAATCTCCAAACCCTGATGATGTCAGCATTTTACTAGGTTAAATTTGATGGTTAGATGACCATAAAAAAAATTCAATTTTCCCTGCTGCGACAGCTAGATGGTCGTCAAATTTATCTTAGCCAGATGATAACGTCAACAAAAATTTCACCCCTTGGCCAACGTGGCGCTGAGGTGTCAGTCCGTACAGTATGGATTAGTGACATGGTGACTGGGATGTGCTGACATGTCCTCTGGGGTCATGGCAGGTGACGTGGCAAATTTTTGATGTGGCACTACAGCCACGTGTCCTGCTCCTGCTCATTGGGCTAGCACTGATAGGGCAATGATGTGTTGTCCTCTAGTTCCACGTGGGCTAACTGGGCCCGCTGATGTGGCCTTTGGCGTGGTGGCTGATGATAGTGCCGTGTGGTAGCCAGAGATTGGTGCGGGGTCCACCAGCGGTGGGCGGTCTGCATGTCACCGCGTGGCGATCGGCGGAGGACGAGCTTCACACTGGTGGTGGCGGGTAGCGTGAGTCTTCCAACCGAGCAGAGATTGGTGGTGATGTTCAGGAGGAGGGTGCTACAGAAGTGGTGAGGATGCCACTTGGGGCAGATCTGGCCAGGCTGTTAGTGTAGCAGAGGAGAGAGGAGATCCGATTGAGCGGTGGCCGATGGGCAGGCTAGCGATGGAGTGGCCGCTTCAGATTAGTCCCACATGGGACATGCGAAGGGTCTTTAGACCTTTTAAATATGCAAACACCCCATAGACCAAACAAAAAGGCTAGCGGGCTTGGCTTGCCGCAGGTTTGTGCTTGGGTGATGACTGCTGGTACCATCCTTGAACTTTGATGATGTCACTGTGCTGTGCGCAGAGAATATACTCTGACTAGGGGATGTACCACCCCAAATTTTTGCAAAGAAAATAATAATAAAAAAATCCAAATTTTTTTGCAGATTAAAAAAAAAAAAAAATTTGAAAAATTGTACCGCAGAGGCAGATTGGGTCGTATGGTCCGATTTGAAAAAAAAATTTGCCTCGAAATGGACTTTCAATGGATATAGGCGAGTTTATAGTCGATTTTAACCAAAACAGCCTCTCGAATGCAATGGTGATGTCAAATCTGCTCCAAAACACCTCTATCGCATGCTGGTTCCCAGATTTGAGATTTGGACCTTCAAAGCTTGCATCAAGCTCTCTTCAAATCGGCTGATAAAAAATGCTCCAATGGCTCTGATACCATGTAAGAATTTGCAAATAGTAAATATTGAACCAAGATCAAGAGGTTGAAGAAAAGCACAAGAGAGAAAATATGAATGCAAGGATGGATTGAATAGATCCAATAAATTAATAATATTCACCAATGAATGAGTGAAATGATTACATAATAAGCCTCCTTATATAGGAAAGGCGATATGAGAGAATGATAAGGAGCTGATAAGCTATCACCTATGCTAGGTGTAATCACATGTCCACCAAATGTGGATCATCCTCCAATATGCAACAAAGTATGTGCATTGGATTAGGATGATAATGTGATAAGAGCACAAAAGGTGGATCTCACACACAACGAGGTATGTGAAGACAACTATCACACCAAAAGTGGAATTTCTCCTACACCATGTGCTTAATAGATGTGCACACTCCTAGGTGTCTCAATCACAAACTACTATGCAATGCATTAACCTAAGTAAGATTAAGTAAAGTGTAATTAGGAATAATTAATTACACCAACAAACATGATAATGGAACTAGAATGCAAGAGATAAACTATGAAAGCATGTAAAATGTAAGCCAAGAATGCTCCAAATCTTCAAAAGCTCCAAAGTGACCTAGAAAACTTGCAACATAACATTAGTATTCAAAAATGCATGTGAAAATGAGGAAGAGAGCTCTTCTTTTATAGGGAATGAGAAGGAATGGACCATGGAGATTAAGAGGCAAAAGTCTTAATCAAGGGTGGAGCTCGAAAGAAGAGCAATCCATGTGCACAAATATCCTCCAATGAGAAAATAAGAGTTGACTTTTGTGTCCACATAAGACAAAAAGTACTTTTTCTCTTTTTATAAAATAAGAATAATGCTTTATTTGTGCAACTTAGGATAAGAGGAAAAGGTGGGGGCTTTTTATTTAATAAAAGGGGATGAAATACTCCTTTTAAATAAATAAAAATTTAGGATAAAATGGTTAGCCCAAGGCAAATAATCGAAAATGATGAAACGAGATTTGATCAAGGAAATTGATATAATTGAAAAATGTTGATTTTTGAAAATATTGATTCAGGGATTTGATAAATTGTTGAATGGGGGCCCAAAGTCTAGGTGACCATCTTAGGGTGCATACAAGAGTTTCTCAAGTTATCACCTACGCACAAGGAAATTCTAGAAAAAGATTTAGTAGAAACCAATGTGCCACTAAGCTTAGATGCGGTCAAGTTCCAAAATATGGTGGGACATCTCATTGATCCTCATTGCTTATCATTTTCAGAGCAAGATGACATGTCATTGAACCATCCACATAATTTACCTTTGCACATAAAGGTTCTTATTCATAAACATCGAGTGAAAAGAGTGCTTATTGATGGAGGTGTCGGTTTAAACATATGTACCCTAAACTTGGTCAAAGCCCTAGGATTTTCCAAGGAGGCTATTGATTCAAAGAAAAAATAACGATCAAAGCTTACGATGAAGAAGAACAAGCATCAAAAGGAGTCATAATACTTCCCATAAGAGTTGGTCCTATGCAAAAGGAAACAATTTTCTAAGTGTTAGATTTAAAGTTGACCTACAATATCTTGTTAGGGAGGCCATGGATCCATGAAATGCAGGTTGTTCCTTCGACTTACCACCAATGTTTAAAGTTTCCTTATCTAGGGAAGGAAATAATGGTAAGTGGGGACTCAAACCCCTTCCAATATTGTAACAACATCAAGCCTATCAATGACTCTCTAGTTCCACACAATGCAGATGGATCTATACCTAATCAAATGGAGCAAGGGAAAAGTTCTAAAGACATCCCATTATTGAAGGAAAAAGAAAAGATAGAAGAGGAAGTTGTTATTGAAGACATACCAAAACTCACTAACCTAGCTACATTGACCAAGGGAAAGGAGAAGGTTAGTGAGGATAATATTATTGAAAAATTGAAAGAAGATCTAACTAAATCTATCCAAGTATACACCAAGGAGGCCCACTATCAGAAAATGGACCAAATGATGAAGAATTTTGATGAGAAATACAAAATCAAGCAAAAAGGAGTAGGCAAATACTCCCTATCCATGATGGACTTTGCCTTATCACCTAAGTCCTATGGGAGACCACCTAATATACCCCATAAATACAATGACCATTTTGTGAGGGCTAGCACTTCATCATCCATGGATGAGGATGATAACGAGATCCTAAATTGGCTTTACAAGGATGAAGAAACAAGTGCACATGTCAAACACATTCAGAATATAAGCATTCCCACACATCAATATGGGAAGGGATTTCAAATCATGCAAAAGATGGGGTACAAAGGCCAAGGACCTTTGGGAACAAAGAATGAAGGACTCATTGAACCTATAGAAATGACATGGTGAGATAGCAAGGAGAAAACAAGATTAGGGTATCTTAAACAAGGGTACACTCAAAAACACTATCCTAAACTCTATGATCAGATATTGCAATTAGAATCCCATAGTGATGAAGATTATAATCAATGGTAATGGGACTCATTGTCAAGTGATTCATGCCATGATAAGGAGATAGATGTGATTCATACATACACTTCTAGCAAAGACAAAGGACAAATAGCAGAATCAAGTCCAAATCAAGCATGTAGTTCTAATCAAGTGGTTTTAGAGAATCTTCAAATTTAGGAGACTGCAATAAATCAATGGGTAGGTGAACCCTATGTACCTTCATGGAGACCTACTATGGAAGAATCAAATGTTAGGTTTAATCCACATGACTTTTATTCAACGGAAACCTTAGAGGAGTCTAGCGAGGAAGACTTTGACCCTACTTCTTTGGAACATTTAGAAGAGGCATATGTCATAGACTTGAATGATACAATGTACGAACCTTCAAATGAGGTCTTATCCCTAAATCCCACTGAACCAAGCCAAACCATTGATCCTTTAAATCTAATATACCCAGAATTAATCGAATGGGATTCCATCGAACCAACCATCCTCCCAACCTTTTTGAATGACAATGCGGTGTCCCAATATCGCAATGCAGTTGAACCTTCTTCTACTATGGAATATCAGGAAGAAATGATAAAGGGGGGTATCCAAACTTTCAATCCACTTAAAAATAAAAAAAGTAAAAAAGGAAAAGAATCTAATGTTGAAAACCACATTGTGGCAGCATTAGATCCAAAAGAAAAAAAAATAAAGGATGTTTCTGAAGGTGAAAACCCAACTGAGGCACCTAAGAAAGGAATTTTGGATGCTTTACCTGAACATTATGAAGAGAGATCTCCAATCTTGATCGAGCCTACAGAAAAGATAAACATTGGGTCAGAAACCGAGCCAAAGATCATACATCTAGCGACATCATTATCTAGCAAAGAAAGAAAAGAATTCATTAAATTCTTTAAGGAAAAACAAGTCAACTTCACATGGTCATATGATGATATGCTAGGCTTAGATCCAAACCTGATTATGCACCATTTGAACATCGAAGAAGGAGCCAAACCGGTCAAACAAAAGCTCAGAAAGATGCACCCGCATATAGCATTGCTAGTAAAAGTGGAATTGGAGAAATTGCTAAAAGTGGGATTTATTAGGGCCATTGATTATGCATAATGGATTTTGAACATAGTACCAATATCAAAAGTAGATAAGTCCATCAGGATTTGCACATATTTCAGAGACCTAAACTTGGCATGTCCTAAGGATGATTTTCCTCTTCCAAGTATAGACGCCATTGTGGACCTAACAGCAGGACATTCTATGTTCTCACTCATGGATGGATTTAGCAGATATAACCAAATAAATATAGCACCTGAGGACCAAGATAAAACAACATTCACGTGTGCATGGGGAAATTTTTGCTGGAATGTCATGCCTTTTGGTTTGAAGAATGTCGGAGCGACCTATCAACGAGCAATGACCACTATATTCCATGACATGATGCATAAGTTCATGGAGGAATATGTTGATGACATATTAGAAAAGTCTCATTCAAGAGAGGAGCATTTACCAATTCTAGAGAAAATCTTTGTCAGGCTAGAACAATTCAAAGTGAGGCTCAATCCAAAAAAGTGTGCATTTGGGGTCCAATCAGGCAAGTTGCTAGGCTCCATTGTATCCGCAAAGGGAATAGAAGTAGATCCCGCTAAAGTAAAATCCATCATGGAGATGGAAGCACCTCGAACCATAAGCCAAATGAGGTCACTACAAGGAAGAATTCAATCCATTAGGAGGTTTATATCCCAATTGGCGGAAAAATGTCACAACTTCACCCAACTTCTCCATAAAGACACATTTTTCAAATGGGATGAGAAGTGTGAAGAAGCTTTCAACATGTTAAAGAAGTACCTCATGAATCCTCCAATTTTGATGCCACCAATTCGAGGCAAACCCTTGATCTTATATATTTCAGCAACCGAGCACTCATTGGGGGCACTTTTGGCACAAGAAGATGAATCAGGCAAGGAAAAAGAAATATACTACATAAGTAGAACTCTAGTCAAATATGAGTTAAACTACACTTTCATCAAAAGGGCATGCTTGGCTATGGTTTTTTCTTCACAAAAACTACGTCACTATATGCTAGCTCATAAGATAAGACTCATTGCCAAGATTGATCCTTTGAAGTATTTATTAAGCAAAACGGCATTGAATGGGAGGTTAGCCAAATGGGTGATGGCATTGAGTGAATTTGACATTGAATATGTAGATCGTAAATCAATCAAAGGGAAAGTCATTGCTGACCAACTAGCAGAATCACCACTACAAGATGATCATCTGATTCGGGTAGAATTTCTAGATTCTGAGATTGTGAATATAGAGGCAAAAACATGGCAACTATACTTTGATGGTTCATATAGCCAACATGGATCAGGAGCAGGCATACTATTGATAACTCCGCAAGGGTCTACAATTCCAAAATCCTATAAATTGCTATTTCCATTTACCAATAACATAGCAGAATATGAAGCCTTAGTAATCGGCATAAAGTTGGCTTTGGAATGGAAGGTGACAGAACTGAAGATTTATGGATACTCCCAACTAGTCATTAATCAAATTAATGATGAATATCACACCAAAGGTGACAAGTTGGTGCCTTACAAGAACATAGTGGAAAACCTTAAGAAGTAATTCACTCTTATTACATTTGAGCAAGTACCTAGAGAAAAGAACAAAGTAGAAAATGCAATGGAAACTTTGGCCTCACTTCTACAACTACCAGATCAAAGCACCAGATATGAATTCCTGGTAGAAGAAGTGGAACAACCCGCATTTGACCCCACCCATCCTCATACTAGTTGCTTATTAATTGGACACGAATCACCATGGTATGGAGCCATTTACACTTACCTCAAAGACCAAATCTTACCAATGGACCAAACCAAGAACCAAAAGAATAGCTTCATCCGCCAAGCCACTCGATATACCTTAATATCTAAAACATTGTATCGTAAGAGTCTTGACAGAATGCTTCTTAGATGTTTAGAGAAAGAGGAGTCAAATGTAGCCTTGCAAGAAATCCACAAGGGAATCTGTGGGTCACATTCAAATGGATTAACCCTAGCTAAGAAACTTCTTAGGATAGGATATTTTTGGCCTACGATGGAGAAAGACGCTTGTCATTTTGCTAAGACTTGTCGAAAGTGTCAATTTCATGGAAACTTGATCCATGTACCAACCCAAGAGCTTCATTCAATGAAAACACCATGGTCATTTTATCAATGGGGATTGGACTTAATAGGGATGATTCATCCACCATCTTCCAATGGTCATAATTTTATCATCACTACTATAGAGTATTTCACTAAATGGGTGGAAGTTGTACCCTTGTCAATTGCAACAGGCAAACAAACATCCTTGTTCATTCTAAATCACATAATCTGTAGATATGGTGTACCTCATGTCATCATCACAAATAATGCAAAACACTTTAAAAACAAGGATCTAAAAGAGTTATGTGCAAAGTTCTGCATGATACATCATTCCTCTTCATCTATTATCCCCAAGGTAATGGACAAGCCGAAGAAACAAATAAAAACATCTTGAAGATATTGAAGAGAACAGTGGACAATTCAAGAAAAGATTGGCACATAAAAATAAATTTGACCTTATGGGCTTATAGAACAAGCATTAGAACGCCAACAGGAGCTACGCCTTTTTCCTTAGTCTTTGGAACATAAGCAGTTTTACCTTTGGAGGTAGAACTTCCATCCTTAAGGATATCTCTTCATGGTTTGATAAGTGAGGAAGATTATAGAGTTGCTAGGTTGCATGAACTAGAACTGCTAGATGAGAAACAACAACAAGCATTTGATCACTTAAGGGTATATCAAAACAGAATGTCAAGGACTTATAACAAGCACATTAAGTCAAGAACATTTCAAATAGGTGACCTAGTTTTGTGAGAGAG
This sequence comes from Chamaecyparis obtusa, assembly GCA_027943335.1. Lineage (NCBI taxonomy): Eukaryota > Viridiplantae > Streptophyta > Pinopsida > Cupressales > Cupressaceae > Chamaecyparis > Chamaecyparis obtusa. Next base: position 895,549 of record BSBK01003834.1, read on the forward strand.
TCCCAAGAACCAAGAAGAAAGAGAAAAGAAAGGAAAATGGGAAGCAAACTATTTAGGACCTTTTTTTATCACCTCATCTTTTGGTATCGACATCTATAAGTTAGCATATTGTGATGGAGAAGAGCTAAAAGAACCTATCAATAGCATTCACCTAAAGACGTTCTATACATAAGACAGATGAAAGAGTATCAAAAAATCAGATGGTGAGAATCATATTTATTGTATATAGTCAGAAGAGATCTCAAAAATACCAAAACATTGAAAAATAGAAAAGAGCAAACAAATTGGAAAATCAGAAAATATCAAAAATAGTGGAAAATTGAGCATGAAGAAAGCCAAAAACATTCATATGTGATCCTCAAAAAGATGTTGTCTTGGTGAAAACCTAGCAAATAGGTGCCTTGATGATATGAGAAAAATTGAAAAAAAGAGAAAAAGAGAAAAAGTATCTTGGTGAAAACCTAGCAAATAGGCACCTTGGTAGCAAAAAAAGAAAAAAAGCTTTAAAAATAGAAAAAGAAAGCAAGATCCATTCAATCGGTAAAAACCTGGTAAACAGGCGCCATTGAAAGTCCAATTCAGTCGCATACCTAGAGGGTCACCTTGTAAATATTGCATTCGCTAGCATTTGTATATATTGCATAATAAAACCCCACAGTTGCATTTGCAAGTACCTAGAGATTTTGGTCACCTAATCTAAAAAATGTCCTAAGTCCCACAAATGTAATCATATCAAACTGGGGGCAATTTACTCAAAAGGAGGAAGGATTCATCAAAGAAAATTTTAATCAATCATGGAATCAAATCATAAAAAATGCAAGTGAAACACTTCATCAAATCTTCAATCCCAATCCAATTTGAACCAAATGCAAAATTTGATCTGAGATCTTACATGACCTTATCTTTATTAGGATTAAAAGTATTAAATGGATGGAACTATACTTGAAATATGGATTTGAAAAACATTGCAAAATTTTTCTAAGTGTTGACTTGATTGATGAAATCATGTCTTTCTAGCAAATCGATGAAAGTTTTTAAACGAGATAAGCTATGATGAAAGGATGATATTTTAGTTGATTTATGAATGACTGTATTAAGGTCAAAGTGTTAAATCATGTATTATTTGTCTAAGGACGTGATCATCAAAGAATCATCGAGGACTTGTACATAGGATAAAACTGAGATCTTTGTTTGTTTGTGCAAGGATACCTTGGATATTTTGATCTTCAATATCATAATACCAAAATCCACTTGCAACATAGAATCCAACAAAATCAGTATTCACACTCTCATGCTTGGTTTCAATCAGTGATAGTCGTACCGAAAAAGGAGGGGAAAGCAAAATACAAGAGGTGCAAAAAGTATTCATATCATCATGGTTGAACTAGTGATGGTTGTACTAAAAATTGGGATTCCAAAAATTGCGCAATGATGATTCTAAGCTCCAAATTTTTGAATAATGACAATTAGTTGCATACATCTTAGATTAAATGCATTTAAAAGTATTTGCCTTTCTTAGCTTCAAAATCTAAATTTGCAAGAGGGAAAATGGATGAAAAGAAAAGGGGTGTAGTCAAATTAGAAATCAAAAGGATCATCGAAAACTATATGTGATTGAGTGTGTTGGAAATCCAAAATCAAAAACAAAAGTGCATTTCATTAGTTCACTTGCATTAGTTAGGTTCATTTAAGCACACGACATTAAATCTCATTAAATCATTGAAATCATTTTCACTAGATTCACCTTATCTTACATTCATTTAACTATTTTCATCATTTAAACCATTAAGTTCATTACATTTCATCATTGCATTAAGTTGCGTAAGTCATGTACCATCATTTTCATTAGGTTGCATTCATCATATTAAGTCCATTAAATTGCATTAGGTTGCATACATTATCTTAAATGTATTAACTGCATTAGATTGCATCATTCAAGATTCATTTCATTTAGTATGCATCATTCATGAGAAAAGAGAATCATTCATATCACATCCATTAAAGTGCATTTATCATGGCATTTCATTAAAATCATAATCATTGCATCATTGCATTTCAAATAGAACATCATAACCATCATTAGGTGCATATCATTTAAGTCATTACATATAAATCCATTCAACAAAAGAAATGCATTGCATCATCATTTACATCATGTAACATCTAGGATCATTAATCATTAAGTATGCATATCACATTGCATTCCTATACATTACAACCATCTAATCCATCTATATATCATTACATCCATAAAAGAAAAGCATTAATCATTAGAATCCACATCATCGCATCCATCCATCTATTTTATTTGATACATAAGACAACCATTTAAGCTTCATTAGAACATATGCATACATATCAAAAACTACATTCTGAAAAACATAAAACAAAGCATATAGGAGATAGAACCATTTAGATTTGCATATCATGCTAAAACACCTGAAAAGGAGATCCAACACATCATGACATCATATATAATGAAAGCCATTAGAATGAGCATCAAATTCTATAACATCACCATGAAGTAAACAACATATCAAAGTCCATCAAAGTGATCATAAAAGCAATATCCAGATAATCAATGTTTATCAAAGTATTAGTATCAACATCAACAATATAGATCAAATCAAATGATACAATAAGAGTCTAATATCTCGACATCAATAAGAGAATGAGATCATATATCATCAAAGTACAAAGCAACTGAAATATATCAACTAATTGAGTCACCAGCACCATCGGTGCCATCAGGACCAGGAGCACTATCTAGAGGATGACTCGAGCTCGCTTGTAATCCCTGATGGCTCATCACTACCAAGAAGGTCTACATCATCAAACTCAACTGAGTAACCTGCTACTGCATCGCTGACATCTAAGTCTTAAGAGATATGACATTTGATGCTAAAGTTGGGGCAGGACCCTATGGTGGAGGTATGGATGAAGAAGGCATCGAAGAAGATGGAACAAAACTGGAAGAAGATGGATTTGATGAAGAAGAGGGTATTGAAGCAAAAGCAAAAGAAAAAGCAGAAGCAGGTCCCTGAGAAGGTGGAGCCTATGGAATAACCATTGGTATACCCTACTAAGTAGGAGGACCCTATGCCTGATCTAATAAAATATGTGCCACCTATGCCTCAACCTCTCTGTGACGTCTGGCTCTATGTCGACCCTGTCTCACTACTGGATCCCTAGCAACCTAATGAAGTGCTCTATCTGCACCACCTCTACCCTGACCACCCGCGGGAGGAATAGGAGCAGTGGCAATCACTGGGATATGTACTCTACCTACTATGGCTGCTTGACAACTACGTTGTCCACGTCGTGCTTGAATCCTACCCCTACTACCATCCCCACCATCATAATCATCTCCATCATCATCTCTGCCATCTCCTACATCACCACTGTCACCATCTGATAGCTCATCAATACCAGGAATCCTCTCAGCAGGATCTGTGAACCTAGGAAATGGATATTAATGTAACCACTCAACATAATCATCTGTGATACCATCATCCATAATATGCTCTTGCATAGACCAAGGTAGATAACCAAGGTCTCAAATCTCTTTGAAAACTGTGCCATAATCTACACAGGGACCCCACAATGATCTCTCTGCCTGCACCTGAGCATACAACGCTACTCCCTACGGCATACCCTGCCTACGCCCATACTGACGTAGTACTCTCCTGAAGTAGAATCTCTCAATAATATAAGTGGAACACCCAATCATCCATCGAGGGAAAAATATATAAGGTAACTCAGAGTCATCCTCAGGCCAAGCCTCACAACCAACATATGGCCTCCATACCACAACATCTGTATCATCAATGACATGACACCAATAATCTAGCTTACCCATATGGGTCTGATTAACCATACCCTCGTACATCCAAGCGAATGGCCATCCCAGATCTCATTGTTGCACTGTGATAGGACATGTCACTAGGATATGCTCCCAAGTCCAAAGCTGTAACAAGATCACCCCGACAGTAAGCGTGGAGGATTGTCTGTAAACCACTGTATGTAGCTCATGATACAACTGAGATAATATGCATGAACCCCAATCAAATCTTTGAGGATGTGCCATCAAGTCCTCAAGGATAGGACCACATCCACATGCGAAACCATGGCCACGCCTGTCTGGAAGAAGAAACCCACCAATCAGAGTACCTAAAACTGTTGGAAGCACTGGAAAAGAAAGGAACTAGGCCCACTGGATATGATCGTCTCCAATGGTAGGATCCAAAAAAACCCGTCGACATGTAGACCCATCATAAACAGTGTCATAGTAGACCAACTCTCCTCTGGTCAGAAAGCGAAGGATGCAATACACATCCTTTGGAGTGATAGTCATCTCACCCAATGGTAAATGGAAAGTATTATGGTCTGATTGCCATTGCTCAGCCATAGCAGTGATCAAACCCCGATTCACTCAAAATCAAGGAAGAGCAAGAAGGAAAGAAAGACCACATAGACTGATATGTCTACAATCAGCCACACTGAGCTCTTGGATCATACTAAAAGATAAGGGATAAGAACCGCGAACACCTATTGACTTAAGCACTGCCTGCAAAAAGCAAGTTCAATCACATCAATTTTGAAATCAGTTATCACTTGGATTATCCTAAGTCAATCAAGCATTTACAAAATATCAAACCATAATCAATTTTCATATTTCTACTCAGATAGAACATAAAATTCATCATCACCCATCATCTAAATCTAGATTGACAATCCAACATTCAAATTATGACTGACTCATACTAGCATCTTACGACTCGCTATAACATCAAGTTTGTTACCTTAACCAATCAGTTGATCGACGACGTTGAACAAGTTGAAAGTTGACTAAGTCAATTTAAAATCTATCCTAAAAGGGTGAAAGCGCTATTTCAGGCTTTAAAAACACTAAAATGCAAACGCGTTGTTTAAAAGTTTAAACACGCTACTTAATAGCTTAAAAGTGCCATTTCAAGCAAACGCGCTAAAATAATTTGAAAGCACTATTTTAAAACTCGGAAGCACTATTCTAATTAGAAAAAAAGAAAACAACATTAAACGCGTTATTTGACAAGGCAAAAGTGGTTTAGGGCCAAGAACAAGTGTGTAAACGCACTATTCCGAAGCGCAGAAGTGCTGGTTAAAAATGCAGAAGTGCTACTTGAGAGGTAAAAGTGTTGTTTAAATGGGTAAAAGTGCTATTTGAAAAATAAAAAGGAAAAAATAGAGGGTTTTACAATGAAAAATTTGATTTTATGGAAATTAAATGCATAAATTGACAAAATCAAGAAGTTCAGGCACTCACCAAAGGTCCGTAGTTCAGTGGCCCCTGATATCGTCACCCACGCTCGAATCTATGCTCGCAAATAGGGATAGACATCATCAGAAAGTCAAAGGAGATCAGAGCTCAAAAGTCAAAGTAAAAGTGAAAATGACTTTTTACCCCTTTATATAAACCCTTTTGACCTAAAAAGGGTATCTTTGACCAAAAAGGGAATCTTTCACCAGAGGGGGGGCCTGGGAACTCCAAATTTTTCACCAATTCAACCAAATCAAGGGCATTTGCCATCAAACAGATGCAAAAACACTATCAGAAATGAAATCAAAATTCATTATAAATTGACCTAATCAACGCAAATTAACCTAAACTATCAAAATTTTCAAACATCTATCAAATTTCATTTCATTTCCAAGGGGGCATACCACTCGGATAATCAAAATCAGCAACAACATCATCGAATCAGGAGAAAAGCCATCAAATCAAAGTGTAATCTTTTATCAGGTTATTTTTTGCTAATCAATCAAAAGGGGCATCAAATATCGAATCACATCAAATCAGGTATCACATCGAACTAACATCATATCGACCATCAAGGACTTCAAATCAATCAAAACGACCATCAGAACTATATCGACCATCATCAAAACTGCATCTTCTATCAGGCATCAAGATTGACCATCGGCAGAATCAGGATCTTTCATCTGTAAAATCAAGACATTCTTTGAATTAACATGCTTCGCACGTCAACTCAAAGAGGGGAATTTGTAATCACCAAAAAGTGGACAGGATAATTCATGTGATTAATCAAGGCAAAACTAAGGTTAAATCAAGGAAATTGAATCAAAACAAACATCTTGCCAATCAAAATTAAAATCGAATCTTAATTCAACATAATTCAAAATCTAAAGCCAAAAGATCAATTAAAAACTATTAAATCAATGTGCAATTAATTCAATTAATTGTATAGCTTGAATTAAATCAAATTAACCCATTCAAGGGGTGCACATGGCTAAATAAATGAATTAAAATCAATTAATTAAATCCTAATTTCCCTCAACAACCAAATAGGAGGAAAAAGCCTCAACCAATGGGATTTAAGGAAATGAACTCACATGGATCAAGCCAAAGTCAATCTCAATCACTCAAATTGAAAGAACATCTTGTCCACTCATCTTGTCTTCTTGTCCCAAGCTTTGAGGACACAATATTTAAATTGTCTTCAAAGGGAGGAACCAAAGACTCAACTCAAGCTTAATCATGATCAACACAACTACACCCCCTACCCTTTCCTAAATCTATAAAAGGAAGGTTAAAATCAATCATAAATCATCCACAAATCTAAGAATTGCATCTAACCTCTTGAGAATTATAGCTAGAAAAGCATTTTAGGAGTTAATTGAGCATTTCTATTTGGAATTGAGTTAATTAGCTTGCTTTATCACTCATTTCTCATTCTAGGATTGTCATTAATGGAGGCTTGCTGAGAGCTTCACATTAACACTCTTAGTTAGAGAGCCATAGGATGCTTAATTGTTTATTCATTTGCTAAATAGATTGCTATATTGTGGTTATTTAGTTTTTATTTCATTTATTGTTCAATACTAATTCTATGTAGGTACATTTCCTTGTACACAGGTAGAGGGAGAGATCAAAGGGGTCCTAGAGGTGGTCACCAAGGTAGAGGGACTAATCAAAGAAGCTAAGGGGAGTCCAAACTTGTAGAACAAAGTGGTGAAACTAGTTCTAGAGGGAACTATGGAAAAGGTAGAGGTAAACAAGGAGGCTCTAATAGAGGAAGAGGTGTAGGGAGGAGCAATTCCTATTTTTCTAGCATGAAGTGTTACAATTGTGGGCAGATGGGACATCCAGCCTATAGGTGTCCAGAAAAGGAATCTTTCTCCAATGCAGAGAAGAGAGTGGCTTGAACTCAAGAAGACACCTCAAGTGTTAAGTCACCAAAGGTTAGTCACATAGAGTCAAAGATGGGAGAGAACCTCATGTTCAGAAGGGTCCTCATTAGGCAACTAGTGAAAGAGGAGCCAAAGCAAAGAACTCTCTTTTGAGTGAGATGTAAAATCATGGGTAAAGTTTGCAAAGTGATTGTGGATTCTAGCTCCACAAATAATATCATTGTAGAAGAAGCAGCCAAGAAGCTCAACCTCACCAAGGTGCCTCATAGCAACCCCTACAAAGTGACATGGTTGAACAAGGGGAAAAGTGTCCTAGTAAATGAACAAACATGGATTGAATTTTCTATTGGGGGGTATAAGGACAAGTTTCTATGTGATGTGCTACCCATGGATGCATGCCATCTTTTATTGGGCAGACCATGGCAGTATGACAGAGAAGCAATGTATGATGGGAAAGGGAACACTGTTACCTTTAAGAAAGATGGAAGAACCTTCAAGATCCAGTCTATGAAGGATGATGATGAGGTGCAGACCAAAACCCCTAGTGTGTTTTTGAGAAATGGAAAAGAATTGTTGCATGCACTCCAGGAAGGAGACAATGAAGGATATGCTATAGTTGTGAAGCCTAAGGAAGGGGAGAAGCCTAGTCAAGAACCTATACCAACATAGATTCAAGCATTTCTTGGGAAATACAAGGACATTGTGAGTGATGGAACACCAACAACCTTACCTCCTAAGAGATCAATAAGTCATCAAATTGACTTCATACTTGGGGCCTCATTTCCAAATAAGGAAGCCTACAAGCTCACACCCGAGTAGAATCAAGAAGTAGCAAGGCAGGTGCAAGAGTTGCTAGATCAAGGGCTCATAAAGAAGAGCATTATTCCTTGTGTAGTATCGGTGGTCCTAGCATCCAAGAAGGGTGGTACGTGGATACTTTGCACTAATTCAAGAACAATAAATAGGATCACTATCAGATATGGATTCCCTATACCGAGGATAGAGGATCTAATGGATTGTCTAGGAGGGGCCCAATACTTCACCAAGTTAGATCTCAAAAGTGGATACCATCAAATCGGGATAAAGGATGGGGATGAGTGGAAGACAACCTTCAAAACCACTAAAGGTTTGTATGAGTGGCTTGTGATGCCATTTGGGCTTACTAATGCCACTAGCACATTCATGAGATTGATGAATGAAGTGCTAAAGGACTATATAGGCAGGTTTGTGGTGGCATATCTTGATGATATACTCGTCTTCAACAAAACAAAGGAGGAACACCTAACACATTTGGATTTTGTGCTCAAGAGACTCCATGAAGAACAGTTAGCCATTAACTTGGAGAAATGTGAGTTCCGCAAACAAGAACTAGTCTACTTGGGATTTGTAGTATCCAAGGGTCAATTGAAGATGGATCCAAGTAAGGTGGAAGCCATTCTCAGTTCTATAGAAAATTCATAAGGAATTTCAGTGGCATATGTGCACCAGTGCTAGATACCATAAAAGGTGGAGTGAAGACCAAATTCAAATGGACACAAGAAGCTGGAAAGGCATTTGAACAATTGAAACAACAAGTAGCAACCCAACCTATCCTCCTACTACCAAGCTTTGATAAGTTGTTCACCTTGGAATGTGATGCAAGTGGGATAGAAGTTGGAGGGGTGTTAAGCCAAGAAGGTAGGCCCATAGCCTTCTTCAATGAGAAGCTCAATGAGGCTAAGAAGAAATACTCAGCCTATGACTTGGAGCTATATGCTCTAGTGCAATCACTTAGGAAGTGGAGGCATTACCTCCTTCCTAAAGAGTTTGTGGTATTCATAGATGATCGGGCCTTAAGCTACATCAACACACATGAGAAGTTAAGCAATAGACATCTCAAATGGATGGAGTATCTGCAGGCCTTCACCTTCACTATCAAGCATAATAAGGGACAAATGAACAAGGTGGCAGATGCATTGAGCAAGATATTTCTGACAGTCAAGGAAGTTCAACTCCAAAGTATCAGGATAGATAGCTTCAAGGAACTTTATAAGGATGATGAAGACTTCTCAGAGGCTTATAAGGTATGCTTTGATTTTAAAAATCATTTCCATAGTCAGTTTGTTGAATATACCTTGCAAAGTGGGCTATTGTTTTAAGGGAATCAGTTGTGTGTTCCTAAGGGGTCAATTAGAGAGAATCTCATTCAATAAAAACATAATGGGAGTCTTAGTGTCCATTTTGGCATCAACAAGACAATGGAGTTAGTCCAAAGGTTCTACTATTGGCCTAAACTACCTAGGAATGTAAGGAGATATGTGGAGCAATGTGTCATATGCATGAAAGCCAAAGGAGGAGCTAGCAATGCAGGCTTATACAAACCCTTACCCATTCCAAATAGGTCATGGGAATGCATCAATATGGACTTCATAGTGGGGCTTCCTAAGACCAAGACAGGGTTGGATAGTATCTATGCGGTGGTAGATAGGTTTAGCAAGATGAGCCATTTTATCCCTTGCAAGACCACTCATGATGCTAGCCACATAGCTCATCTCTTTTTCAAGGAGGTTGTGAGGATCCATGGACTTCCTCTTAGCATTGTTTCAGATAGAGATGCAAAGTTCATGGGCCATTTTTGGAAGACCCTATGGAGCATATTGGGTACTAATTTGTCTTTTGGCTCAACTTACCATCTCCAAATGGATGGTCAAACTCAAGTGATCAATAAGGTACTAGGTAGCTTGCTAAGGTGCCTAACTAAAGAGTATGGTCAGACATGGGACTTAGTCCTCCCTCAAGAAGAGTATGGTTACAATGAAAGTGTGAACCAAACCATTGGTAAAAGTCCTTTTGAGATAGTATATGAGATGCACCCAAGAGGGGTAAATGAACCCAAAGACTTAGGAGGCATGGAATATAGAAGGAGGCATGCAGAGGACTTCTCCCAAACCATGAAAGAGGTCCAAGAACAAGTCAAAAGGACCCTAACAAAAGAAACTCAAAAGTTAAAGGAAAAAGTGGATGAGAAGAGGAGGGGTGTTCAATTTACAGTAGGTGACTATGTCATAGTACATCTAAACAAGTCTAGATTGTAGAAGGGAGTGCCTACCAAGATGCAGATGAAGAGGGTAGGACCATGTAAGATTCTTGCTAAGTATGGAGCCAATGCCTACAAGGTGGACCTCCCTCAAGATTTAGCAATTTCACCAATCTTCAACATTGCAAACTTGTTCAAGTATAAGGGACCATTGACTGAGATCAGTCAGAACATTCAGGAGGTACTATCAGATGTCAATCTAGTAGCCATATCTCCAAAGCCTAAGCATCAAGTAGAGAGGATACTTGAATCTAGAGTAAAGAATCAGACCAGACATAGGGTCTACATGGATCATTTGGTACAGTGGAAGGATCACCCTAAATCTAAAGCTACATGGGTTGAAGAAAGTGACTTCAAACAATTAGGCATTGATCCTTCTCTCATATCCCCTATAGTGCCTTGATTTATTTTGTGTAGAGATGGAGCATGGTTCAAGATCACCTGAGTCTTTTCTTTTGTTTATAGCCATCTTTGGCAAGTGTTTGATTTTCCTAAGGTCATGTTGACCAAGATGTGTGATCCAATAGGGATTAGGGGTCCAATGAGGACCTTGTCTTAGGTTTTGAGGCTAATATGTTATGAGTCCTTTTGTTGGTTGAGTATGGTTAGGTGATGTCACTATGATGTCATAGGACTTAGAGTGTGTGAGAAATCATATTTTAGTCTAATCAAGATCTTAGAACTCCATAGGACCTCACAAAATTCTATGGTGTGCAAGATTGTAAAAAGTTGCAAAATTGTTGTAAAAGTTGCATAGCAACTTTTGCAACTTTTAAAAGTTGCTCGGACCAAAGTTGTCCAAAAGCCCTAAATCGGCCTAGGACTGCCCTAAATCCAATCTAAGATCATCCTTAGACTATTTAAGGTATTCTTGGACCAAATCCCAAGGTTGGACATTCTGGTGTACGGAGATTTCATTCTGAAAGTGTGAAAAATGTGTGGCAGCTTTCTTATATAGATTTGTAATCAGTGAATACAAGAACTATGTTTTGAGTTGCAAGATGGACTGTGATTAATGGAGCATGTAGTGTAGTGTTTTTCCTTGCAGTGTGTGTCTTAGATTAGGTATTTTTCTTTCATTTTTTTGTTCTGTGTTAATCTTTTGGTTTATCCATGTTCATTGGTTCAAACTAGGAGGGTGTAAGAAATGGGAATCTAACTCACTATCCCACTGTTCATTCTATATGGCCTTTTGGGGATAGTGATTAGACTCCATGTATGTAATATATATAGGAGCATGGGCCCTAGAAAGCTTTCCAAGTATTTATACAGTCTTTCCCTAGGAGAACCTATAGTGAGCCCGGCTAGGAAGGACTGAGCCAAAAACATTGTGACTTGCAGAGGTGTTTATTAAATTATCAAACAATGATTGGAGGTCAAAAGAAAGGTATTTTCCAATAAATACACAAAGGGAGAAGGTTCCACCAATTCATTTGGTCACCAAATTCTTGAAGACAAGCCATGCAATCAGAAAAAGCCTATAACCCTCCCAAAAACACTCATTTTTGGTTAGGGGGTTGTACGGCCAGGTGAAACCCTAAAACCTTCAAAATCCTTGAGAGGTTGGGTATTGAACCAAGAATCCATTTTCAATTTGTAGGGTTCTTTGGAAGTGAATAGGATAAAAACCCTATTTTCTTGGAATAGGAGGCCTAATTGGGGCTCTTCCTTGTAGCCCTAATTTGGGAAGCATCTATGAGATCGATAAGGCATAGTATGGAAGTAAAACCTCCAAGACCTCAATTTGAACTAAATAAGACACAATCAAGCACCTCCTCACCTCTACAAGAGTCTATGTCAATTTGGAGGTGGTGAACCCTTATCAGAGCATTAAGAGTCAGTGTGAACATGAAGGAAGGAAGCACCAAGAAACTTGTTTTGTCTTGGTAGATGTCACTTGGTAGTTGAGTTGGATAAGTAGACCAGGGGATTGGATCTCTAGAGGGATCCTAAAGGTCAATTGGTTTCAGTTGAGAACACCTAAAGGTCACTAGGTGGACCTAGGCAAGAGCTAGTGGTTAGCTCTCCTAACCTCCCTATCAAATTGATATCGTTACCTTTGATTGTGAGTCATGATTCTAATAGATTTGAAGGACAATATATTTGAGACAATGGTGAATGAGGAAATTAAGGCTTGTATGTTGGAGCTCTTGGCTAAGGTTAGAGATGAGGAAGATATAAAGGGTGGATATTTATTTGTAGGTGATTCGAGGTACATGTCAAGTGGAAAATGACATCAACCCTTGATCATTCACATTGAAGCTTCTATATTTCAATAATGAGGTAGTGCATTACTTGATTAGTATCAAGGCCTTGGATTGATAATGTGTCATATGGTGATAACCTTTCATAATTAAAATTTGGAATTATTGAGCAAGTTCACAATTTCTCTACTAGATAATGATGTAAAGGATGAGGATTATCATATGCATCAAGCTACATAGGCTATGCCAATTGTGTTAGGGTTTAGGTATACCAAAGCAATAGACAATATTAAATAATGTAAAATAAAAGGAAAAAATAACAATCTACAATAAGTATACATATTTAACATGTTTACCTAATGTGGGCTACTTCTACAAAGAGACAACTAACCACTTTTTTTTATTAACTAGCGAAGAGCAAGTTACAATCTAACAATGTCTCACATTCTACAACTACTTATTTATCAAGCTTTTGGTAGTTTACAAAGGCTTATTTACATACCAAAATAATAGTTGTATCCTTTATTGAAGAATGATAAATTATTGCTTTGGGGACATTGCCCATATATTCCTATTGCAAGCTCTGGTAGGGAGAAGTGTCTGGCTTTGCAAGATGACTCTAACTTCTTTGCACTACCCCATATGTGATTAATGGAGAAGGTGCAAATGACAAAGTCACCAAAATCTAAGCCCAACAATATGATCAGTCACCACATACCAACAATCTTTGTAATCAAATCATCTCTTTACTAGCCTATGTAGTTGTGACATATTCTTCTTCGATTGCATAAAATGCAACAACCTTTTCCAAGCATGAAATCCAACTAACTATTGTTCTACCTACAATAAACATGTACCTTGTGCTCCTCCCGCTATAAATATCTGTTGTCAAATCTAAATGAACATAACCCTGTAGGGTAGACTTGGAGCCTCCAAAACATGATGTCTGAGTAGTAGTGCCTCTCAAATAACTGAGAATCCACTTTACTACATTCTAATGCTCATTTTGAGGATTGTTGATATACATACTCTCAACTCTCACTTCATGTGCAATCTTTGATCTTGTAAACACCATGACATACATCAAGCTATCAACTACTAAAGAGTATGGAACCTTGGACATGTAGTGTATATCCTCTTATGTTTGGGGACACGTCTCCTTAATTTAAAATGGTTTAGAAAATGCCTATTAACCGGTTTCACATCATGCATTTGCAATATGTTCAACACCTTCTTTATGTACTCAATTTAAGGCAATGTTAATATGTGATTTTTCCTCTCTCGTGTTTTTTATTAAAATCAGCATCATAACAAGGGTGATGACCCTTACACAACCACATCCCAAAAGCATCAAAAGAGATCAACAACACATTAACAAAGATGTTGACTGTTAGAAATAAGACCAAGAACAAAACACTAACAAAAAATAATAGTATCCCACCTCAAAAGTGAGTAGACATCTCACCTCAATGTAGGGGCAAATAAGAAACTAAAGAATTAATTTTTCTATATCATCAAATAACTATCTAGGTGATACTATCAGATCCACGACAAGGGGAAGTGTTGAAAGCCCTTAAAAAGACTGTCAGCACATACAGAAACAACCAAAAAATAATAATTGATCAAAATCCAACATATTATTTATAACTACTACCGGTACGCTTTCCCTGTAGCGAGTGGACATTTATTTCCATTGTTATAAACTTCAAAATGAACAAAACCCATTTGGTTTGAATTAATGGCAGCTTCCTGCGAAGCAAGAGGTAAGAGGGATCAACAATGCCCCAGCCGTGTAGGACTTATCCTCATCACAAATATCCAACACAAACCAGACAGAAATCTTCTTGCTTTTACCGTTTCAACATAGGTTAGAACGCAATTCTTGTTCCAATAAGACAACATCCTTCACGCGCATAAATTGGGTTTAATTCTTGCATAGACTCTAAACTATCAATCGATCAGCAGGCAATCAGAATCCAATTGAATTCAGAGTCAGTGATTAATTTAGATAGATGGGTATGAAGAGAAGGGCATCCCGGGTTGCTTTTGAAGTGTTGGTGTTAATAATGATGTTAATATTAATGGATTTGGACAAGGGATATGGTTTGGCGTGTGATGCATCTGCATGCAGATCCGGAGTAGCTAATGATGGGTGCTGCAAAGCCATAGAGCGGAGCATTCAGAAGGGGACTTGCAGTTGCATATGTGCGTCTCTCAACAGGTGGGGATATTCATATTTACCTTCCATATGTGCATCCACAGGGAGATGCAAATCCTGTTCAGTTTGCAACTGTCAAAGCAATCCCCATGATCACATCACAGGTGAATGAGAGAGAACTTTCATCCATTTTTGTGTATTGGGCCATTTATGAAGAGTACGACTATGGCTTTGGATACTGTTAATTTGGTCAGGATTGTATGATGTGGTTGTCTAGGATTTAGGATTGGGATTTGGGTCCTCTGAGTATACCAATCTCCACAGATGATTGTATTCAGGAATGTTTGATTCTGTATCAGATTGTAAGAGTGACAGAAGGATCATGGTTTTGAGTGAATATGTTGATTGTTTATATCCATCTGTTGTTTATTAGAATTTTCTACTATGCGATATCTTTCTCCATCCTAACAAGATTTTTGTTGAGTTATGATATGAGATGCTTTTGTTGATAATGAATTCTTTTTATGGGTCTGTTTATATGTAGATTAATTAGCTAGGCATTCTTTATCAATCTTATATGGGAGGGATTACCCCATGAAAACTCAAAAACTTGTACTTCACATTTCATTAAGATTTTCAGAGCATCTTGTTGAACCTTTGTCTCTTAAGGGTTTTTCTAGATATGTAAGAGTTGAATACACGGTCTATATTTTTCAGGTTCTTGATAACATGTAAAAGAATCAGTAACACAAGCACCGATCACAACAGAGATCGCTAAAACGAACAACAATATAATGCAAGACAGAGAAAAATAAGTTGGCTAGAACACACGCTACAGCTTGAGCTCCGGAACCAATTGAAGGGGATTAAAAAATTGAAGATGTAGATGATGCAATGAAAGAATACAGCTATACCAATGAGAGAATGAAAAGAGGAAGGAAATGAGGAGAGGATCAATCTATAAACTTAAAAAGAGAATATTACATTATTTAAATGATTATTAGTGATGTCTGTGACTTTTTTTTAGTTTGGTTACACATAAAGGGTATGAGAAATTAGAGACAAGAATAAAAGGACAGTTGTGACCAAATATTTGCGAATCATGTAAGAATATAAGTAAGGTGTAATTATGAAAGTATATATAATAAGAGAGAAAACAAGATGAAAGTCAAATATAAAGATAATGATAGAAGATATATGATGTAAGTATGATAAGGATTATAAGCATGTAGATAAGTAGACATGATTGTAATATTATATGATATAGATGCGATAAATCTATGAAAACATATAAATGTTATATATACATAACATGTAAATGAGAAACATATGAGAATGTGACGTGGTAAGTGTGAAAGAATGATGTCATTAATATGTGTAAACATTAAGAACATAATGATATGCATGACATATAGATGCATGAGAGCTAAACATCATAAGTATAGACCAAAGGAATATCATGGACATGTAGGATAGGAACATATAAGTCATCGATGAACATGAAATAAACATTGATGTTAAACATGAAACATAACAACATATAGAAATCAAACTAGGCATAGAGGACAACATGCGGGGTAAATATGAGAAAGCATAGGAACTAAACATATAAGATAGAAAAGTATAAATGGCAAACATGGAATAGAGGAACAATATAGAAGACATGGAAAGAATCAAAAGGAAAGATGTTCCTATGTAGGGAAACAAACCATAAAGCATAATATAGAAGGTAAAATGAGAATAGCCGGAGATGCACAACAAACATGGCATAAACAAAAGACCTAAATGTAAGGACATGTAGGAAAGAAAAAGTAAATGCCAAATTATGCATATGAATAACTGAAGCATAAGATTGCTAAGGTCTCAAGTAGTAAAATTATAACGATCACCATCCATGAGGTCATTTTCATCTCAACAAGTAACATCAAGTTCTTCAACCTCAAGTAAATGGCTTTCATCTTGATAAGAAGTGGTGCTCTTGGTGAGAACATTAGCATTTGGTGAAATTGTTGATTTACATTTTTTAACCCATTCTCCTTACTTTTTTTGAGGTGGCTCCATGCAATGATTTTGTCTTTGCTTAAGAGTAACAATATTTCTGGTGCCCACGAAGTAGTCTTTAGAATGAAACATGATTGTATCATACATAATGCTCTTATTATTCTCTTGTTTTCTTGGTTATACAACTAATTTGTTCTTCGTAAGGATCATTCATAGGAATGCATATACCTTTATGGTCAAACATTGTCGGATGTACAACTTAAGTTTCTTTATGTGTTTTTAACTTTGCAAGTTCTAAAATAAGAATGTGCATTGATAGCTTCTTTATTATTGCTTATATTCTTCTTGCATTGTTCAATATGACCAAGTAACATACCAAATCTATATGAAGATGGAATGGCACGACATAAAACTAGAACCTCCTTAAGGCCACTTGTCAAATGTAAAATGATGCAATCCATGGTCTTAAACAAAATTCCTTTACTTAATATGCACAAATGTTGCCTAATAAGATGATTAAAGAAAAATTCCTTAGTGTGTGTTAAATGGCCATGTAAGACCAATAACAAAGGAAGTAGGTGAATTGTTTCTAACATTGTGAAGCACATATAAAGGGTCGTAATAATTATTCTATGATATCTTATCGTAGAAAATTTAACCAATGGAGGAGCATGTGAAGAAGCAGACACTTCTTGATTATGTATCGGACCCTCAAAAGCATTTCTATGGGACTACATATAGTTATCATTGTAATAATCATCCATAGAATCTTTATCAGCTTGTGTATGTGTCATAGTAAAAGGATCATGTTCATGAGGTGCATGGCCATTGTCAACATGGCTAGGAACTGGATTAGTGTAAGTTTTCAAATTCTAATTGTGGGGAGCAACTAGTTGATTTCGTCTATCATTAGCTCCTTCTATATGAATAATATTGTTATCAAACCTTACACATTATGTTTCAAAGCAATGCAAAATTAACTATGATGATCATTAACTCTACGAAAGTTACAAAATGTCTTCTTAAATTAGAAATCTTAGGTAGCCTTCGAGTTGAATCTAATGGACATATGGGTAGAAGAGTAACAAAAAAAATTAAAGATCATTAGACTTTGAAGCACAATATTGGGCTCTTGTGACTTTGTAAACTTTCTATAAGATTCAAGCTTGAAGAAGGCACATTGGAAGCATTAATAACATGATGCATATTATCCTTTTTATCCTTAGAATTATTGTTCTTTCAAAAAGTTTCAGATTTTTGGAACTTACAAGGATAAGGTGTGGAAGAGCCATGAGAAGATGAACCATACTTGAACACATTAAAGACCAGCAACTTCAATTCAATATTCTTCACATGATCATACATGTCCATAAAACAAGCAATGTTATTCATATATAATGATCTCAACACGGTGGCAATAATCCATTGATAAAAATAGTTTGTAACTTATTGTCAAGAAGTTGATAGTATAACTTAAACATAAGGACTAAGATCTAATAACATAGTCATGTGTGCACTTCTTAGGTCTTTTAGGAACACTCAAGCAAATTTGCAATAGTCTTTTTCATGCTCATGTTAAATTTAAATTTCATAAGGATTTTTTTGGCCAATTTAGGAACAAATGAATAGATCCATGAGGTAAAGAGAACCATTGGTAAAATAATCTTTCTAAGTACATGAAAATAAATTAGACAAAACTTTCTCTTCATGCACTATCTAAACATGCAACAAAGAAGAATCTCAAATGCGTATTAAGTTACATTTTTCATTATGCATTTGAAAACAAGGTGTCACAAGACTACTAGATAAAGGATAAGTAATAACCTAAAATGAAATTAGTGTATTTTTCACTTCCACATATGCACCAACTTTATACTCCACCCAATCTAGATTTGGAATAAGTGCATGCAAGGTAGAAATAGGTGTGGTGGTAGTAGGAACATGAGTCACTGGAGGTTGGTTATATATAAGTTTATAAGATTAAGAATAATAAGGCACATACATGGCCATGGTAGGAGGGGTGGAATGTGGCATGAAATAAGATATGAAAGAGGGAATGGAATGAGGTATGGAAGTAGCAATGGAACAAGAAACAGAGTGAAAATGGTAATTATAGTGGAGATAGAGAGAGCACTAGAAGATAGGAAGAAGAGACCACGATAGTAGTAGAAGTACGGATGGTAAAGGAAACACTAGGAGCATAAGTAGTCATGAAAGTAGAAGGGGTGATATGAGAGGTAGGTAAAATACTAATGAGATGTGTGCTAGGAGGAATTGATGCATAAAGCATGAGATGTGAAGTAGGCATAACAACAAATCCAAAATAGTAGGGGAAGGGGTAGAAAAAGGTGGCCTTCCAAACTTGAGAACAAATTAATAAGGAAATCGTGAGGAAGATGCATCATTCAAAGAACGAGAAGGAGTAAGCTTTAGCACAAGTCCTTAAGCACTTCCCGTCAAAATGTATTAGTGAGTAACTTATCAGTGAAGCCTTAAACCAACTGCGTGGGATTCTCCACCCCAACAAAACTAGCAAGCTCATATCTAAATGTCACTGGTGATAAAAACAAAATTTTAAAAAAGTTTTTAAAAAAATA
This sequence comes from Chamaecyparis obtusa, assembly GCA_027943335.1. Classification (NCBI taxonomy): domain Eukaryota; kingdom Viridiplantae; phylum Streptophyta; class Pinopsida; order Cupressales; family Cupressaceae; genus Chamaecyparis; species Chamaecyparis obtusa. The sequence continues at coordinate 914,776 of BSBK01003834.1, forward strand.
AAAATAGAAAAAAAAAAATAGCCTTAGGCTCAATAGTGGTCGTAAAAATAGTAGTACTATCTAAACCATTAGAAACACCATTCTCAATAGATTTGGCCATGTGAGGAATTAAAAGATGACTCTTTATCGAAGGAATGTGAGGATGTAGATGATACCTTGTCTTACAAACATCTCATAAAACCTTAAATGCCAAATGATGTAAAAGGGAAGTAAGATCTAATATTTTTGTTAGATAGAAAGTATCAATTCACAAATGAAACCCTCAAAGCAACAATAAGGGTGGGTAGTGTAGGATGAAAACGTGATTACATCATGAAACAAAAAATCCCTAAAAAATGTATGTCAACAAAATATAAACAAAGGAGATCCAAACCCTAATGAAATTTAAAAAGTAGAATATAAACTTAGAAAATCAAATCTAGAAACCCTAATTAAAGAAGGTTAAACCATAGGTCATGTAGGAATGTCATGAGTTGGATCAAAATAATTAAAAAATAATTAAAAATTATAGAATTTAAATAAATTAAATGCAATACTTGGCTTGAATCTTGGTGGTAGAATATGCTAATAAATTTGTCATGAATTGATTTGCTAATATGTTGAAAATTAGGACCTTTTTTAGGGAAAAATCTCAAAATCTTAAAATTGGTTGTGCATGTTTTGGTTGAGATCCACACCTACAAAACTAGTTTGACACATTAAACTAAATTAACCTTGTGGAAATGAACCTATTAGGAATGAATAGCTAACAAATTTGCATCATCTCAATGTGGGTGTTTCAAATGGTGTGATGTCTACATATATCATTTGAGAACTTGATAAGAAAGTGGCATGTTCAACTCAATCAAGTCCTAATACAAATTCAATGACAATGAATCAAGAAGAGTAGGCAAACATATAATACACTTAAAATGATGTATGCTCTTATTTAAAATCCTAATGATGTTTTTTATTATAAAAGCACCAAAACTTGGGTGCTTACTCTATACAAAGACGAGCCAAATAGGCCACTTACAAGTGATCAAGAACAAACCATTGACAACAAAGGTCAATATAGATCACTTACAACACACTAGCAAATAGCAAGCAACCCACATCAAGGGTGAGTAGAAATTTCACCCACAACATGGAAAGCGTATAAGAAGACGAGGAAGAACAATCTTTCCTATGTCAACAAACAACAATTCACGCAATATTATCATTAGGAACCCCATCACTGGGAGGAGCAAGTGAGAAAGTACCTTTAGTGAGATTGTTAACGCAAAGAATAGACAAAGTAATGCATCATCCACCAAAGGTTACTATAGATTATCTTAAATGGAAACATTAAGCCATTTAGCATATAAATTATTTTATATGGAAAAAAAATGTTATATTACTTCTTTAATCATTGTTTATCTATCTTTGTATCAGAGTTCTTTCTTATTAAGATTATTTCTTTTAGGCACTTGACTTGTGTCAAAAAAAGATTGATCATACTTGATTTTGATATTTTTTCAAAAGTTGTGTGTTTTGTTTTCTCTTTTGTTGTCTTCAACAGATTTTCTTTATCAATATTTTGAAATGTTTAATGTGTCTGGTATAAACTTTGTGAGCTTATATTTGCTCATTTGTTTGCCTTTTCTTGCGTTACGAATATTTGATTTGCTCCAATTTGTACCAACCTTTCGTAGAAAAATCTTCCAAGTGTTTCACAAATACATCATAAAATGGTGTGGAGCATAAAAATTCACCTTTTTGACTCTGCTGAAAGTAACTATCAGCAACTGTTATATTTTTCTTCATTATATCTTTAGCCATTCTCTTGGATCAATTCAATTTGGATTCTAGAGAATTGTGGTGAGCGGATATTATAGAATGCCATGAACATAACTTACGGTTCTGTTTGTCAATTTTTTAAGGTTTTATGACAAAAGAAAAGACACAATTCTAGAATTAGAAGTTATCTCTACAAAACTGGAACATAATTTTTTTCCTCCTATGGTGCCTTGTACTAAAACCCTTTTGCCATTCGACGTTTTTGCCAAGGAGCTTTTACTCTTTTAGTAAGGAAAATAAAAATCTGAATGAGTGCTAACTGGTCTGTATCATTGTGTAATGTTGATTATGCATCTGTATGCATTAGCTAGCAGCACTCACGTTAAGTGGTATGGTCTTTCATTTGTATGGAAGAAAAATGTTCTTTAAATAGTGCTGGAACTTGCAGATTAGGATAGTTGGTTTCAGGGTTTGGTTAGGTATTCTTTGTTTAACTTGTCTCTTCTCATTAAAACTGCATGCTATGCATGGATTTTTTTTTGCCTATCGGTTTGCAAATATTTAGTATGAAAGCCTACTGAAGCCTTCGTACTGCAATTTTTTTTTTAATTTAAATGTTGAAACTTGTTTGATCTGGTCTTTGCAAACGGTTCAACAAGTATTGTGTTTCTGGAACTTGGATCAAAAGCTTATCTCAGTTGGGTTTTGAGTGTTTTGCTCTCACTTAGTTGTTCTAGCCTTAGCTCAACCTGCAGATATATTTGATATTTCAAGAAGGTATGAGCTTGATTGTTGCATCTTTATTTGTAACGAAGTCTTTTTTCAGACCTTTTGTCTTTTCAAATTCAATTATGCTTGTTTGAATTCATAACCAAGGGGTATTTCATGATTTCCAGGTATCAAGGATATGAATTTGCAAGAAGGGGCCCTCCGTAGTCTCAAATGTCTCATGATGCCCAATTGCTGGTCTTACTTATGAGCAGACACCCGTGTTCATAGGAGTAAAGCGGTGCAACTGCAAAATTTTGATTTAGTTAACACATCCGTGGCAATCATCTATGTCAAAGTGTTAAGAAAACAATGGTGAAGCAGAGTGAAATCCATGGAAAGCATCCTAACAATTTTCTGGCATTCGTGAATTTTCTCACAATCCTTGCTAAGCGGATTGGTGAGAAGAGACTTAATATCACTTGCTGTGGGAAAAAAGTGCTCACACGCACACTGTAGATATGTATACATACCCCTCAAGTAGATATGTATACATACTCCTCAAGTAACAGTGAAAATGGTTTTTCTAAGGTTACCTTAAGTTTTCGGGGCGGGTACAGCAGGGATGGGGGACGAACGAGTTTCTGGGATGGTAATTTTTTTTTTTTGTCAATTTTGGGACTGCTATGGGACCGCAAAGGGGACAGCTATATAAAATTAGGTAAAAATAAAATATATAAGAAAATTTAAAATATTTATATGAAATTATGGATAAAGTATGCATTTATATATTATTAACCTTAAAATATAAGAATTAGCAGAATTCTTATGTCAAATTTGTGTTATTTTGAGAGTCAAAGTCAAATTTTCTCTAAAATTGAAAGTCACTCCCCTAGGCATCCCCTATCCTCTGGGCATTTCTGGGATGAGGACAGCTAGAAAAAAAAATTGATGATGCATCCCCCGATAATATAGTTTTTCTTACCAAACTCCCCCTCACTACATAGAAACTTGGTGTTTTTGTTAAGCTTATATATAATATTCTCTTATATATAATAATAGAATTATGTATTTATTAGCTAATTTGTTTTGATTTAATTTTTTGGAAATTCGAGCATGATTTCCATTATTCATTGTACTACCATTCAAAAATAAAAATAAGAATTTGTCTTCATGTATGTATGAAGTAAATAAAAACAATTCTGAGCTTTTTTACATAGATGTGTTTAAAATATCTATAATGTTTATTAATATTAATATTAGGTTTATTATTAATTATTAATGATTTGATGAGAAAATGACTATCGAATATAAGTTAAGAGATTTTTATGTACACAGTTCCTTGCTGTCATTGTAGAATGTCTCTTGATATAATAAATGTGTGTGTTTATGTGTGTATGTAGGTAGACAATAGGCTGTCATTATAGAATGTCTCTTGATATAATAAATTTGTGTATATATGTGTGTATGTAGGTAAACAATAGGTTCAAATGGGGAAGTTTCTAAATTCCAAGTTGAGTTGAGTGAAGAACATCTAATCATTCCATGTCGAACTTGGATTAGAATCTTGTCGAAGATGGCTCTGCAACTTGGAGGACGTTGACGTCCTTGGCCTCTCGACCTGACAAGCAATCAATGCGGCTCCCCATTTATTGTCCCTATTCTGTCTTATGGCCACTCATTCTCCTGGCGTGGGTTCGGATGGTCGAAGCAAAATATTTAAGCAGGCGCTCAGCGAGGAGGTAGTTATTCCGCAGGAGGCCAAGTTTGTGATTGATGGCGGCCGAACTTCGAAGGCAGGAGATGGAACCAATGTTGGAGGTGAGAGTTCTAACCCTGCTACTATTTGTGTTATCAAGCCTAATTCTCATATGTCTATTGCTATTGAGAAAGAAAAAGAATCTCTTAGAAATTCTGTTGTTTTTCTTGCCGCCCAAGACCTTAATAAACTCTTATCGAGGACATTCCTCAATGACTGGCTTCACAGTATTTGGGGTAAAAAGTTTGGTTACCATTTCTCTTTCCTTCGTATGATTCAGAAAGGGCTTTTTCTAATATTTTTTAAAAACCCCAACTCCCAGAAGGAAATCCTCGCCAAACAATTCTAGCAAATTGGCAATGCCAATTTTAGGGCTCTCCCCTAGTCACCTAATGCAGCCCACAATGAAGTGTTGGCCCTGTCGAGCCCCCAATGGATTACTTTGGGTAGTGTTCCGCCATTTCTGTGGAACATCATCCCTCAAGCCCTTGAACCTTTCGGCATGGTCCTCAGGGTGGACAAAACCGACATGCTCCTCCCCCACATTGATGCTAGAAATATGATCATGATCAACCCAGGGATTGATCTCCCAGGTGAGATTCTCTTTGACCTAGGTAGCCACTCTTATTTTTGCCCTATTTCCTTTCTAGGAGGTCTTAATTTGTGTTTCCTATGCAAAAGGGAAGGCCACTTGAGACATGAGTGCCATCTATTGAACAAAAAGAAGAATGACCCAAAAACTAAAAGTGGCAAAAAGATTGACCCTAGAACTACCAGAGATAGGAATGGTTTTGCCACTCCCAGAAAGGATTCCTCTAATAACCTTGGAATCTCCATTCCAATGTCATTTGAGGCTACAGCAGCCTCTTTAGAAACACTCAAAAAGGCCTTCAATGATGAGTCTGGTTGTAATCCCCCCACTGGCCCTAGCATTGAAGAGGTGTTAGAACCCTCAAAAGTTGACTACCTGGACTTTGGTTTGAAACCGAAGGACCCAGGATCCAAACACAGGAATTTGAATGCAGAATAGATTGTCCTTAACAAGATTAAGAAGATCTCGGCCCTCAAAAGGAGAGAACCCAATCCTGTTCCTAGAGATACCGGTAATATTGCTCCAATGTCGTCAAACCAAAACTTAGAGAAACCCCAAATGGATCTCTCTTATGGTGCTCTGGAAGCTATTAGAGATGCATATGATAAGGAAGATAGGCTTAATAATTTCTCTATCACTGTGATCCCCGCCCCCTCAGCCCTGGAGATAGCTACTCGAGAGGGTATTCCCTCCCCTAAGAAGAGGTTGTCTGGAAACAAGGAGAATCCTGCCCCCGAGAGTTGTAGGAAGGGTGATGACTTGGAAGAAGGAGAGATCAAGGGGATGGAGTTGGCCATTGTTGGAGTCATAGGTGATGGACCCCTGGAATTTACCTTCAAGGCCAAGAAGAAGGTCAGAAAACCCCAAACCAGAGAGCCAAATTTGGAGGCTCGGGATGGAGGAGAGGAACCTCATGATGAAGGAGGGAATCCCCTACTCAAAAGGAAGAGAGGTAGACCTCCTAATCATATCTCCAGTATCAAACCCTAAAAAATGCATAAGAGGAGCCTCCCCAATTGTTTTAAGAGCTTTCAAGCTCCTATGGAACAAGACTCTTAATATGGACATGGAGTTTAAACTTGCAACTTGGAACGTGAGGTGTCTAGAGTCACCAGATAGGAAGTATGTGGTTAAGAGATTCATCAGAATGCAGAAAGGATTTGATTTCCTTCTGCTCCAAGAGATTAAGGTAGTATGATTTTCTTTGGATGTGGCTTTAAAGTGCATTTGGCAGGAAGCCAAGAGAGTGTTCACCAATCACCCAAGAGGTAAGGGGGGGAGTACCATCCTTATCCACCCTAGATGGGCCAACAAAATCTCTGATTGGGGATACTCCCCATGTGATAGAGTTATCTGGGTGAGTCTTATTCATGACAATGTGGAGTTTGGAATCTGTTTTGTCTATGCACTGAATGACCACTGTGACAGGATTAGATTATGGGAATCGATGTGCAACATGAAGGATATTCCGTGGGTTGTTGTCGGGGATTTCAACATGGTTGAATCGCAGGTGGGACTAGGATGGAATGGAAAGGCAATGAGAAATACTTCTAGACCAAGATGACTAGTAAACTCAGGTTATTTGATCCCTTAGCAGGGCAAAAGAAAGACCATAATGGTATCTAGCATACTTGGTCTAACTACCATAAAGGTAGTAAAAGGATATATTGCAGATTGGATAGGGTGTATGTTAATGAGGATTTCTTCAGTTTGAGGAAGGAGACCGGTGGCGAGAGTGTTAGGGTGATACCATACTCCCTCTCAGATCATCACCTAGTTGTTAGTTCGGTTTTTCACTTGGGGAGCTGCCCCACCCCCAGGAAAGGGGGTCAATCCTTTGCCCTTAACACTACACTACTGAAAAGTAAGGAGAACAAGGATACTACCCTCCTAATTAGATGGTTCAACCATGGAGTGGCTAGGCAGCAGAGTGCCATCAATAATTGGAACCAATGTACCAATAGTTGGAAGACAATGTTCCAAGTGGTAGGGAAGAAGTGGGCTAAGGACTTTAGAAGAGCTGAATCAAAATTGCAGAATGAGCTCTACCATGTAGAGCTTAGAAGCTAGTTGGATCCTACAGATGAAGAGGCCAGTAGCAATCTAGCTTGGGCTAGAGACTCGCTTAGGAAATTGCAGCAACACAAGATCAATGGAGCAAAAATTAGGGCAAGGGCCAACTAGATAAATGAAGGAGACGGGGGATCCAAATTTTTCTTCCAACTCCTTAAGGCTAAGGAGGCTAAGAATAAGATAGATTGCATTTGTCAAGGAGTAACCCTCACAACCTAGGAAGGCATTCTTCAAGCCTTCGTTGACTATTACTCCAAGTTGTTCACCTCAGAGGAATCAGGAGCAGTGATGGGAGAGAGAAGGAACATAATTAAGGATATCATCCCTCCCACACTCAAGAAAGAGGATGCAATAACGTTGAGTAGACCATTATCAGTAGAGGAGATTAATGAGGCCATTGAACATATGAGTAACGAGAAAGCCCCAGGTCCTGATGGTCTACCTATTGAATTCTACAAGAGTAACATAGATTGGATTGGACAGGATCTACTACAGGTCTACAATGAGGCCATTGATGCAGGCTCCCTGGGAGCAGAAATCAACACTGGGTGCATTAAGCTCATTCCCAAGGCGGGAGATAAAACCCTGATTAAGAACTGGAGACCTATTACCCTCTTGAATGTGTCTTACAAAATATTGGCCAAAGTACTTGCAAGGAGGCTAGTGGATATCCTTCCCAAGGTGATTAGCCCCACCCAAACTAGGTTTGTGAAGGGTAGATACATTTTGGAGAACCTCATTACCTGTTGGGAGACTATGGAATGGGCAAGATGCTTTGGTCAATAGGTCAGTATGCTCCTTATAGATTATGAGAAGGCCTATGACAGGATTGAATGGAAGTTTATTATCACAATGCTAGAGGCTCTGGAATTCCCTAAAGAATTCAACTGAATGGTCCTGACTTTAATGAAGGGGGCTACTACGGTAGTAGAGGTGAATGGAACTAGGTCTGATCCATTTCCATTAACCAGGTCTATAAGACGAGGCTGCCCACTGGCTCCGACCCTATTTGTTATTGCAGCAGATTCCTTATTCTACATTCTTAGAGATAACTCCATTTCTCCAAAGGTAAAGAGAGTCAGATTACCTAATGATGAGGAACTCATTAATGTTCAGTTCGCAGATGACACTTCCCTCATGGTGGAGATGAGTGAATCCAACTTCAAATCCCTCATGGACAAGTTAGACATATTTTGTTTAGCCTCTGGCAGCAAGGTGTCCATCCCTAAATCAACTCTTCTTGGTTGGGATGACTCTCCACCCGAATGGTGTAACCAATTTGGATTTTCTTGGGGAGGTCCTCTTCATCAAGTTAGATATTTAGGCATTCTGTTCTCTATCAAACAAGACCTCCAAAACATGTGGAGTTGGGTGAAGAATACGATAGAAGGGAAACTGAAAAAAAAAATGGAACAACAAATTCCTCTCATTAGAAGGTAGACTTCAAGTTTGCCAAAAGATTCTGGTTGCATACCCTATATACTACTCCACAACTTGGCTCTTCAATCAAGGCCTGATCAATTACCTTCATAAAGCGATCAGAGACTATCTGTGGTCGGATGGTAAAGGAAATAAGAAAGCCCATGTTGTTAGTTGGGACTGGTTTACAAGAACTACTAAGCAAGGAGGTCTAGGACTGAAAGATCTCAGATGGCAGGGTATTGCTCTGGCAGTTAAGTGGATAGCCAAAGCCTCTCAAGGTAATGAACCTTGGAAGATCCTGGTGAGACACACCATTAGGAAGGGTGCACCTGCCTGAGCTAAGCAATGGAAGAATCTACCACTCATTGACCTCATGACAGGGAAGTTCAGGGTGGTAGTAATAGGATCTGATGTCTTTCAATCTATTTGGAAGGGTTGGGAGGAGATAAGGTCCAATGTAACAAGGAATGACCTACTTGATCAGCATCAAAATGTGTGTGGAGAAAGGTCCATCTGGTGGAACCTTTACAAAGGAGATAAACCTTTAGCTCAGCTGCAGGGATGCTTTGCAAAGAAATGGAATGCAGTTGGAATTAGTTACTTTTCAAATATCATTGAGAATGAGAACCTACTATCCTGGGATGAACTTGTTTCCATATATGACTTACCTCTCTCCCACTGAAGGACATACACCACTATTAGAGATGCATGCTTAACTCTTAATCTTCCCAGAGACACTATTGTTGACTCTAATGAGATGAGTCTTATCAAGTGGATTGATGGCACCCCGTTGTGGAATACTAAAGTCAAAGTGGTGTATAGATTACTTGCAAACACAGATTCTATCTATGATCACCTTAATACTAAATGGAATATGAACCTAGACCCCAACACAGGGAGTAAATTCCTTGGCAAATTATGGCACACCCCTGCTAAACCTAAAGTACTATGTTTTGTGTCGTTGTCTTCTGCATAGGCTACCTATTAAGAAGCCTTCTGGTGAACCAAATGACTGCTCCTATTGCTCTGAACCCAAAACTATCCTCCATATCTTCTTTGAATGTCAATTTGCCTCTGCCGTTTGGAACCTCTTTGGATTGAAACTTAATAGTAATTTTCAAATTTTGAATATCCCTTATGGATCTATGTTGGGATTGAACAAAAGATGCAACCTTTTTTGGGCTTCTCTTTCTTTTCACATACTTTGGCATATTTGGAAATTTATGAATGATAATATCTTCAATAGTAGGAGTAGAACTCTCACAAAGTCTCTGCAGAGGCTCATCATTCTTAATGTTTCCGCGCAAGTTACCATGGTCATGCAGGTGAAAGAACATCAAGCCTTGAGAGTCATTAGAGAGGTTAGGGAAGTTATGGACAGAGAACAGGTCAAATGCAATATGACCACCATAGCAGATGTGGAGTTTGACTTTGATATCACTATTGGGTAGATGCTGCAGCAGATTAAAAACCAGAGGAAGGAGACAGATAAACAGAGTAATAAAAGAGATAGAGATGCACAAGGAAATTAGGTTGGAGGAGGATCTAGGCAGGGGAACACCCCAGCATTGTTGAGCAGGTGAAAAACTAGCAATGAGTCGGCAGGGTCGAATCAAGGAGTACACAAGCAGACTGCAGTTGATACCAATCAACCTTCCAGGGCTGATTCCTTATATGTGCCGCCTATGACATAGTTTCCTCCACTACCTTGGGAGGCCTATTTCTCCAACCCCTACAATATCATCACCCAGGGTGACCTATGTCTTAAATGGGCAGACCACCAACAGCCATGGACTGCATGGTTTCCAAATAGAGCTGGCCTATAGTCTCTTGATTATCTGATACTTTAATGGTTTTTTTTTATGCAAGGATGGTTTCATGATTTTGTATCTCTCCGAATATATGGGATGATGTAATTTTTTGTAAAGCTTATACTGTTGTAAACTCTCGATTTCATGTTTAATATATTATGGTTAATAAAAAAAAATAGATTCAAATGGAGCGTAAACGGTACACTATGAAAGCTTCTCAGCAAATAGTATACTCATAATCCAAACACTCTTGGGTTGATTGCCTTGGAATTGGATTGTGAATTATGCTGTAAACAATCCATCTGCAATCTTAAAAAAACAAGTCTTGTTAAAATCATATTTGCCGTGCTGAAATTCCAAACATTGATATTGTAATGTTTCATGGATTATTTGTTGTAAGAATTGTACCAGTCTGCCCATGATGATTGTTTAAGAATAGAATACGTGAAGGTAAAATTGACAGAGGCCTAGGCAAAGCTTTAGAGTACATCACAATATCTATACATGAAAATCATAGAAAGGAAAACTGCGTAAGTGACAAAAGTTGACTTTATAAATATACTTGAAATGATGATTTGCGTGTAAGCTGATGTTGTCAATACAAAATCTTTCAATCAGAATAATGATTTGGTAACTCATTAGTAATTTCATCCAGACTTGCATGATATAAAATATTAGATTCATCCATTCAATTAATAGCAGTCCATTTGTGAGATTCTGGGTGGTTCAAAGTTTCAAAAGGATATATAAATTTACTAGAGACGCATGACACAATGTTACACATACTGGATCGAAATGCCAGTCCATTACAAAAATATTATCACGGTAAATATGTGGGAATTTGAAGCAGTTTTGAGGTTTTTAGTTGATGCATATTTAAGCCGATAGGCTTATTGTAGGAGCTTTTGCTCCCGGAAGGCTTGCCGGGGTTGTCATCCTCCTTACCTGCGTGCTTCCTTTCGGCGCTGTCATCTACGCTTACCGCAAAACGCCTATCGGCATACTGTTGCACGGAAAAAAAATGTGCGACTGCTAGTTTATAACTTGAATCATATTCATGTAAGACGTAAATCTACAGCGAAAGACCTTACTGACATTTTCAGTAAACTGCTGAAAACTTTTACAGAATATTCAGAAAATTTAGAACCCGGGAGGTATAGATAGATACAAATTTACAGTTTCATAAAATGTACAAGAACCCGAGAAATATAGATACTTACAAATTTACAGTTTCATAAAATTTACAAGAACCCAAGAAATATAGTTATATTTACAAATTTACAGTATCTTAAAATGTGGCATAATGCATTGATCTCTAGAGAAGGAATTTAATTAGTTTATATTCCTATCATTGAAGTAGAAACAGGATGGGTGACTGTCATAAGCCTCGTAGGATCGAAAAGCAGAAAACCCCTTGTAGCGTTTTTCAAAATGAGCAATACATGCATCGAGCATCTTCTTAGACATACTTTGTTCTTGGTATAATGGTTGTGATGCAAACTCCTCTAGTGGCATCCACTGAACAGAGAAAAACACCAGTCATAATCATACACAAGAGATTGAAAAACTTTAATACATCAATGTAAAATCTTTATAGAGGAATTCAACAAATTCAAAAACTTGCCTGTGCTGCTAGAATTTCTGTATCATCCTTCACAATATCAAAACTCAGTGGTTTAAGACCACAGAGAAAAAACAAATCAGACTTTTCAAAAAACACATGATGTGCATGCCTGGAACGATAAAATTAGTTAGTTGAAACAGGCAAAAATATATATACAGGTTTAAAGTAAAAACAATAAGAAAATTCTACGAAATTAGCATTACACCATAGGGCTCCTTGAATTTGTGGTGTGGGTGTAGAGACAAGACCATAAGAAAAGAAAACAATTACAGTGGAATTTCCTTCAAGGCTCTCTCTCTAGCTTGTGGTTGTGATCCATGTGACTTCCTTAATTTGCACTGTGATTTTACCATAACGGCATATTCACAATGCATAAGCTGCTCATGCAGAGGCATGCCTTAATTTTAACTGATCCTAATTATGTTTTGCATTTTATTTCTAAACGAAAAAGGTGTCATTCCAAATTTTATCACTAGATACTTTTTAGGTACACATAGATCCCAAAAAATGTAAAGAATGTTACAAATAACAAATAACTTTCCTTGAGTGAGCTAAAGGAAGTCATCCACCAAGTTTAAACTACCAAAAATTGTGCAAAAGTTGCTATCGTCTTCAGCTCATCTAAAGAATAAAATAAAAGATTTCAGAAGCTTATGCTCTGGATATACCTGAATGCTATTACTTCCAAAAACTCTGAGTCAATCTGAAAACAAAGCAGCACATGGAATCAGCAAACCAGAACAATGTAGTAAGTGCATATGATTTATGTTCAAAAGATTTCATAAGTCAGATCATGCACCAGAGAGCTACATCCAAGTTACCCTTACAAAATAGAGCCAAAATTGATTTAGGATTGCAACTGAATACTTCTTACCCCTGTTTCTTCCTTCACTTCTCTTATAGCTCCAGTAAATATATCTTCAGACTGGAAAACACATACCACAGTACAAAGGTCACCAATTTGGCCATTGGTTGCTAGCAATAGCATCATCTATAAAACAGCATGAGATAAAATACAAGTTTGAAAGATGCGAGGGAAGATAAACAGTTATTAGGGGCATCTGATAAACAGTCTGCACCTCTTGTACAAGCAACATATTAGCTCAGTCATTTATACTTCCATGCAGCCCATAACTAAGCTATAAAAATAGAACTGTTTTGTAGTCTAGTTATATAGTCTCTTTTGACTAATTGTCCACCACATGCTATCTACGTTCTTGAACTTGTTGATGGGTTTTATTGATATCTTTGAAAAAAGATATCAAATCTTGTTTCTTGAAAATAGTGTATACGTATCAGAAATTTCGAAGAGGAAAAATCCTCAAGCTAATGTCTTACATGCTACCATGTTTTCTAATCCTCTTTTCCTTTCTTCTCAAATATTGTATACAATGCTTTTCACAAAAGTTCAGCGGGAAACAGGTCAGATCTTAAGAGCATCCTCCTCATTTCTTGTACGGTAAGTGCTTTCCAAAGGAAACAAGAGGCTTTGCTTGATAGATATCAGAGCTGAGGGAACAATCCTGACTGCCAAACAGGCAATTACAGAAATTGGCAGAGATGCTCCATAGAAACTCATTGATCATTATAGAAATAAGACAGCCACTGATGATTATATGGAAGTGCCATTAGGATTGTGTGATTTGATTCAAGAAGCTCCTCCCTTCAGACTGGTGAGAACTGGAATTTTTAAGTGAATTTGACATTGGGAACCCACAGATCCAACATGCCGTACAAAATAGATTGAGAAAGAGCTAATGACATCATTTTCATTAATATTCACAATTCAACTTAATCAACATCGTCATTGTATTTGCCATGCATATTGATTTCTCGAGTATAAACTACTTGTTTTTTATCTTCTAGGAAACTTGGCATTTGTAAATATATTAAAATCACCCCTAAAACCATCTAGATTGCCTTGAGGCACATTAATCTTGTCTTCCATTCATAAATGACACCAAACAACACAGTTCTCTCTTTGGCAAGCTTGGAATGTTACAGCCTTGTTTGCACCTCCACTTTAGAAGGAGACAATTAACTGGTGTTTAAACTGCAGACATGATATAAACCAGTCCAAGAAAGAGCTAAGAGTGCCATTTTGTATAAAATACAACTTCGCTATGAAATAATCCTGTGATATCATTATTGACTTCTTACAGAAATCTAACTTTCCAAATACACAAGCTGACCTCCAATGCTAAGGGGTTTATGCTTAAACTACAAAAGGTATATGAGATAGCAACTTTCCACAATCCATGACTTTGAGTATTTTGATTTTTGCAAATTATAAGGTATTTAAATACTTTTTTAATTGGCAATTATGAGTATCACTGTTATATAATTTTCAAGTTTTTCATACATACATACATATTTAGATACATAAGTACATACCTGTACCCGAGGAAAAAATAATTGCTGTAACACCATACCCGGTACCCATACCACAACAAGCGACTTAGATTAGAAAATAAGAGTCACTAATCAAATGCTAACAAGTGAATCTGCTTTTGTTTGAATTCATCTTTTTGCCTCCATAGCTGCATCAAAGTATCTGGAAATGATTTTAAGAAAGGTCTGATTGGAGCAAGGTGGATACAAAGAGGCTACCATTTGGTAACTTCAAAAATATTTTCTTTACATGAGTAAAAAGGATTGTGGTATATCTGGCATTCAAACACAATAAGCTGTTTTTAAAGGTGCATGGAGGCTGTGTATCAATCAGAGCTTTGGCAGTTACTTTATCACCAGATCCAAACAACCTTCCACGTTGTCAATATTAAAGGAAATTTTGGTTTGTGTGGTATACAGAAAATGCTAGATGCTTAGAAGTTTGGTTTTGCAGAAAGAAATTGGTTTACAAGATGGATGGTTTCCAAATAACAGCAATTGGATTTTAAGAATCCATGATCTGGGGGGGATTTAGCAGTGTGCCACTATGCTCTATATGATTTCAATCTACCTCTAGGTAGCTGAGAAATAGGCTGGCTGAAAAGAAGTTTACTATTTGATGGCCTATGGGAAAAAGTACATAACACGGCTCAGCTGGAGAATGGTGAAATGTTCACTGCATTCTTTTAATTGCAAATAAAGAAACCTTTCTTGAGCTCTACAAAATGATTCTCAGGTCGTTTTGTTTTAAATGAAACTGGATTATTTGTGTGAGAAAGCTATGTGAAGCATTTTTGTAATTTATAATAAAAAAATGTGTCTTATGGGTATTCAAGTTATTATCAAATATTTTATCAGGAAGACACATTTTTTAAGCTTTTCAAACTGTAAGATGAGATTTAATTGTGCCAGATTGTACTCTCCTAGTTGTTAGTCCTCATTGGGGTTAAGGGGTAGTGCTGGATAACATTGAACTCTTAGGCCATACAAAATGTTATCTGGCTTCTTGTTGTCTTTCCTTTGAAAACATACAGTAAATGCAATACAACCTTCCATGGATATCCTGCAAACATCTACATCTGCAGGTTGTTACAATGTATAACATGAACGTACAACCATACTGTAAGCCAGAATGGATGAATTAAGAAAAGAAATAATCTCTGACTGTCGGAGCTACATACTTGCCCTTGTTGCCATGATGGGAGGGGCTTCATTGCTGTTGCTAACTATCGCCTTTTGTACTTGTTCGTGTATATCTATTGTTTAATGATGTAAGACAAGATTCATATTGAAACAAAAGCAAGAGACAGTTACAAACAAAGTCTTTTTCATGGCAAGTTTTCTACAACATGATATCTTTGTTTGAAATGTATCCTGATGTAAATCAGATTACCTGATCAATCAATCCTGTTGGCATCTTCCATGTCTGAGAGTCTTTCAAGCTGCCATGTTTCTCTCGCACAGCTAGCACCTAAACTTGCATATAAAATTAATGTTTTAAGTCAAACTGCACTTATTATGTCAGTCTATGTCAACAATGGAAATAGCATACTGATTGAAAGATAAAAGAAATTTTAATAGCTTCGTATAAAGATTGATGCCACTTGACTGTTTTCCGGACATGAAATTAAGCATAAAACTAGGTGAGTATAGTATGCAAACAAAATAGAATGCTTTCAGTAGTAGAAAGTAGAATCCAGATACCAAAGTAAATAGCACTTCAATCACATGCATACCTCTCTATTAGCATTAATGACAAAAGCACCAACTCCAATTTGAGTGGAGGCATTGGGTGGTAGCATGCAATCTCCATCAGGGATCCAATATGTCAGCATTGTGTATGTTGGCTCTGCATGATGATAACTGAAACCTTCCTGTAATGCAAGAGTTAATAATCACTATTTGAAAAATTTAGTCAGGAAAAATATTATTGATTTGAATCAGCGTGAGAATATACTTTTTTTATAAACAACCCCAAAGGGTGAGTACAAGATATGCCTTCTTCCATCTAATGAGGGAAAATGAAGTTATTTACTAGCATCTTACTGAGAAAAAAAGATAATCTAGTTCTGTGGCACATTAAACATTAACTACTTGAGAGTTTATCTCATGAGTGATCCCATAGATATTCAAGGTATCAGATGACAAATATCTATGCATGTGAATATAATTTCAATGAGTTCAACAAATTTATCTGAGCTGCAATTTATCTCCTACTATTTTTTTGGTCCATATCTAGACCTGAAAACATTTATAGCTCAAAAGCCAAAGAATAAGAATCTTGACAAGGCATGAATCAACATATTGAAAGTATGATCTGATGTCTCACATCATGAAGAGAATAAAAGAACTTCATAAACATTCAAAGAATCTCTGAACAGAGGTTGCAATAGAACCTGCTAGACTGTCATCATTTGCAAAGAAAAAGTGGCACAAACAGTAATGAACATTCAGTTAATGGAACTGATACTAACCATAGCAGCATTAACCAGGAAGAATCCACAGTTAAACCATGGATAATTGTGGCCTGCAGCTTGGGTCATGTCAGTTTGAAAAGATCAACTGATTTTTCTACAAACCCAGATTTTTCCTTGAAAAAACCGTGTGTTTTTACATAGATTTTTGAATAACCAGTGGGCTTTTCAAGTTCAAACAACCCACCTCCTGTGCCTGCAAATCTTGGGTTCTTCAATTACACTTCATTTTTGCATTTGAACCCTAGGTTTTTAAACTTGATTGAGAATTTGAGAGTAATTGGCAACATTGAACAAATTGTCAAATTCTTTATTTGTGTATTATGTTTGTTTCTCTTTCCGCACTATGTTTGGCATGAAGTAACAATAACAGATTTTTCCTGTACTTTTATGAATATTTCAACATTTTTTCAATTTGGCTTTCCATTTTAAGCCCAAGTAATTGGATTACATTTACACTTTCAGTTTGCTATGTCAGTGCCATAAAATAAAGAACCAAAACTATCATTATTTTTACTAAAAAATGGTGGAGGAAGCATGACGCAGGGGAACGGTAACCTTGGAGTGCCATACATATGTTGTTAAGCAGTGCACTTGTATGTGCTTAATATGGTACCTTCCAGCAATTGATTATTGATATTCTTCTTCAAAGCTAAGGGCCAAAGGCAGTGATATGGTATAAAATGAACTAGGTACTGCTAAATAAAACTATTCTCATGTGAAGGATGTGTTTATTTTGCCATCTGTGCAAAATTTGAACAGCTTGTGTCTTGTTTGAAGTATTTAATAAGCAATTTGATTACATAAAATTCAGGTTGCCATAAAACCCAAAAATTGAGACTATTTGGAGAGAAACTGAAATCATATCAGTGTTCACAAATGACCAAAATAAGTCAATAGGATTAAGGAATACATCCAAAAAGAAATCAGAAGAAGACAACGAAAAAAGCATAATCAGAAGAAAAAATATAGATGTAGAAAGATTACAACAAGGATAAATCCGAATTGACGAACACAAGGTAAACCTAGTAAAAACTAAGATATAACAAGAATACATAGAATAGTTCACAAATATCTAATTCTCAATATAACAACTTAGACAATAAGTGGATATTCAATGATGATTTCTAGACCATCAAACTTATGAAAATATAGATTGTCTCTCCCCAAGCTCATTCAGTTGCTGGACATGCCTTGTTTAGCATTCACTAAAAGCCCCAATTTGTGATGGCCTCCTTTAAGCGCTTTGGCAATTGAGAATTTCTTTGTGGCACCCGGACTCAAAGGGCACTTTCCAAAGTTATTTTGGCTTTTGGTGTGTTCTCCAAGATTCTTGGGGAGATCGTCTATTTATAGTAAGTTACCCAAACGGATCCAATTATCAGCATTAAACATCGATATCATTCCTGTGCAGTCAGCTTTTTACCAAGATAGAAATTCTCAATTTTGTTTCCTTTGGTGCTACAAATGAAGGTCCTACCTAAGAAACCTTGGGAGTGGCCTCCTTAAAATATGGAGAACAAGTAACACAAAATGGAAAAGCATTGCTAAAAAAGAATTTTCTAGTAGTATCATCTGCTTCATCATCGGCTTGTAGATCAAGCATATCTCACTGATTTTGGAGCTAAGCATGTGGCTTCACATTTCCCCTTAACCTCTGTTAAATTTGATGCAATAATAGGAACTTTCAACTATTGAGGAGTTGTCAAAGAAAGTATCAATGTAGGTGCTAAGTTAGCAAGGGTGTGAAGATTTCACTAATAAACAAGTTCATTATCTTTACACCCCAGCTAAGCGATATAGTGTTGGTATGTAGCAACTGATAATGCTGTCCGACTTGAATTTTGGTGACTTTGATAGTCATGTTCTCCCCCAAAGCCATTAACAAGGGACTACAAGGGGGGCAGAGCTGATAGGGATCAAGGGGCAATGCCCACAGCAGGGGCTGTTAGGGGCAGCACCCCTGAAGCAAAAAATGCCCATTATTTAATAAAGGAGTTGGTTCTTATTTTGATATGTAAACCGTATTACAAATAGTGGTTGTCGTTACACCAAAAGATCAACCTTTTAATGCCCGATACAACCACTAGACTTATAGAAGACACAGGAGGCTCTTAAACCATGTCACGAATCCCGAGGGGAGCGCTAAACATTTTGCCAACAATCTCTCCCTTAGCGTTACTCGGGGGGATTCGAACCTATGACCAAGCTCTAATACCACTTGTTACAAGTAGTGGTTGCCGTTACACCAAAAGATCGACCTCTTAATGCAATAATAGGAACTTTCAACTATTGAGGAGTTCTCAAAGAAAGTATCAATGTAGGTGCTAAGTTAGCAAGGGTGTGGAGATTTCACTAATAAACAAGTTCATTATCTCTACACCCCAGCTAAGCGATATAGTGTTGGTATGTAGCAACTGATAATGCTGTCCGACTTGAATTTTGGTGACTTTGATAGTCATGTTCTCCCCCAAAGCCATTAACAAGGGACTGCAAGGAGGGTAGAGCTGATAGGGATCAAGGGGCAATGCCCACAGCAGGGGCTGTTAGGGGCAGCACCCCCGAAGCAAAAAATGCCCATTATTTAATAAAGGAGTTGGTTCTTATTTTGATATGTAAACCGTATTACAAGTAGTGGTTGCCGTTACACCAAAAGATCAACCTTTTAATGCCCGATACAACCACTAGACTTATAGAAGACACAAGAGGCTCTTAAACCATGTCACGAATCTCAAGGGGAGCGCTAACCATTTTGCCAACAATCTCCCCCTTAGCGTTACCCGAGGGGATTCGAACCTGTGACCAAACTCTAATACCACTTGTTACAAGTAGTGGTTGCCGTTACACCAAAAGATCAACCTTTTAATGCCTAATACAACCACTAGACTTACAGAAGACACAGGAGGCTATTAAACCATGTCACGAATCCCGAGGGGAGCGCTGACCATTTTGCCAACAAACCGACCTTTGTAAACTGTCAAAAAGGCTTAATAAATAAGTCATGAAAAGTAAAGACTCAAGAGATTGTAATTTGTTCTTTGTTGGATAATAAAAGAAAGTGGATGGCTATTTCTCTACGGATCCAGACCACATTGAGTGAACCATGTTAAATCTGTGCTATTGTGAATTATTATTTTTGCCTTTTATTTTGCATTATAATAAAATCATTGTTTATTGCTCCAGTTTTCCTAAACCTTGACATATATTACCACATACCCCAACCCCTTTCCTAGTGATATGTAAGATGAGTACATTCAATCTTGCAATGCTGCCATAGTATTCAAGGCCTCAAAAATGGCATTTCTATGGGCAATTTCCTTATGAATTACTCACTTTGTTGGCATCTAAGCTTGTTACAAATTGTTGTAAGGGTTTCTTATTTAATAGCAACTTGAAAAAATCTTTTCTCAGCTTTTCTCATCCCACACCTCTACTACAAAATTTTCAATTGCCAAGCTCCTCTTCCTCATCACTTATCTATAGGAACTCATAGTAACACCACAAAAACAAAGTAAAAATTAAAGAGATTTCCACAATCCATGATAATCACCATTAAGAGTTTCTGGATTTGATTGTTATAAAAAAAATTTGCATCAACATTTTGAATCACACTCTATGATCCATCATCAGGATGAGCATAAGAGACTCAAGAAACATTGATGCAAAAAAAACTATAAGACAAACAAATCTAGAAACTCTTAAGGGTGGAAAGTAAAAATTACTATTTACGACATAAAATAAGGACTCAAGACAATAATTCCCTTATGTTTTTCTTATTCCAAGTCACACAAAGTGTGTATGTAAAAGATACATAAAAGTTGCACTTCTTGCTAAAGTTATCTAGGACTCCTAAGACATTATTTGATTAGGTCACTGCAACTAAAAATAAACAATATCTCTAGATGTACAAACTCAAAGATTTAGATTCTTTCTTCAAGCCACACAAGACACGGAAGTAGAGGATACAAACAAGTTCAAATCCTTCTTTGAATTATCTAATACTGCCATTTGATTAGCTCATTGCAACTAAAAATTAAAAATAACCACTAGTTGTACAAAGTCGGATTTCTCTTCTATTCTTCTTTAAATCATATGAAGCACAAAAGCACAAGATATAGAGAAATAACAATCCTGTTTAGAATTACGTTATTTAATATCTAATATTTATATACAATTAGAAAAACAATTATAGTTTTTTTCCCTTGTATTTTTCTTACATTAGATTGAACAAGGTGTAGAAGTAGAGGATACATAGAAGTTGCAATCCAATTGAGAATGGAAAGATGAAAGAAAAATAACTTTGAAATAGAAATTGAAAATATGAAGATAAACAATCAATGGGAATTGAGAAAATCATCCCCCTCTTCTCTTTCAGTGATTGCAATAAAGCATCAGCCAGGGTTTTATATGTTTTTAAGGCCAGGGGCCTTGGTGGGCTCCCTTTTAAGTTTAGGTTTGGGTATTGTCATGTTTCTATTTTTTAATATTTGTAACGTTTCAAGGTTTGTTATTTTTAAGGACGGAGGGAAGCTTTGTCATCTCTAGGATGGTTGACGAACATATGGATTTCCCCTGCCCACCTATAGGATGGTAGGACATAACATGACATCCCTCCTAGAGGTGAATGTCCCTACATGCGCATAGTTGTCTTGGGGATAGGCCCCTATTGGGTTCTGTATAGAAACGACGATACGGGAATGTTTCGTCCTCATCTTGCCACTTTTTCAAGGTTCCCATTCTAGTGAACAAACCCAAAACCCATTCTAATCTTCTATCTATGATGAATTCCACCCTTTAAGATAATGAATTAACCTAGTTTTTTTATTTCTGCAATATATCCTTTTCTCTTTTTGTAAGATGTGAACAAATATATAGAGTAGTTGACTTCTTGATCTACCAAACAACTACTTTTAATCAAAGAACATAACTTGTAAGCTAACCTCCTATTAAAATGATTACCCTATTTTTCCACCTATGTCTTGACATAATTTAAGTCCACTTTGAGGATGAACATCCTCCAATTTTAAAACAGCCATTGTTGTAGTTGGAGTGAATTGCCTTTAAGTATTCCCATATGTGGCTTGTGAATGTCAAATAATATTTTGTAGTTCTAGTATTATGAAATTTATTAGAATGTTGATGATGTGAAATTGTAATTTATTATTGATATTGCCTTTCAAAGTAGTTTTCTTATCGTAGAACCTTTGTAAAATATTTAACAAAAGTTTTATCAGTTAAGTTCACCAAGTTAGCTTCTTTGCTTGACCTCTAATGTTTAAGGACCTCAATTAGTATCAATATCTCGGAAAATTCAGATATATGCTTGCTGATGTGCCATCTCTATAATTTTTCTCTTCTGTGAACAAAGTTGTTCCTTCATAGAAATTGAAATCTTTTCATAAACATTCACAAGGGCATAATTCCCATGGAACTAAAATGATTGTCTGATCATGCACATTGATGAAAATATAATTTGTGCCTATTTAACATTCTACAGTTCGTTGTAGGTTACAAAAGAGAAGCAGAAAAAAAATCTTTGAGGTTGTTAGAGATATGAAGTGTTTGTGGATGTATAGGGTAAGTATAGTTCCTCTCTTAGGTGGAGACTGCAACTTATGACTACCATAAAAGTAATATTTATGCCTTATTATAGACAGTTACCAAAACATAAACATTCAGTTTATTGTCTGGCCACCTTCTCCACATACAGGATTCATTTTCATCGCAACTTTATTCTACTCCAAAATTTCATTTTATTCATTTGCATCACAAAGAAGCACAGTTAGATTCAGAGAATTTAATAATTGGAATAAATCGTTTTTTCATCAAGAATAATAAGGGATAACTTGATAAGTGAAAAACTCCTGCAAGCAATTTGAAAAGTAGTCCTTCGTGCCTACCTATAGAAGACTGTTGCTTAGCTAGTGTGCTGCATATTCAAAAAGAGATTTCTTTTAAGGACACTCAAAGATACTATGAGTGTCATCCATTACTTCATATTATTCCAGCTACAGTACTCATTCTGTTAGATGCCAAACTCCATAACCAGATGGAGGCTTCCAAAACAGGAAAGGACCAAAACGCCTTGTACTTATCTACCTAGACTTAGGCATATACATAAGGTGTTAAATTCAAATTTGAATAAAGTGTAAGAAATCAAGTTAAAATGAAAAGCACCCATATAATTGAAAGTTTAAGTGTCAGAAGAAAAAAGCTAAAAGACAGTTGTCTATCTTACAAGTTACAACCCTTCACATCTCCTTGAGAAGCAGACAAAAGGAAAGCTATAAGGTTGGGCATGGGGAAGGTTTATTGTGTTTGCATCAAGTTTCATATTGCGATGGCTGCCTTTTCAAGGAATATAAGGAGACTGTTTCGTTATAGTTGACTGTTAGGCTACCTTGCCAGCACATACAATTACCCAAAAACCTCTTTTTAGTTTTCTTTCATTTCGCATTACAATAATTTACGTGCTTTAGTTCCTGTAACAGTTCTCCCTTTCTTGCACTATTGATAGTTTCCAAGTTTATAAAGTTATAGCATGGTGATGTGTGTTTATTGCACTAGTACTTCATAAGTTCCTCCCCAAATTTAACAATGTTAGTGGTCTACCATCTCACATGGGCTCTGATCTTCCATCTATCATAAATCCATTCAGACCATTCCTCTAAATGACTAAGCAATCTAGCTGTTCAGTGATGATGAAATTGTCAATAAGCATGTTACATGTACGCAAAACCTATGTGAAATGCAAACCTACCAAATAATCATTTTTAATCAAGAAATTTAACAAGTCAGCTAGTCTCCTATTAAGAAGCTTACCCTTTTTCTCTGCCATATCTTGGCCTGATTTAAGTCCACCCTAAGAATGAAAAACTTCTGTTATTCTTAAAAAGCCATCACTCAACTTGATGGCAGATGATGTTTTAGGACTATGGAAACTGTTAGAATGTTAAAGATCAAAAATGGTAATGACTATTTATATCACAGTTTACTTTTCTATGTAGTTTTCTTATTGGAGAAACCAGCCTAATAGTCTTTTCCAAATAAATTATCAGTTAATCAAGCTTGATTCTGTGCTTGTTCTGTATTTTTTCAACACCTGCATCGACAGCAGTATCTAAGAAAATTGAATTATTTGTTTCGTGGTGTGCCATCTCTATCAACTTTTCCCTCCTGCTTGGTTACTAGTTCTTCATTTCCTTCCACACCTCCAGGTATGAGATATTAAACTTCATTTATTTTCATGTGCATCCATTAGGACAGAATGCGCATGAACTAGAAGAAGAAACGTGGAAGCAGAAGAAATATCACCTTGATTGCAACAGGAACAAGATCCACATACTCAATTGGCAGCTTAAGCCAGACTCCCCTTTTTCCCTGTAAGGTAAGTACAAGTTAAACTTTGCATGTCTTGAGCATATGTAAAATAATCAGAATAGCCAAATATAATTGATTACTACTACTACTAGATATTGTCTACTTTTTAGTGCTTTCTCTATTTCTTGCTAAGAAATAGTT
This sequence comes from Chamaecyparis obtusa, assembly GCA_027943335.1. Taxonomy (NCBI): domain Eukaryota; kingdom Viridiplantae; phylum Streptophyta; class Pinopsida; order Cupressales; family Cupressaceae; genus Chamaecyparis; species Chamaecyparis obtusa. The sequence goes on from BSBK01003834.1 coordinate 938,909, forward strand.
TGGAAGAAATATTAGCCATTTTTTCAGCTGGTATAAGAAAAAGGAATCTTTTCCTCTAACAAAAAAAAATTTAAATTCAACACTGAGCAAATAAAAGGTAAGTTAGATGTGCAAGTTATTTTAGTCAAACAAAAGAATAGATACATAAAGAAGTTAGATACCAAATGTATGGCATGCAACAGACCACTAAATTTAAGTCCACATTATGCATACCTTTAACGAGAACTAGAAATGTATTATAACAAAGATGTATCTATTATATGATTGTGATTGGGTAATTACTAATTATCTTTCATACTTGCATATTCACAACATGCATCCCCGAAAATAAGGGGTCTAAAATATGAAGCAAAAAGGAACTTCTCAATCAATTTCTATTTGGGAGGCAGAAAAAAGAAATTGCATTTTATTTTACTATTGCTTTCCATGTTTAGGTGGAAATTTTAAGATTAATGTCAATGGGTGTCTCCGAGTTGGGAGAGAAACTAAAACAAGCTATTTTGATCTGAATTTGATTGGCAATCTGATGGATAAAACACTAAATTGAAGGAATTTTTATCAAATAATGAGCCAAAGCAGATGAAATGAGACTAATAAATACAGACAATACTGCAATGTATATTAAAACTCACCTAAAAATTGGTTATACATAAAATTTTAAAATAAGACTTCTCCAAGAAGAGATGTGATGCTACAACACTCCTCTCTGCTCTCTCTGGTTACTACTTGTAGAGAATGACTATGAACCTCCTTCCATGCCATGCCTTGCCCTTCTCACCATTTAACTACGATTGTATGAGTAGCTTCTTGATAAAGAGTAGAAGTGATTCATATGTAGAATCTAAAGAGTCATTGTTGAAAAAGATCGGATTCTTCTCAATAATGTGAAAATGCATATGACAAGTATCCACCCCAAAAGTGAAGATCTGTCCTGAAGTGCAACTCATTAAAACACATCATTTGCTCTCCAATTTTTCAGGATTTTGGATACATTTATGTGGTCCTATTGAGTACTTGGAAAATATGACAGCGTATCTGAAGGGAAATGACTCAAAAAAATCCTAAGCTTTTCCATGTGCATTATGGTTTCAAAATTCAAGTAATGGTAAAAAACTGTGACCCTAGGAAAATGGCTGTCTTAAGGATAATTGTGTTCTGAAATGCCACTTGGATCATAATTGCATAGTTTTTTAGACAAACTTTGATTATGCACTTTGTTACTACCATGGATTCAAGATATGGATTTAGAGAATCACCTGTTTCGGACCTCAGGTGCGGTATATCTGTACAAAATTTTTAATTTAATATAAGAATCATAGACAATATAAATGAAATCATTAAATTAACTATAATATCAATATAATATGTGTAAATGAAAAACAATTAATAAAACACTATTGGTAATTGATGATTGAAAATAATAAATGAGTTGTGAAATATGATCTTAATATGTCAGATAGCCATATGTCAGTTAAATGGTCAAAGGTTATGGTGAAATTCAAGAACAGTATGATCAAATCATTATATTGCTCTTCATCAAGACCATTGAAATCAACAACTGGTTCATTCAAATCAGTTGTAAAGGAATGGCAGTAGTTTAATTAGTTTTTTTATAAAGCTTTTAATATTTTTCCTATCTTTATTCATTTTTGTTTTTCTTATAATTGTCCTATTAGGGCCAATGCTCATTTTTGTAATATTCTTATTATGAGAGTCAAGCACCCTGTATATTAGAACACTGCCTGCTAGACCAGTTTTAGCATGTATAAAGAAGCCTTCAAGCCAATACCTAATAGCTAGGTTAATTGTGATTTTTGGATGTAAGCTTTAGCTCTGAAAGTAGCCACCCAATATCGGCAATACCAGAAAGATAATCACAAATTACACAAAAGATCAATCTGACAATATAATTGTATCCTTATCAAAATGATGTAATGTGAAAATATACTAGATGAGAGATTGACTGCGCATACGAGACTAAGAGGATGGTACATATAGGATACACCATGAAGAGAGATGAACGTGCAGCCAATGTGGGATAATAAGAGATGTAGTCACATGTGTAGAATGTTTACACCAAACAAGGAAAGTACAAGTCACATGTAAAACCTACATAAGTTGATACCTACCCAGGTAAGTTTAATCTTTATATCATCCTAGGTGTGTAAAATGCAATAAAGTAATTAACTTAACGCAAGGAAAATGGAATATACAAACACCCCCCACATATGTATTTATGTGGTTATCAAAAGACGGGTCCCTACAAATGTATGGCCATGTTAGACATCCATCTCCAAAAATAATGTCTCTTAAAAAACTAAGAAAGATACAATGTCATATCAAGAAAAAATTCAACCAACAAAGAGCATAGTTGAAAAGAGACTAGTACTAGTGCTAGTACAAGAGAAGGGTGTGGGTACTAACATGTCAGTTTTTTAAAAAAGGAGACAAAGTTTGAATGTAAATCAACTTAACAAGATGAAAACTAAAAAGAATAGTTGTTTGATATTTTCATTTCTTTGACAATCAATACCATGACATTTTTTTCACGTTTAAACACACAAAAACTAATATATATTGAATATTGTGTTACAAGCAGACATGTTCCAACCCCTCAAAAGACTTTTACAGTCCCTTGAGGTGCTTTGGGTATGGTGGGACATTAAGGGATGTCCCCAGGCCATTCTCCCTCAATTCAGAAAATGCAAAAATGTTCTAGAACATGTCCCCAAATCAGGGACGGAAGGAAACACATTGGGGATGCTTGGACATCCCCAAGGTGGTCAGGAACATCTCAAACAATCCCCTACAAAAAAAAACAATCTTTTATATTGTATTAAAAAAGGGTCATAACAAACAAAAAAAGACTGTTAAATATATCATGACAGCATGATAACAGCAGTACAACAACAATTAATTAATCAGGACAACTGTCATATAACAGCAATAAATATATCATGATCCAGATTTGTTTGCTGCCTACGGCAAACTAAGTTTTACACATGATACTGAAGGAATTGCTAATAAATAACAGAGACAACAAGATTCAGAGAACTGCCATATGCTTTATTAATATATTCCAATACATCAATGCAAACATAGCATCATACAATCTGTCCCGTGTCCATCCTCCGAGAGGGTATATAAACTACCCGAAGGGGCATGACCGAAACATCGTGACATAACTGTTTACCTCTTGGTCACTAACGACCGAGGCTAACATAACACTTAATTAACATATCAACCCGTACACACAAGTATCCCGACATCAAGATTCATGGTTAATTATACAAGTTATATAACAGTTAACACCAACACAAATAATTTGGGTTTTTGTTATCATTGTTCAAAAAAGTCTCAAACTTCAAAATTCTTGATATGGTATTAGAGTCAGTTATTATTATTAGTTGCAAAAAAGATCAAAGGTGCATTGTCCATGGTCTAGTACAGTGTGGTATTGTGTGAAAAGTGCAAACAAACAATTGTTTTTTGGAATGTGATTGACCTACAAGATTTTGTAGACACCATCCAATATTTTAACATTGTCATGTTATATTGTTGTTAATCAACTTGTAGAACTCTGTGTGTGTGTGTGTGTGTGTGTGGGGAGAGAGAGAGAGAGAGAGTTAACATTTCATATATATTGTCATCCCCGCACCATCTCCAAAAACTGACCCTTGGACTCATCCCCCCACCATCCCCAAAAATTGGCCCTTAGACAGGTGTCCTTGAAATGCATCCCCTACTATCTTGCCATCCCTATCCCAAAAACACCATGGAACTTAGATTAAATATAGTGTCAACACTCAAGAGTTCATACTACATAGCGAAATGTTGATCCATGTACAAAAAGCAAAAAAAAAACTAAACTATTATATTATGTCATTCAATGGATGAAGTTCCACCCGCACATCAACTATGTCATCAATTTCTAGGTCCTCAACTATGATTCTATTCAAATACTCATCACTCTCAAGCTCAAGTTCCTTTGTAGGCAATAGAATTGGGGTTGAATAAATGAGGCCATTTGTATCAACCACTTCATCCACCAAGGGTGTAGTTGCTCCATTAGGTAGAATTTGGTCCCATTTTGTTGAAGGACCCTACTTGTACCCAAGGTGTTCATGAGAGAGAAAGCAAAGTCAGCCATGAATGTAGATTAAATTCTCTACTTTATTCAACCCTAATTAGTTCCTCTTCAATGAATGAAGAAAAAAGTACTCCAATTCCTCTCACAAGATGAAGAACTATCTACTTGTGAGAGCAATCTTATCACAAATGGTTAGAGTTCAAGCATCTCACATTCATTGTTCCATCACCACCATATAGAATATTTGTTTGCATGCACGCCATATCATACCACTTAAGATTTAAGGCATAGGCAGCACTACAAAGGGATATGTTAAGTTTGTTCCATCTTCTATGTATCTTTTCTTGTATCAAAGAATATAGAGAAAGATTTCTAATGATATTTTCTAGATTCTTTCACACATAGAATTAATCTCTTCATAAATTTCTCCAAAAAACATGGCTTGTCTAAATCATAGATTAAAATATCGCAGATATATCTGCGATATTTTAACTTATCGCGAGAAGTTATGTGGGCCGATAAATTACGTAACTTTCACGCGCCGATAAGTGTTAAATATTGGCCGATAAGTTACCAACTTATCACGATAAGTCGCCAACTTATCACGCGCGCGCCCAGATATATTCGGACGCCAACAAAAAGGGCAAAACATAATTTTTTTGTTTGGCTGAGCGAGCTTAGAGAGGAGAGATAGGTTTTGTCCAATATTAATTTCAATAACCCGCAAAGCATCAAAGAGAACAAGACATAAGATTCTCGCTACAAGCCTCCTTTCTAAGCTTACACAGAGAAAATTACAGTTATATATGTAGCCAAATCCTCAAAGCAATGCTTCACAAAATTAAAGAATGATATAGTAGCTGCCTGAAGAATAAGGATCAGTTGAAGATTCTGATAACATATTGGTTTTCAGAAATGTTGTGATTCCATTAAATGGAATAATGTTGTAGGACTTACATCTCTAATCATAGGAAAGCTTCTATTATTATTCCTTTACATAGACATTCACAAAATAAATAATTCCAAAAAAAGCATAACAAATAGACTTCTAGGGCTAGAGCCCCTCCGGGCCCTCGCATTCCAATAGTTTTTACTAGAGCTGCTAGGAAGGGGAAGAGGAAGATGTAGACTATTTTGATATTGTACTTGACACTTGTATTTGCTTAGAGTTTTACTAATTACAAAGACAGTTTGCTATTTTTAGTTTGCTTTAGAGTTCAGACTATTAGACTATGGCTATGAGCCATCAGCATTCCATACGAGGATGCGATTTTGTATCCTATTTGCATTTATATATATCTAGATTAGCTTGATTGATTTGTTTACTCATTTACTGACTCATTAGATGCATCTCCTTATTGAATTTTGCAAAAAAAATGCATTTCTAATTAAACTTAAGCAATTTTTTAAGTTCCCGAGAAGTTCCCGACTTATCTCTGATATTTGTCGATATCTCTTTTTTTGCCCTCGCCGATAAGTTGCTGATAACGATATTTTGAGCTATGGTCTAAATCTGCGAATTTGATCACCTCACATATATGTTGAGTAAAGTCAACAATAAATATAATGTCAGCCCAAAAATGGTCGGCGAGGACCTTACCTACCACACCAACTAATAGTATCTAGTGTAGATTGTCTCCATCTTGACTATGCACTCTAACTATTGTGGAACATAAAGCTCCTTTGACTATGTAATTGATAGGTTTGAGGAGTTTGTCCTTGGAAATTTTCAATAAATGGGTTGTTCTTGGTGATGATTACATATGACCATTTGTGATTTTTTGTTCATTTTAACAGGATTTGAAATCCTTTGAAACCTGCCAATATCTTTGAGTGCATTATTCAAAGAATTCTCACAACACGATGTCCATAATATGTCTATACCTTTTTGTACCAACAAACACATTGTTTAACAAATTAGGGTCGCATATATAACAACTTAGACTAGATGTATGTGCCTACCTCCTCAACCGCATTACACAACTAATTTTGAAGGAATTTTGCATTTTTTCTTGCCATAAACAATCTATTACCTTCAAAAAACAATGGCCTTTGTTGCATGTTGCCACGATATTAAGAGGTGGATAATTTTGTTGGATACAACTGAGAGGGGGGGTGAATCAGTTGTATGTCCTTAATATTAAAACTTTATCTTTTCATATCAAAACAGTAAATGCAAATCTGAAACCTCAAAAGCAATACAGATGAGAACACCAAGAATTGTTTTCAAGAAAACCTTGTTAAGGGAAAAACCCCGGTGGGGATGAAACTCACAAATAATGCACTAGTAATAAAGTATCTCAGATACATGTAATGACCCTCACTAATAGGATCACTAAACACCCCAAATCTGAACTGTAGCAATTCGTCAAACAGTTGGCATGCGCTGAAATGTTTTGCTTGCAATGATGTGTTTTCAATGTGTATATTGTTTTGGCATCAACTTTGCATTTGAGATAACAATACCAATATTGAAAAGTAATACAATTAAACAACAATGCAAAGTTCTCAAACTAGAGTATCAAGAAACCTTCTAATTCTGATTACAATTCTCAGAATATATGACTGTGACATGTAATAATCAGATTACCATGCAATGACCTTTTTCCATGCTATAACAATGTAAATAGTGCCCTTGCTATGCATACCAATCCAATACAATGATATATGGTAATGACTGAAAATAATGGACTGATTATATGACTGTTGCAATTACTGAGATATGGCAACAATTGTATGAACAGTCACACATAACAGTGACTTACAATGCACACTAATATGGCAAGAACAATGTTATATGAGCCTAATCTCTGCATTTACCTATGACTGATCACAACAACAAAATGATACAAGAACAGTACCGTTTCAGACTTATATATCAATGATTGTTACATGCATTTGTGGCATTCAATAATATCAACAAATAACTCATGTAATGCACCTGGAAGCTGCTTCAATTACTTTGATTTGCTATGCTGCTGAAGACCCACACCAAGCAATCTTAACTCGCCCCCAAACTGCCCTTGAATCTCTGCTATGTGTTGCACACCACAGAGCCGTACCAGGCCGTACATGTACAGCTCCTGCATAAAATAGTTGCAGGGTTTTTGACACTCCAAAAAGCTATGAAAAGGACCGCCGGGGGTTTACTAAGATCCTCCCAAGAGCATAAAAATATTCTCCAAGTAGATTAGGAGATATGAGCAAATTATTGGTTCCAAACCCTGATATTGCAATTCTGAAAATGTCCCAGTTTGTCTTCAATCCTTTGCCAAATTAATTCACCAATGAGTAGATGAAATTCAAGACTCCTATGCAATCAATATCAAACCCTTATTCAACCAATTACAAACCCTCAATATCAATTTTTCAAGTCTGCTTTTTCGGACTGCTTTTTTGGGTCTGCTTTTTCGAACTGCTTTTTCGGATTTGCTTTTTCGGACTGCTTTTTCGTTTTCTTTTTTCGGATTGCTTTTTTCGGATCCGCTTTTTCGTTTTGCTTTTTCGGATTGCTTTTTCGGACCTGCTTTTTCTTCCTCTTGCAACCAAAACTCAAACCCTCAGGTAAATCTGAGGATTCCAAATAAGCTCAACATGAAATGGCTGAATACCACTTCCAATGTGCAACCCTTCAGAAGATATCTCACTTCCTCAATTATGCAAATCCAAGGGAGTTTTCGTTCCCAAAGATCTAATGAAAATTTGCAGACCAAATGACTACAAATTGCTCCAATATGGAAAAGTAGAAGAATCCTCAAATCAGCTTGTTCAAATGAATGCCCAAGCCCCCTATTTATTCACTTTTTGAGAAGTTACTAAGAACTTCTAGAAGCATCCATTATAAAATCCCATTATAATGCACTTTTATAATAATATAACTTTATAAAATAAAAAGTGCAACTCAACTTAAAATTATAACATGTGGGGCCCGCATAACTCATAATAATAAAAATAAGCTCTAAATCACTTCTCCAAGAGCAAATACGACCACTGATCTACAAAATGACTCTCTCCACATCGCCACCAGTCTACGAGAGCCTGTGATAGACTGATCCGGCACGCTAAACGATGTCAGCCAGAATGGGGACATGACAATACAAGATCTTGCCTTGTTTGGAGAAGATAAATGCAACCAGTACAAAGTCCTTGTTAAAGGACAAACTCCTTTCTTCGAGTTAGCAACCCTGTTAGGAGTTGATAGGATGAGCCTTTCTTCGCTCGGAGCAACTTGCCCAATGTGAAGGTTAAATCCACCTTCTGAAGGTTAAAACCACCTTCTGGAACCACTATCCAATGAAAGTATATAAATATACTGATTATAGATAATGAATTGACTAACAGCAATTCCTTTGCTAAAACAGTTCCAATGAAGTACAATAATCACACTGCCTGCTCTACATCAGCAGTCCTCGCATCCACATATTCACATTCACACCCACACACTTCGCATCACTTGATTTACTCCTTTATACAAGATACAAATGATTTATTAAGTCGGCACCAATTAGGACTTTCCTAATAAAAATGATTTATATAAACTTTTGTCAAGATACACACAGGATCTTCGACAAGCAAATAACAAACATCAATCGGCCAACATACTCCATAATCCATAACTTATCTTCGCACAAGGTAGAACATGCCACATCCCATAGGTCGGCACCAAATAAGGCTTTGCAAGGTCACATGTTACAGCTGTCACCAAGAGCGTGGCGATCAAGGAACAAGGGAAATTATTCCTTAATGAGTCTTCTATCATATCCTAACTTGCATATCCTGAATTCATCTCGCATCCAGCAAACATAAAAATTCAGAGACTAACTCTGCCACAAACCTCTATTTCTGTTCCTGTGACTAGTCTGTACCAAAACTGTTGTAACTTCTTCCTCTGATTAAATTCTTGCATGTGATCTTAGATATAAGATCTAAATTTCATCTGAAACACAAATCCAAACTCGCAGAGTCAGACATGTCGTACACAGCCCATACAACCATGATGATTATGCATGTTCCTGTCTTAACCAATATTACTGCAACATGAGATACAGTTAAGTCAATCTTCTGAAACATATGTTGACATCAATGACAACACATGTCGGGAACAATTCCAACAATTTCTAACATTTGTCCACCCATCCATCACAATGATGCATCCCTCTATAGACCACACTCTTTTCATTGGTGCAACTTGGCTCTAGTTGAACTTTTTCTTTATCGATTAGAGTAGCATGGAGTTTTTCATACCCTGATGATTTATAACCAACAAATCCATTATTGATAGCTTGACCATCTCCTCATAGAAAGGCGTAGGAGAAACATTTAATGGTGTCCCATTTAGATAAAAGAAGTGTGCAATCGTTGCATCAACTTTATCTCAACTGTGCACATCAAACAATTTTCCACAAGGGTTTGAGCTACCAATGTGTGATTTCCTATGAAAAGACCTTACATCTTCCATTGTCACATCTCTAAAGGATATGTCTTTCACTCTATGTCCATTCTAAGTTGCCCCTGTTGTTGAAGTGTAAGATCTCAAATGAGGAACTTTCCCCACAATTTTTTCTTGATCTCGAATAGCTTCATATCATTCTAGCTCATTCAAACCACGTTCCACACCTTTTATCAATATGTGAAGAAAATGAGTACTCACCTTTAAGTAAGTGCCTTGAAATGTCTTAGAACAAAGTCTACATTTGATTGTGGCTATTCCATCCAACCCCCACTTTAAAAAATGTTTACAATATCTCCACAATGGGTTCAAACCTTGCTTTCATCCACCTAGCATTCTAAACAAAACAAAATTTATTAAATTAAAACAGCAAATTCAATCAAATTAGATTGATAGTAAATTTAACTATTTAAAATTCTCTATCCTACTAGAGGTAAGCATGTTCCTCTTAATGGAGTGGATGAAGCTATAAGTAGACCAATTCCTCTCAACAATAAAAGAACTAAAAACTTTGGAGCAACTAAATGGCTAGAGAGGTAGCCAAGGAAATAGGCCTATACATAGTCCATCACAAAATTGGGTCCTTTTGTGCCATAGTCTACCTATCTATCTTGGCCTCCTCAGAGTTACCCCTAAGAGGCAAACTTTTCCCACTCAATATAAGACTATGGTAACATCTAAAGAATCATACATATTTTGGAAAGCCTTCATGAACCCTACCTTCATTGGTCAAACATGGAGCCAATGCACTCATAGACCTCTTGAAGGCTAGGTGTGTTGGCATCCCCATATCTAATCACTCTTAAGGCTAGAGTAATGATGAAGACTATATATTTTGCATCATCCCAAAAAAATCACTCTTCTCCACATCCTTCGCCCTCTTCCCCTAATTTGTCTTGGAATCAAGCTATTGATTCAATTCTATTATCATAACCATTAGCTGCAATGTCTCTTGCAGCTCAAGCATCCTCTCCAAGAGAATGAAATATGATGCAGATCTAGTCTCTACAAATTTCAAGAATTCCTTCTTAGCAAAGGTCGCAAAGAGTGCACGTGAAGTGTGGTCATTGCAAATAAACCTTTGCACAGCTAACATTGTTAAAATTTGCTTTGATCCAACCAATTTTTCCCATGTTCTTGAGTGCATGCAAGGGATCCACCAAATATGTTAGTTAACTTCCTTATAGCTTTGCACACATGGGTCATATTCATTGCAACTTGGACCACATTTTGTGGCCCAACTTTCTCTATAGCATTTCTAAGGATTTTGAAACTAAAAATTGGCATCCTTGTGATACCCTAAACAATCAACAACCCTAAGAAAATAAGGGCCCTCTATACATGTGACCATGATACTAATGAGTGGATGATGTTTGATGTTCATCCATCCATCCATGATTATGTTGTCCACTTGTAACCTACGATTCCTTCTTTTTCTTCATTAAATTATATAGTTCTTATCCAAGATTATAGTCCTCAATTTAGTCTCTCTTGGTGGCACGTATAATGGTCTTTCCCTTGCTATTTTTGCCACTACCTCTTCTCAATAAGGAAAGCAAGCCGCATAGAATGGAATGTCATTAGTAAAGAAGAATTTGCCAATGGCATCATATACCTTATCCTTCAATTACAAAGTGAATAAGTCTGCTAGTAGGGTTGGAGTATCACTTGTCAACCTATGTTTCACCTTAGCCTTTTCTGCCCCTGAAGTAGAAAAAACTTGAATATGTGCAAATGGCCTTTACAAAATAGAAGTAAAACCTTGTCTTTGGTGACAACTTGACCTTAGTGACAAAGAAGCACATGTACGTGCATTTTTTTTCACTGCAATCCAATAACTTACTTATCCCCGTCCTATAGTTGAGTTTTTGTGTCAATTTCTTATATATATCTACACCTTTATGTCAGATATGAGGGAGGTTGGCATTAATGTCGAATATTTTGTCATTGATGTCAAAGCTAATCAGAAATTTTTTTAATTAGTGGCAATTATATTTTATTTGTGCTATTGTTTGGTCAAATAAATATCATCTGCTGGGGCATGGTAATTTAGTGAGGCGATATGAAATTATTCTTGGTGTATGGTAGCTGCAGGTGTCTGAATAACAGTTTCAGACTCTGATTCTTAGCTGCTCATTAATTTATTTATCCTTTTTGAGCGACGGTTTCAGATTCTTCTATTGACTGATTCCTGACAATAGATGTGTAACATCAGCATAAAGAACCATTTTTTAAACAATTGATAAATACCTCAGTCATTCCTTCATTCCTTCCTTAGTTAAAGGTTACGGAGACAAGCATGTATGTTGTATGTTAAGCTTTCCAAGATTTTTTTTGTTGTTAATCATTGTCTTCATTTTTTGGTGTGGGATATATTTTGGTTGAATTGTTCAACATGCTACAGATAATCAGCCAAGAACTGTTTCAGCCTTCAAGTTTAAGTTTTTCTTTTAGTTTGTGTGAAAACTAAAGTTGGTGCTCACTTATGTAATCTGGGTTGGTGCCCATTTGTTTAATGAAAGTTATTGATCTGCCGTGGTTTTTTACCCGAAAGAGTTTCCCACATGAAATTTGGTGGTCTCCTTGTTGATGTTTTCTCTCTTTTCTATCTCTAATTTATGTTGTTTCATGTGTTTAAAAGTTCTAAAATACTGATTCACCCGGCCCCCCCCCAACTCCCTTTAGTATTTTTTGTGTGCTCTTCAATTAACTCTAGTAATGCTTCTCTAAGCTTACAAAAGTGGCACTTCCACAACATGGTGCCCCTAAATGCCCTAGACTTTATTTGTAACTTCGTTGCAAATTGTTTAAGAGTACGCTTCGGATCAAAGGAACCCTCACCATATTTTTGCAATGCTTTGTAAGAGCAATTAACATTTGCACTCCCAATGGGACTAGTGGCTTCCCCCCTCTCTATTTCTATACTTTCATCAAGACCATAGTTGAATTCAGTTTCAACTTCTCCAACCTATTGAGGCTCAAAGCCTCATCCTTACTCATGCAAGAACTCATACACATAGTTACATTGCAACAAACAATATCAATTTAAAAGTATATAATTTTAAAATTAAAATTCTAGCTATTCTTAATGCAAGGGAATAAGACACAGATTTTATTTTTGTTTTACTTCAAGTCATACAAAATGCAGAAACAGAGGATACAAAAATAGAAATCTTAGTTTTTTAACTTTCTCAAACAAGGATTGCACTTTTGTTTTTCACACTTCATAGGTCACAAAGCATAGAATTAGAAGATACAAAAAAGTTATAATCCTAATTTGACAAAATGAAATTTTGGACATCTAAAATTTAAGAAAAAAGAGATTTGTAGCTTGCCATTATATAATTTAAAAATTTAAAATTTGATCATAATTCATTAATATTATTCATTTTCAAAACTAAAATTAAAAATTAAAATTTACAACTAATGTAAACTAGTATTAATACTAAAGAAACTAACTATTTTTTTTTTTAAAACTAGTTTTGGAAGAAATAGAAGCCTATTTTGGGCTTAAATGATGCATTGAATCCTCTAATTTAATGGTGGATATGCATTGCTCTTCCTCTTTGGTGCAAGAGCACCTAGGAATGAGGCTAACTCCCTAGTTGTTTTTGGCTTGTACTTGACCTTAGCCAAGTCAAGGAATGAAATAAGACTCCAAAGGAGTCTAGTAGTTGAGTTAAATAGGATAGGTTGGGACTTGACACTAAGTTGCCACTAGTTGGCCTTAGATTGCCAAGTTGACCAAAAAGGGCCTAGTATGTGTAAGATGTCAAAATTGATTAGAAATCTTGTTTTTAGGTTGTTTTAAGCTTTGGAGTAGACTTGAGGTTGTTTTGTTCATCTTTAGGACCTCTACCTTGGGTTAGCACAATGTTGCTAAGACAAAATGTAAAAGTTGTCAAAGTTGCTCGAGCAACTTTGACAACATTTTGACAACATTCGGACAAGAAGTGCCCAAATGCCCTAATGGTAGTTAGGGATCGGGCCAAGTCATTTCTAAGGTCAAGAATGGTATAATAGACTTTAGGAGAGAAGGTACAAGGTTGGTCATTATGAGAACACAGTTCCCAAGATAGATCTCATGTTTTAATTCTCTGAGATTTTAATACAATCTATAGGAGTTTTGAGACTAATCATTGGAACTTGATTGAAGTAGACTTTTTGTTTTGCAATTTCATTGCTTCTATGTAAATACTTACTCTACATATAGGTTTTGTGTGTTTCTGTTTAGTTCTGTTTGTGCATTGTAAAGCCAAACCCTCACTGGACTGTACCTTGCCAGTTTGAGTGTTTGCGGTGTAAATATGGTTCCACCATGACTTACCTCCATGAAAACTTGATGGCTCGTGGAGGAAGTGAAGTGGAACCCTTATATAGTATGTTTCTCCTTGTACAGGTGTCAGAAGCGATGGGAGCTCATTTTGGTGGCTTGCCCTAGGCGAGACAGAGGATTTCGGTTAGGAGCAAGCCTATGACAGTAATTGTTTTGATGCAGGGTGGATTGGGTAATGACATTTGTGGATTGAAGAGTGATATTAAGGGTTGGAGAAAGCATTAGAACCAATGCCAAGAGTTGGAGGAACCGATCTTTCATACTTAGTCTAGAGACCTAGTCAATTAGCCCTATTTTCTAGGAAGAAGACTCAGTAAGCAAAAGGTATTGCACAGACAGTTGTGGAACCCTAGACCTTGAAAATCTTTCAGTTTTTCCAAAAGGGTATCTGGAACCAAGATTAGGTTGGGGGCTTCTTTGTGGAGTTTTGTAGTTATTGGGTAAAAACCATGTTCAAAGACCTAGTTTAGGCCTAATAGGGCTACAAGCCTTAAAAGTGGGAAACCTTGAGATCGGTAAGGAGAATCTTTCAAGATAGTGTCAAATGGCATCAAATGAGATGAGAATCACCCATCCACAATCAATTCAACCTTGTTCAATGCTGGCGATCGGCATGATGTATTGGTGGTGAACTTACACTGGTGAGTTCAAGGAGGAAGGGTAGTTAATTGGTAGGAAGACCTTTGAGATTTGGAGTAGCTTGTGTAGTTTCTCCTAAGGAGGTAGGGTGAAGAACACCCTCAAAGGGTCTAAGAGGTGACCTTGGAGCTTGAACTTTCTTGGTTCAAGGAGTGGTGAGGTCTCCCTATCACTCTTGCTCTTGTTCTTCCTCAATCCTAATGCTTTACTCTCAATCTTACAACATCTTGTTGATAATTTGGAGTGAGTTGGAATGCGGCTTAAAGGCATATTGATAAGTTTTTTAGATTTTTTAGGGTTTGGGTGGGGCCCATAAGCCATTAGGGCTTGAGCATAGGGCACAAAATTTGGATTTTTTTAGTAATTTCCTACCATTTGTGTCATAGGGGATGTCTGGCAATCACTGAGATGTCCAAGGGATCCTTGAGAGTCCCCTAGACATCTCGAGGACATCCCAATATCCCCTAGAGGTCCCTACAAATGGGAACATCCTAGAAACATGGACAATGGTGGTGGGATGGCAAAGGAACATCCCCTCCAAGTCCCCACATCCCTGTCCCAAAAATATGGAGATGTTTTTTAGGGGAAGACACATCCACATGATACATTAGTTTTTAGTTTCTCAAGTGGGTTGGATTCAATAGGCAAAATTAGTGTTATAAGTTATTCAAGCACAATTGACTACTTCAAGGACAAGTGACCTATTATTGTATAGCAGATTATGAGGCTCAAATGTGAATGATTGACTTTTATGTAAAAAGCAAAAATGACATAAATAGTAAAAAATCCTAGAGATAAAGATTTTCAAAGCCAATTATAATAGAATACAAATAGCACAAATTTGTTTATTAAATGGCCTACTTTTCTAGAAGTTGCACCAAATGATATCTGAGAAAGGTAGGAATCAAAAGTATTATCTTTCTCAAAATGGTATAGGCATTGAAAATAAGATCTATGTATCTCCACTCATCTAAACATTTACTAACATATGTTAATCTCTGTAACCCAGTTATAGATTAACTGTTCAACAAATTTCATAGAACAGAAAAATAATTTTAATCTATTTGATTTGTAACAACCACTACTCTAAGTTAATTAACAACAATGAACAACAGAAGCAAATTCACATGAAACCAATAACAAATAACACAAATATACCTAGGAAACCCCAGTGTGGGGAAAACCTACAAACACATGTTTATTCAACTTCAGGAGCAAGAACTCATACAACAGATAACAAGATTGCCACAACAATTATACAAAGATAATTTCAACCTCACAATCCTCTTTCTCTGCCCAAGCACTCACTCTCACCGAACCACCAACTCGTGCTAAATCAAAAACTATATCATAGCCTTAACACATGGACTACATTTATAAGTTTTGACTCCAAGAACACTTGTTGAGTTAAACTCCTATATTTAGACAACAGTTCTATATTTAGACAGCAGTTCTAGACATCTTGCATGAATTATGCATACTACAAAAATACTATGACTTCTACCTAAATTTAGGGAAAAGTAAACTGAAGTTTGAACCTCCTCATGCATACTAAAAAGACTCAACATGCAAACACCTTTCAAGCTACAGAAATCAACAACATAGAATTATGGAGCCATGTTTGCGACAAGATGAATTTGTTGCTTCTCAAAATCATTAAAGAAAGCTAATAGAAACTGGACTGCAGTCTAAAGACTTCAAGTAGATATCCTTAAGCAGCGATCCAATGTTCCTAAGGGAGAGAGAAACTATGTTTTACAGATTAAAGTTTCGAAGAATCCCCATTCTACTATAGGACAGGTGAGAGCCACCTAGTCCATCTTAGTGGATTGTTTATAGCAGGATAATCACTGTCCTCGTGCCTAGAGGAATGGTCTGTCTTTTTCTTTTGCATTTTAAAATAGATTATAGCTTATGTTTTGATAAGTCATGGATACTAATGAGTTGTATTTTGTTGTAAACCTTCTTATATATACTTCATTTTTATATTCTTTAATTAACATGCATGCCCGACTAGTGTTTACAATAACAATTTTTTAAGAATATCTTGAAAAAATCCTTCCAATTTCTCTTCATATTTAGGAAACTGATGAAAAGCGAATTCATGTGAATGGTTTAATAAAAAATCCTTAATAACTCTTCATACAAGAAATATAGAACTTAAATTATGGAAAAAGAAAAACAAAGAAAAAAAAAATCAATAACCTCGGAACCGGAGAAGTGGAAGGTATTCTGAAGATGTATAGAATAATAAAATTAAAAACCAAATGATTCATTAATGTATCCATCCCTATTCATCATATGAGTAATTACCTTTTTCTTCCAACTCGAAAGCGATGCACGAAGGGATGAAATAAAAGCGTTGACATTCAAGGGCAAGCTCCTTGGATCAATGATCACACCCCCATATTCATCTTCATACGTTTCAAATAGGTCGAATTCTTGACTTAAATGTATATTTATAGCTGGTGGACTGAATATATTCATCAAACCTCCATTTCCTGAAGGTAATGAAGATATGAAAAAAGAATTCCTGCTTTTCTCTGTTCCTCGAATGGTCCAAGACAAATGCTTAATTGGGCTGGATAGAAAGCCTGAAACAAGAAGACCACCAAATCAAAGGTATAACAAAATATCGACTCGTACACAGCAATTTTTAACAAGACAACTAAATAAATGACCCTAATTGAATATCCCTTCTAGCAGTTGGATCAAGACCCATATCAAGGCATTCTCTTTTCTTTTTCTGTTTATTTACATTTTAGGAAGAGCACCTCCTGTTACAAAATAAAAAATGCGGCACTCTACAAATAAACTGAGTAATATGGTTTCGGTCTCTCGTTCATTTATTCATTCAAAGTGAAAGTGCGTCTTCAAATTTATTTATTTTTTTTGTGCCTGGTTTCCGTCTTCAAATAATGGCGGTAAACACAAATCTGATATACTTTCAAATATATTGACGAGCAAGAGGTGTTTTGGACTTTAGTTTTTACTCAAATTGGAGTAGTAAATGGGATAGCAATTGATGAAATTTCATAATTAAACTAAATATAATTAGTACTAAATAGAAGAGTTGAAGTAATTTGATTACAATATAGTTAAAATTTTGAAAAGATTGTATTACATGAAAAACAAAAAAAAATTCAATGTTTATTATTTTGTAAAAAGATATATTAATTTCTATGCTAACATAAATGTCTTAAATATATTTAATAGATGTTAAAAAAAATATTACATAATTATAAATTAATTTATATGAGGGAAGATCTAGTAGATTCTTATCTTAATTCAATATTGTGAAGTTCTTAAATAGAAATTGATTCTTTTATGAAAATTTGGTATATTTTTGTAGAAGTTAAGAGCTTATAATTAAATTAGTGTCTTGAATTTTTTTAACATATTTTTTGGCTAATTAAAAGTTGGGATGAAAGTTTGCTTATCAATTCTAAGTGTTTATTGTCTACATAACAATATTCTGAGGTTTTTCTCAATTAGTTTTGATAAAGCTTTTATAACAAGAGAATTTATAGAATCGCCAATTTAAAATAACAATGAGTGCTAAGTGTTCCATTCATTCTCATGAGAGATGGGTTCGTGTGAACCACTAGTCATGAAACATGGGTCAATGAGTTTGACTCAAAACACTACACAGTTGAATCCTAATAGCAATATCACAACTTAAAATAAATTCTTATTAAAAAAAAGATCAATAATAACTACTCAAAATAATTAAGATATCTATGAGACTCTCTACTATGTAAAGGCTACTAGATTTTCTCAATAGCTCTCAATGAGAAATTTTAGGTAGTCCCTTTTCCATGAGCACATGCCCTAAATACTAACTCATTTGAAAAAAAAATGAATGGATTTGTGTTGGAAATGGTGATAGATAATCATGTTGCATTTTTTCTAACATTGGGATGTGTAACCAAAAGCCTCTTGAAGGAATGGTGATATATGTACATGTGTATGTGTATGTTTTATGGGACCATTTATTGGAGGAGGTTGTTCAAAGGTGACATTTAATAGAATGTTTTTTTCTCAATCACAATCAAACCCTACAAAAGAATTAGAAGATTGGATAGTAGTTTGTTATGGGAAATTTACAAAGTTGTTAGATTATTGATATAAGTGTGTATAGGTGCAGTAATTACTTCTATTATGTTATGTTGTGTTTTTACCTATTATTCTTTATTGTGTTTAATATTGTTCTCTTATATTGCTTTGTTTATGTTTATGGAATGATTAATTTTTTTATAAACAAATTTTGTGATAATTATTTGAGTGCAAAAAAATAATTGGATGCAAATTTAGATGGAAAATGTAAGTGTTGAAATGGGAAAATAAAAAACTTTTGAACATTAGGAATGCAATCACACATAATCCTACCCAAGGAACAAAAATATGATTATGTGTTTGTGTCTTTTGTACATCAAGATGAAACCTTCCTATTCTCATATAAAATAGTTTCCAAGTGAGATATTATTGTCTACACATAAAGATTGTTGTTTAGGAATCTCTCATCTAAATTGAAAACAAATCCATCTCCAATAAAGGAACTCATCCTCTTCACTGCAATTAATAGTTTATTTTCCTCTTCTCTTATGTTTATTTTCCTCCTCTCTTAAGCTTTGCATTAGCTTGAAGTCTAATGTTTTTGGTAGAAAAAATAAACATGCATTTTATGACCCATCAAAACTTACCTCACCTCTCTTTGTATTTATTTATAATTTCCCTATTATGACACTACAAATTGCAAGAATACACAATAGCTCATTTCCTTGCAAATGAAGGGATGAAAAATTTAAGATATTTAATGATTGTCACACTAACCTTAATATGTATAAAATTTGGAATCTTGGAAAGAGGATGAATGAAATTATATTTAAGTGTCTCTGAGTGGATTTTTCTTAAGGTGTAAGCCTTCCAAACTCATGGATTCACTTGATGAAATGTTCAAGAAGCTCATGAGGATCTCAAAAGCATGTGAATGTATTCACTTCTAATAGGATGTGAATGTATTCACTTCTAATAGGAGTTGGAGGAAAATAAAAAGACAATAATTCATTTTTGGATTAGAGGATGTTGTTTAGCTTTTGGTTTTAATTTCCCTTCAAATTATTGTCTTCACATGAATAACAAATAATCATCTCTTAAAGTAATTATTAATATTTTATCAACATGTTAACTTAAAACTTTCTATTAGTGTTAAGAGTTCTTGTCTTGTTATTAAGACATTTGTAACCATAACACTAATTAATTTTCCCTAATCAATACAAATTAAAACATCTAAACCCAACCTTATCAAAATATTTATGTTAACATCATTAATAATTTTAAAAGTTGAGTAAAATAAAGATAAAAATGAACTATTTAATTTGAAAGTATCTTCTAAAATTTTAAGAAAATGATGAATTGAGAGATCATATTTTTATCCAAAAAAAACATAAAAGAGTTGATTGTATCTATTAAGATATCTAAAACAATTGTATGGTCATGTATTTGTATATTAACAAATAAAACAACTTTTAAATAAAAATAAAAGAACTTTCAAATAAATAAAACATCATTTAAATAAAATGAAATAATCTTCAATAAATAAATACTCTTATTAAGTAAAATAACATATTTTTAAAGTAAATAAAATTATAATAAAAAAAAATTATATCAATTTAGACTTTTTATTTCGGTTTATATTTCTTCTTCTATTATTTGTGTAAATTGCACTTTTCAACATAAAAATTAATGAAAAAATCAATTTTCAATTTAATGGTCTTTAAGAAAAATAACATTCTAATCAACTTTCAAATAATAAATATTTATTTTACTTTATCAAGCATAAAAATAAATTTAGATTTTTTATAAATTAAAAGTGTCAATAATATGAATGGGCAAAGGTCAATTTTGATGGAGCATTGAAGGGCAATCCGGGGCCAAGCGGAGCAGGCTACATCATTAGAGACAATATAGGTAATACCTTGGCAACAGGGACCAAGAAATTGGTTGAAGGGACCAACAATGAGGCAGAGATGTAGGCGACACTCTTAGCAGTGCAAAAGGCAAGGCAGTTAGAAGAGAGAAAGTTACATCCAGAGGGTGATTCTTTGGTTACAGTATTGGCTATAACTAATGGAGTGTCGCATGTCTAGTATTTGAATAAGTATGTGAAGATTTTTAAAGCATTGTTGCCCGTAAATTTGAAGACTACAAAGTCACACATGTGAAGAGGGAATGGAACTTGAAAGTTTTATGTCTACATTGGCAGTCAGATTGGTAGATATGGGGAAGGATGAAGTGCTGGATGACTTTAGGAATTTGGATGGAGAATTTTGGGATTGTGAGAACAAGGACAATTTCATTAGTGTCTATTAGGCGCTTTTACTATTTAGAAAAGACGCAAAAGAGCCCCAGTGGGTAGTGGTTTAAATATAAACTTTAGCAATATTCAAAAAGATTTTAAGACCAACCTTTATAGTTGATAACTCACATGGCCTTTCAAGATCACTCTAAGCAATGATGGAAGGCATTAATGAGTTGGCAATGAAGGGAAAGGTGGCATAATTTTCTCTCACGTGAGAGTACCGAAGACATGAGCTGAGGGATATGGAAGGTAGAAAAATCCAGAAGCCTCTAGAGAAAAGTAGAAGCATTAAATGGAGATAATATAGGCTCATAAGACATTTATCCCTTTTATCGGCAAAGGATTGGGTGAGCAGTAGAAATTTAAACCAGTATGGAGACAAATTTCTCGTTCAAGACTTTGCATCTTCAATGCCCATTTTGTGGCAAAATATCTTGACAAAGGTTGAAGGGTATATTCAAGTTTAAGGATATAAGGTTTATGCAGATATTAGAGGAGATTTTGAGCCAAGAATTTATGGAGTCTGGTCACATATACAAGGTCAATGTGGACATCTCCTCTGCGGTCATGGTGTGGGCATTGTAGTTGGGTATCAGGGAAGAGACGTTGTGGATAATGAGGGTCATTGTAAAGCCAGAGTGGATGGGGGGCATGGTCCAGATGTTGGCATATGCTAAATCGGGTTTGGGTTTTTTGGTGGTGAAGGATGGTTGGCACCAAGTCATTGGTGTAGGGGACTCTTCCCAGCCTTTCTTGGTCTGGAGCATGACCACTTGGAAAGAGCTGCAAATTGAAAAGGCTAGGGGTGGTTGATTGTTGTTGAAGGATTTCGTCAGGAAGGAGGTGGAGGAAGATAGAGCATGAAAGAGAGCAATGGGGGAAAGCACAACGAGGAAGTCTATTGGTCCCAATTCGGCACCCAAGTCAAGAGGGAAGAGGCAGGTGTCGGGAGGCATTTTTATTCCAAAAGGGTCGTCGGTGGTTGTTGAAGCAAGGAAAGCAAAGAAGACTTGACACCGTGGGGATGTGAATGCAAGGTTTATTTAGAGCGGCTTGTGCTTGGTGTGGTGTTGTGTGACTTAAATCTAGCATGTTTTGATCAAATAGATTGTAAATCATTATCAGATTTGTAAGTAGAAAATGTCCATTTTGGCTCCATGGACGATTTTGTAAATCAGTAGACGTCGTTAATAGCATAGGAAGATAATTAGGTAGATGTAGAAGTTGATCAAGTTGGCTAGATGCAGCTGTTAAACTGGATGGATGTAATAGCTTTTTGAATGTCGGTGTGTGCTTCTGGATTTGATTGTGTATATTTTTAAGCATCAACGTTTCGGATCACCCTCCATGATCCATCATCAAGATAAGAAAGTGTAAGAAGCACACACCGACATCTGAAATGGATTGTGGAAATCTGATACTTTTAAGCTTTTTGAATATCAATAAAATATAATTATTACCGATTTAAAAAAAATGTCAATAATATAATTTAAAATTATTTTAATAAATACATTCTTAAAATTATAAGTTAATGTAAATTCATTAAAAGTAACATTAAATTCATCAGCCTTACAAAAATAAATACAAATTCAAAAACAGTTAAATATTGTTCCTCTCATCAACATTATATATACAGACATACTAAAATATTATTTTATTTATATTAAGTAAAAATTACCTCTCAATTGTTAATTTAATATAATATTATATCGATAGTTGTGACTAGCCATAATTGAATGAAATGTACCATTGGTTGCACAATCATTAGTCTCATTTTTTGGAGTTGTTTTGGACATCTTGGCAAAAAAACATTCCGATATGACATCATATTTGATAATATGATCCTAAAACCTTAGTTATAAATAAGAGACTTACCCAATAAACTACTCTAAAAAATTAAAATGATTTGAATTTCCCTAAAGTTTTGAAAATTACAAAATTAAAATACTTAAATAGTAAATCCTCAACCCTACATGATATTTTCAATTAACCAAAACATCCCCTAAAACACTCTCGTTTTAAAGCTGAAATTGAAAGTTCAATAGATCAACAACAATTTCAGAAATAAAAGCACAACATTTCAAAACCTGGGATGAAATTACAGAAGCCAAATAAACATCATTAAAAAATGCAATGAGAACTTGCAGAGCTAAATTTTTAAAAAGGCGGCTGAATCCGAACTTATCTTACAAATTCATACTGCCAGCACAGTTTAAGCACACAAAAAAAGAGTCTGGGCGCCCCAAAAAATTTAACAGAGCAGACCTCAGAATCCAAATTCTGGATTTCTATACTTTTGTGCCCTAATTTTAAAGAGTTATTGTACAGATCTGACCTGTAATTGACGCTGATCTTCTACTCCTTATGACATTTTTGTTGAGCTTTCCAAGACAATTTGCCGATCGTTTTAGATTTATCACATCCATAACACTTGAAAATTGTTCCGAAATTCATCGTCCAATTGCAGTTGCTTTGGCATTTTATAGAGAAGCATTGGATTTTTATTTTATTTTTTTCCTTTAAAACGCAAACATTTATCCCCTGGATCGCAGAAAAATGCAGCATATCACAGTCCAAAGCTTTGCTTGTTTGCATCGATTTTGTTTGTTTTGCGCTCCTCATGATATCGCTGTGCTTTTATTAAGTATTTAATCAAGTGCATTGTATGTGTATCTTGGACGAGAAGACATTAAAAAATAGTTTTGATCTAGCATAAATTTTGATGTTTTGGTTTCAGTTAAAAATCTCCATTGCCGTCTATTCATAGGAACAGTTGCTAAAATTATAAATGGAATAAGGCTTGGAATAGTACCTTAGTAGTATCTCCACTATGAATGATTTAGGAATATCCTTGGGAATTCTTATAAATTTCTAATATATCTATTTAAAAAGCATTAGAGATGCACATCTAATCTATGATTAAAAAATTAACACAGACACATATCTCTAAAATATAAATAGAGATAGTTGTATTTCAAAATTTTATATTACTATAATTTTGACAAATACTATTGTATTTATTGCATCTAACTTTTCCAATAATTCAACTAACATCCAATCTAAAATGATGGCATCTATGTATATTCGTTTAAATATGCAATTTTTTAAAAATCTAGACAATATGTAATTTAAAAATTAATATATATTTTTTTATATCTATTATTTATATAATATAAAATACATTATTAATGTATAAAAATAGATAATATAAATATTTAAAATATTTGTATAATAAGTCTAAATAATTGTAGGTCTATTAATGGGTCGGATTGCGTTAAACCAATAAAGTAGTGTGATTTGAAGGAGGTTTGGGAGCCCTTTGAACAAGGGTGGACGAAAGTAAATTTTGACGAAGTGCCTAGAGGGACTTCGGGTCCATCTAGTGTTGGATTCATGGCTAGAGACTAGAATGGGAATCTATTGGCGATTGATAGGATGAATAATAAGGTAGAAGTTCAAGTTGCTTTCAATGTAGTGTTGATGGCCAAAAAGTTAAATGTCTCTCTACTACATTTGGAAGGGATTTGTTGATAATTGTTAATACAATTATTAAAGGAGAAATTGGAGTATGGTATTTGAATAAATATATTAAAAGGGTCACTTCTACTATTGGCACATTTGAATTTTAAAATCTCCCATGTTAAACAAGGAGGTAATAGTGTTGTGGGCACATTGTTTAAGGTGGGAGCATCATTAATGGATAAAGAGAATGATGGGCTATAGAAGGACTAATGTGGCATTGTTCTAGAGAGGAGTTGGAATTGGTATATGAGGGTGGTGATAATAGTCATTATTAGATGTGATGGGTTGCCTCTCGTCATGTGCTAGTTGTGGATTATATTTCGCATTATGTAGAATTTGGACACATTTCATTTGGTGGATTGTGGAGTGCGAGGTGGAGGCATAATAGGATTCATTGAGGTCAATTTCACCCTTGTCTATGTCAAACAACAATAGTGCTTTCAAGGAAATGTTAAGGAAAAAATATTTAAAGAGTGGTTTTTAGATAGATGTGCCTTTTTCGGCAGATTATGGACTTAATCATGGGAGAGGAGTTCGTGAATACGAAGCACGAGTATCTCTCCAACATGGATATTGCCTTTAGAATTATATTTCCTTGCTTGGGCATTAGAATTGGGCTCAAAGGAAGAGGCAAAGCGAGCCATGAAATAGTGTGTGAAGCTAGAGTGGCGTGGCGGGTTGATCGTCATTGTGGCTCTAGTTGAGTTGAGTGTGGGACTTTGTGTGCACAATGGTGACTAGCGAATGGTTGGCAATGCAGGGCCCTCTTTGCAACTGTTATTGATTTGGGGAGTTTTTAGCAATAGGTATGCTCAACATGAGGAAACTTGAATAGGGTGGGAATCGTTGAAAGAATTCTTGGATACCATAGAACTGGAGCGGGTGAAGGACACATGAACAATGGCAAAAAGGTCAAATACAATCTTGAAGACTATTGGTTTAACGACCCAATGGATAAGGCGAGGAAAAAGTAAATGTTGTTATTTGTTTAAATTTTAAAATTTGAATAGTTTTTCCTCTTTGTGTGGTAATCGAATGGTCTGCTATGGGTGGTAGGGTTTGGTGATTTGGTGGGAGATAGTCCCAGTAAGCGTACGGGTAGTTAGTTTGTTATGCTCGCATAATAGATAGTTTGTATGTTATGCTCGCATAATAGATAGTTTGTAAGCCTAATACCAATTTTTTTCTTCAATGACATGGTGTTCAAAGACTAGGGAGTTGGTTTTGGGGGGATGAGGTGGTTTTGGACAGTGATATTATCAATCTAGTTGGTTCTAGTTGGTTTTGCTAAACAATGACATATTTGAAATGCATACTTTTATCTTATTAATGAAAATATATATTATTGATTAAAAAAATTTCAAATAATAACAACTTTTTATTAATTATATTTAAGAGTGCAACATTTATACAAATAATATTTGATTGTCTGATCTATTTTTTATTATGATGTGTCTGCTTAAACAATTTAGAAGCTATCAAAACACACTTGCAAAAAAAGGGCATTAAGTAGACTAAATTGATTGAAAATAAGATGGACTAAAATTATATGCTCAATTTCCTTATTGCTAGAATGTGTCGAGAGAGTCATTTACTATATCATAAACATTAGCTACCAATAAGTTATTTGACTAATATAGAGCATCAGAAAGAACAATCCCCTGATGAGTAACTAAGTACATGAATTATTTATTATGTTCATGATTTATTTTACTTTTTTATATGAATTTTAAGTTGTATTTAAATTATTACAAATATACGAAAAATATAAATGATTAGAGACAAAACAATTTTATTTACTTAAGAATTATTTTATCTTACTTTACAAGTATTTTTGTTACATACATTCAAGTAGTAATTGTGTAACATAATATACTCATAAAAAAAATGTAACGTAATACTAATTTTGTTTTGCTAAGATATGTGTGAGATCGTAGACATATCAAGTTTATGGATAAGAATTATAAAAGTTCAAAATTGGAAGGATGGTCAAAGATGTCAAGTACAAGCCAAATGTAGATAGATAATTACGGTGTTGGCTATCCTCCCAACAAAAACACACAAGAGACCAAAAAAAATTCCAGATTTATGAAAACACAGTTATTTTTTTTCAAATTTTTTTTGTTGTTTTTTATTCAAAATATGCTGATCATGAAAAACAGATACAGAAAATTTCGCAAAAATCTATCGTGTTTTCAGATTTTTCAAATCTGGTCAATAGTGCATTTTGTCTGGAAGATAGCCGCATCCGATAAATACTACACTATATGTAGCAATTGAATAAGAATTCATTTCATTATACATAATTTCATGATCTTATAATGTTATTTTAAAAATATTGTTCTAAATTTGAAATGCATGATCTTATTTTGTGATCTATTATGTCATATAAAGCTCTAAATTTTCTAATTTAACTTTTTAAATAAAAGATAAAAAAATATTATAAAGATTTTAAATATATCTATTTAAAAAGAATTAGAGATGCACATCTAATTTATAACAAAAGTTTAACAGAGATGTATTTTTAGATAAATGTATTTAAGATTTCTCTACTAATAATATAATTATGATATTAATCATAAATATTTGAAGTACTTGTCATTTTTATATTGTGTTGTAAAATTAGTTTATGTATAAATTATAATTAACAAATTATTTATTTTCTTAAGTAATTTTTTAAAATAATTTATTTTTAATAATTTATCATTAATGTATAATAAAGAATAATACTCCTCGATCCTATCCACTAAAAAAATATGTAGTAGGCTAATAGTCAATTTCGAATAACTGAAAAAAGAAGAAGGATGGAGCATTTGTGGATAAATATTGGATCACTTGTGTGATGTTGTGGTAGTCAAAACAATAGTGCATATTTATTGGATCACTTGTGTGATGTTGTGGTAGTCAAAACAATAGTTCATATATATTGGATCAGTTGTGTTACATTAGATCAATTGTGTTATGTTGTGGTAGTCAAAACAATAGTGCGTATATATTGGATCAGTTGTGTGATCTTGTGGTAGTCAAAACAATAGTGCATAAATATTGGATCAATTGTGTGATGTTGTGGTGGTCAAAATAATAGGAAATATGTAAGTCACAACTCAAATGACCACTTTTTGACCCTTTTGAACTAACACAACAAATTGTAATTGTGGAAACCAAAACAATAGCTATAAATACTTAAATTACATGTAAAGAAAATCAGGAAATTTGTCAAAATTCAATATATAATTTACACGAAACTAATATTAATAAAAACGAATATTCTTCAATGTCATCTCAAGATTCCAACTCTGAATTCATTAAAGGGTCTGTTTGGTTGTTGGAATTCTGAAAGTCTTAAATCTAGAAAATGGTTTATTGGAATATTGCTGGAACAGTTTGGTTCACCTCGAATTCATAATAAGAAGATGGAAAATGTTGCTTGCATATGGCTTTCAAAATATTATAAATTTTGTTTTACCTCCAATTTTCATTTAAGTGGAAATGGAATTGATTTTCCAATTCTACCTATTCAAATAGAAGATTCAAATAATCGTTTTTAGGGTAAATGAGAATTAACAAATCCCTATTCCAGATTCATGTTTTGAACATAAAACATAGAAAATGTCAATTCCGAAATTTGACAATTCCAATTCTATCCCAATTCTAATCTAATTCCAATAAACAAACAGATCTTTATAAATAAAAAATAAACAGATTTCGAAATCAAAACACACTCTTCTGAAATCGAAATGGAAACTGAATAGGTAGATCACAAATAAAAGCAAACCATTTCGAAACTTCGATGAAATTAGAAAAATTAACATACCATTTGTGAAATTTACAAAACTTGCAGAGCTAAATTTTCAGAAAGGCAGCCGAATCCAGACTTTTCTTTACAAATTTCTACTATCAACGCACAAAATATCTGGGCGCCCCAAAAAACTTTAACAGAATGCGCTTCCAAATCCAAACTCAGAAATTCTCTACACATTTCGGACTCTAAATTTAAACAGATGACTGACCTGTAGACGACACTGATCTCCTCCTCCCCGTGACATTTTTATTGTTCTCCCCGAGACGATGTGATCCCTGAATTGCCGAACGTTTTAACTTTAACATATCCATAATTGTTCCGAAATTCATTGTCCAATTGCAATTGCAGTTGTTTTGGCATTTTATAGAGAAGCATAAATTTTCCTCGACGGTATTTTTCATTTTTCAGTGCGCAAACAGTTATCCACTTGATCGAATCGTCAGAGCATTACAAAACGATGCATTTATCGATACATCGCAGTCCAAAGCTTCCCCTGTTCTCATCGATTTTATTCGTTTTATGTTCCTCATCGGATCATTTTCTTTAACTTCACTATCTGATCAACTGCGTTTTATATTCTCTTCGACGAGAAGGGATTAAAAAACAGATTTTTAATTAATTTAATTTAATTTTATCTTTCAGTTAGAAATCTCCATTGTCGTCAATTCAGAGGTACATTTGCTATGACTAATCAATGTAATTGTAATGGATTATGAAATGTGTCCATTATGGGTGCTTTAAGAATTTGCCAGGGAATTCATATAGATGCTAATTCTTTGTTTTGAGGGAAGAAGAATTGCTTAAAAAGGGGCATCTCTTTATTCCTGGAGGGAATGACCATGCAAGTTTCACTTGCGGAGACCACATGTTTTAGGAGTGGAGGTTTTCTTTATTCTTGAAGGGAATAAAGCACACATTCTTTTCTTTTTTTGGTGGTGGAACAAATGTTTTGAAGTTGATAGGAGTCTCTGGATTGCGAAAGATGGTATTAGATGTGGATGGAAAATCTTTGGATTTGGAAAGATGGAGCATCTTATAAAGTATAGATGTGGATGGAAAAGTGATTGGTATTGGTACATGAGATTGGATTGGAAGGGAACTAAATATTCTAACACATAGGAGCACAAATTCTAAGCATAATAGATAGGGGATGGGCCTTTCTCATTTTATCATCATTATATTCACATCTCTTGATTCTAGTATAGTAGTATATTGTTGATTTTTATAAAGAATGTTAGATAAATATATAAATAATGATAATATATATAAAGTTATTATTGTTAAGTTTGATAAAACAAAATTTGTAGGGCATTCTATTTGATGCAAGTATAACCTATCATACTAAGATTAACAGGAAGACAGATGACGATAACAAATGTTTGGAAGATTATTTGAGGCATTTTATATTTGAGCAACAAGGGCAATGGGCCCACTAATTGCCACTAGCAAATGGAGGTATAATGCTTGTTATCATAGTGCTTTGAAGATGACTTTGGATAAGACTATCTATGCTTCACCCTCGCCTTCTTTGTATTCTTATGTTTTAGGTTCTTCCAGGTTTTAGACCATTGATAGCTTCCTTACCCAATAGGAGAAAGTTCTCAAGGTACTTAAAGAAAATTTGCAGCATTTGTAGAATTTTATGAAGTACCTAGTGGATTAGCATAGGTTAGAGAGTAGTTCTGAAGTTGGTGATCAAGTATTTTTTTCAAATCCAACCTTAAAAAAAGTCCTTGTACAATAAGGTGGATCATAGGTTGGTATCAAGATTTTATTACCCATGTCAAATGGTGCAATGCATAATTTTCATCACTTTTTGTTAGGCCTTTTGAGAATATTTTCCCTCCTTGGTTATATAAAAGAATATTCCCTAGTTATGTGGTTAGTTGTTGGTCACTGACATAACTTTGTCACTAGTACATGCTAATGACACATTATGTAACACACACACACACACAAGTATATTAATATTCTAAATTTTTAAAAGTTTTGATTTTTTTCTTTCATAGTAACCATATGTGGCATCATACATATAGATTTAATATTATTGTTTAGGAGTTATGCTTGGCATGAGTCCAACATTGGCAACAACTTTCATGAAGGGCTTGGACCTTTGTTATTGTTGTGAGCCTATGTATCAAGGTTGAACCTATAATTGTCTTATCTATGGTGAGAACCATAATTATTGGGTCACTTTAACTAAATATTGTATGTGATATGTGATTCATCTTTTTACTATTTGTCACAATTTAGCATCAAGTTAAATGTGCTTTTTTTAAGAAACATCATCTTCATCTTTGGTTATTGTTCTACAATTATTTCCAAAATGGTTTTGGATTGTGTCTTTCTTCAATCAAGCCTAGGCCTCTTGGTTTGGTTGTGCCAACTTTTGACACTAACATGGCAGTATCTAAGTAGCCTTTAAAGGCACACGCATGTGTGTGTACATACATACATACATGCATGAAGAGTTGTGATTATATTATTACTATCATATTATCATTATTATATTATAAATATAATAATGATAATACCATAGTAATATATTAAAGTCACATTGATATTAATCGAACTATGTTCGATAATCAAACAAACTGCAAGCATTGACTAATGAGTCAAGTGCATAAATGAACGTATAACATTTGGTTGTTAATACAACAACCTTAAAGTAAACTAGTCGCTGTTGTTATTAGTGGTAGCGATTGTTGTTAACAGTCACTAGTACCAATACTAACAATGACTGTTGTTAACAAGGGTCGTGGCTGTTCGTTTATAAGGGACGTGTTGATTACTGTCCTAACCAATCATCAACGCATATATATGTGTTGTGATCACAGGTTTAAGACAATCAATAACAGTGTCCATTACTTCCTATACCTGCGGTCACAGCACAATATATATTTAATACAATTTATATAAGCATCACTATTTATCAGAACAGTATATATATCAGTAATATAATAAATTCTCAAAGATCTGATTTCCTAACACTTCAAAGGGGAATCCAAGCCCCTCTAGTGCTATCATCGTGGTAAGAGACTTAAAGGGCAACATTTTAGGGATCAAAGCAAAAAAATTGAAGGATGGTTCAAATAAAAAAGTTGAAGCTCAAGTGACATTTGAAGGATTCTTAGTGGCAAAAAAATTTGGCGTCGAAAAAATCCATTTGGAAGGTGACTCTTTGATCATCATGAATTCTCTAATGCAAGGTAGAACTTTGGGTCTGAACATTGATAAATTTATAAAATTAACTTGTAATTTATTGGATTATTTCCAAGCTTTTAATTTTTTGTATGTATATTGAACTCTGCAAATGATGTAGTAAAAGATTTTTCCAAGTGAGCCATGTCAATAAATGCCAATAATAATGCATATTTATGGGACCGATTCGATGATGTGGAATGGGTTGAAAGCCTAGAAAGTACATTGCCATTATGATATTTCCCATCATTATTAATAAAGTTTTGAGATGGATAAAATAATTGGGACATAGACCATTTATTATGGTGAATATTTTATTCCTGAGCATTCGACCTTTAAAAGGTATCAATATGAATTAGTTTCACAAAGTTTTTTAGAAATGACATAGTGAGGTTGGCAAGAGTTACAAGAAGAATGGAGGCAAACTTTATTGTGTTAACCATGAAGCAATAGTTGGTTGTTTTGGGCAAAATTTATGAGAAGTGACTAAAAGGTGTATTTAAAATTCATGATTCCATATTTTTGCAAATTCTAGATCTCATATTAGGAGAAGGATTTTTTAAGACCGAACATAGGTATTGGGTGAATGCTAATATAGAGTCAATGTTTCTAGCATGGGAATTGGAGTTTGGAACCAAGGCGAAAGTAGAGTGGGTCATGAAAGAGTGTGTCTAAGAGGAGTGGGTCTTTGGCCTAAAGGCAATGTTGACCTCGATGATATTGGGGAAAATGATAAAAGATGAAGAGGGATATTGGCATGGTGTAGGTGCAAGGGAAGATGACCTTAGGCTTTTCATTATTTGAGGTGTCAAAGGATCGTGTGAGGAGTACAAAATGGAGGCCAAAGTATGTCTTCTAGAGTACCTACATGAGAGGGAAGTGATGGCTCAAGTTGAGGAAGAGGTAAAGAAGAAGGAAGGAGGAGCAAAACTAGTTTATCATCCATCAAACTTTTGGTTCAATGGCCTAGTGCAAGTGCAAAAAATAGGCAAAAATGGGAAGAAACTTGTCTCTTAGGGCTAAATACCCTTTTCCATGATATGTCTTATTTTTGTTGTTAAAAACTTTCATGTAATATGATATTAGGTGTAAATTTGGTTAAATCAAATTCATTCTAGTATGACATTTTGTATATTTGTATATGCATACAAGTGGGATGTTTAATGCTCATATAAAGTAGGGGGGCAGTTTTAGATATGGCAATAGCTTATTTTGTAATTAGTAATGATAGGTATAGGGGGTTTGGTAGGGTGGCGAATCAACCATTTTGGAATTATATATTTTATTATATGTAAATTTTTATACTATAGTAATAAAATATAAACTATTTTCACCAATCAAATAAAAAAAGAACTCCACACATACTATAGTAAAGGATTTGAAGTGTGTGTTTGGACCACCTTTTCCACATCATGTATTCAAAATCCACATGTTGTGAACCCTATAAGTAAATGATATGTAGTCGTGTCATGTGAAAATGGTGCATGTGCCTAGTATCATTAAATTTGTTACTTTCTTGTCCAAAGGGTTTAATTTTTTATGCATTTAATCTATCTTGTGTACAAGTGCATCTAAAGTAGATGAAGGAATGGTTTGGGTCCACCGAGTGGGAATAGGTATAGATATATAAATGGTATGAGAAATGAACAAGGTAATGAGTTGTAGAAGAGGCATGCATTAGGAAGTGTAATGAATTGTATGCATTTGTATGAGTGGAGGAATGAAATTAGAAGTAGACATGCTAGAGGACATAGTAATATAAATAAGAAGAACATGCACAAATGATAGTAGTGATATATATATAATAGGTTAGGTAGTAGTGAATGAATAATGAGTCTACAAGTTCAAAATATCACATAGGAGATATGTATGATGGTAGGGGTATAGTAAAAAGGTTAGCCATGAAGAAGGGTAAAAGTGAATAAAGGATGACTAGTAAGTGTTGGTACACTAGTTGATGCAAAGGCGATTCTATCAGATGAGATAATGATAGAAGTGTTGGTATACTGATTGAGGTCCCTCTAAGAACTCGGTACATATTTATCATTACTAGCTATTGTAGATTTCCTCATACTCGGTGCAGGATGACTATTTATTCATAGAGCAGTTGTTGTAGGTTGACTATTGAGTCACATAGTGGTGATGATTGGCTGACTGTTAAACCAAGTATTAGTTGTTGTAGAATAACTTTTAAATCAGACAATAGTTTTTGTAGGCAACCTGCAAAAAAATCTTTCCATCCAATGACTTCTTTAATACAACTTTAGATGTCCATTTACCATCAAAGAAAATTTGATTAGACCAACTAGACAACACCATTGAATAGTCATTCTTGATACTAGATGAAGATCCAACTAGCTAACGTAAACTTTTTGAAAATATATGCAAAGTCTCTCTTCCAAAATTGAAGACTTGACTCACTCACAATCATGAAGATAAATAACTTGAAATATGACCAAGCAACCAACTGTGAACACCTCTGGAATAGTCATTTAAAAATAGAAACTTGGAAAATAAACTAGACTAGACAACTACTAACTATATATGCTTTAAAACACCATCTAAGGCATTGCATGTAACAACACTTATTCAATGAAAACCTTACCCTAACCTACACTAACTAGAAAATAAGACTTTCTCAAACAAAACCATTGTTTTGTTTTTTTTGTAAAATAGCTTCCTTTCCTTAGTAACTTACAATGCTTCACATGCTTATGAGCAACACAAAATTGTTGCAACATTACTAGAAACTTAATGAGCAACTGCAATACTTTCTAAAATACATAAGAATTTTTTTTTACCACTTTATTTTGATCATATATATTTTATTGGATAAGTAGGCTGCAACCATTATTCTTTAGTTCTAACTACAAATTTAGCTTCATCTTCAATTATAACTTCATGCTTAGGTGCAACCATGACTTGTGATGTTTTTTTTTCCTCCATCTCAACTAGATGTTTTATAGGACATCCTCATTAAAGAAATTTTTTTGAACCCTCCTTGATGGCTCGGTAATTATAGGTTGCTTTTTTATCCCCCTCTTGATTTATAACATCCATTTTGTATGACTAATTTTATAGAAACATAGAAATTTCTACACTACGCTCATATTGCTCATGGTTTTTCTTTGCAAAAGGTATTGTTTTAACATCCAAATTTAAGAAAAATACCTATAAGTCATTCCAAAATTGGTCTTCTTTAATCTATTCTTCACTTTTCTGCATGAGAGAATTATTTTTTACTTTATTGCAACTCTCTTCTCAAAGTAGGAGTTCTTATTTGTTATCATCTTCAGCTTGACCAACAACCTTGTGTATGCTAAATTCTTCATTTTTCAAAACATGTTTGTCCTTGTTTTCCTCCTTATAAACATAAAAATTATCATCAATACATGAACAAAATTCCTATATGATGCTAGAGAACATGTCTTCGTTGATTTCTAAATTTGTTTCAAATGACATTGGATCTTGGTTGTTATTCTTCATGGATCCAAAATCTAGTTTTTTGTTGCTAGATATAATTGTGGTGACTTTCAAAATGCATAACAATCCTAAGTGTTTTGAATGAAAACTATGGTCCTAGGAAAACAAGAAAGAGCTTCTATGAAACTTAGATAATCTCGTAGCTTGACACCATCTCCAACAATGACGCCAAAAATGACTAACCTCTTTAAGTGTAATAGATTGGTACACATAACTCAATGCACACTCATAATAAGGAAACTAATCCTTCATTAAGTAATCCATTATCATGTATGGTCATTAAATTATCAACTAGGGAAGCGTAAACTTGCGATGGGTTTGTAGTGTATGTGTGTAATGACCCTTACTAATAGGATCACTAAAGCCACTGATATAGTACTATGATATTTCATCAAACACTTGGCAATTAATCAAACTATACTGCTGAAAGTGAAAAGTCTGAATGTAGAAATTGTTGAGCAACAAATCCACTCAACTTAATAATGCAATCAGTGCCAATGTATTCATTCAACAACAGATTTAGATTTTTACAAGATAACTTGACATCCAATATGAAACTAGATGCAATTACAATCCTTTCTTACTATGGACTGAATACAAAGACTTGGCACAATATGAAACTCTACTTTAGATATGCAAATACCATAGAACCCTTCCCTTAGAATCCCTTATACAGCTGGGTACAACTTCAGTGACCAAATATGACATATGATCATCTTATAACATGAATGATAATGACTAAAATCTGATTATAAATGACTGTTTACAACTTCTGAGAAAAAGGTATGAACTGTCACACATGAACAATAAACTATGGCAATAACAAGTTCATTCCATGCTCTTCTATGACTCCATACAGTGCACTATCTTGCTATGATACCCAATGCTCTTTCCTTGCTATGTCATTACAATTACCATAATGATAACAGAGACTGATTACAATATAGCAATGATAGATTTTATGGACTGTTATGAAAGTGACTTTCTAGACATGTACTGGACTGTGATAGCAATGCCTGAATATATGCAAAATTATGCAATTTGTGACATCCAAAACAATGAATAAGAACCTGGTAATCGCTCCTTAATGTCTGATTGAAAACACTGTTGAGACACCTCCGAATGCACCCAGATTTGACCCAGATTGTTGCTATTGTATCAGACCTGTACCTATCGTACCAAGGCCGTACAATACGGCACCTGCAAAAAATAAATGGTGGAGTTTTGTGCCTCCAAATTGGTATCAACAAGACCGCCAATGAAGTATTAGTCTTCTCACCAAAGCATAAAAATTATCTCCAAGTATGTTGAGAGATATGAACAAATTTTTGGTTCCACACCCTGATATTGACTAAGCTAAAAACGTACTAAAATGATCTCCAAATCTTCACCAAATGATTCACCAATTAAGTGATGAATTCCAAACCCTTATTCAACCAGTTACAAACCCTCAATATCAATTTTTCAGGTCTGCTTTTTCGGGTCTGCTTTTTCGAACTGCTTTTTTGGATTTGCTTTTTCGGATTTGCTTTTTCAGACCTGCTAAAAATGGCCACCTATAATTTCGGCCCTACTAAAAATGCCTCCTAAAATGTTGTTTCAATCACAAACAAACCCTTACATCAAATTCTCAATGAAGTACCAATGAGATGGCTGAGTACCAACTCCAAATTTGCAACCCTTCAGTAGATATTTCACTACCTCAGTTATGCCTATCCAAGGGAGTGATTCGTTCCCAAAGATCGAATAGAATTTGTAGACCAAAGACTATAAATTGCTTCACAATGAAGAAGTAGAAGAAAATCCAAATCCAAGCATGTAGAAATGAAGCCCCAAGCCCTCTATTTATTCTTTTCCTTGAGAAGTTGCTAGAACTTCTAGAAACATCCAATTTTAATGTACTTTATAATAAAATAACATTATAATAATAAAGTACATATCTCAACTTAAAATTATAACAATGTAGGCCCAAATGTCTCATAACTGAATGTAGGCCCAACTACGACTGAACGTAGGCTCAAGACTAAACGTAGGCTCTACTACAACTGGATGTAGGCTCAAACTGGATGTAGGCTCACTCTGGATGTAGGCTCCACTACAACTGCATGTAGGCCCAAACTGGATGTAGGCTCTACTGAATGTAGGCTCTGTCAGCAATATGCAATCAAATGATCAACATAATGATCACGAGATGACTCTCTCCTCACCGCTATCAGTCTACGAGAGCCCATGATAGACTGATCCCGCATGCCAAATGATGTCAGCCAAAATGGGGACATGACAGTGCACTATGGGAGAATCCAAGATATCCTATCAACTACATAAATGAAGTAAAATTGAAATCAATAGCTTAATTGAAAATATAATAATGTTGGAAATGAAACTAGCTACATAGTAGTGGTCACAAATTGACTAGTTAATTGCTATGATAGTGGCTACAAATGGTACAAAACTAAGTTGATATCAACTTTGTTGTAAAAAATTGATCACAAACAATACATTACTAATTACTAAACATCTAAACAGTAATCTAAACTACTCTAAACAACTATAGAGTCGTAGTACCTCAAGTGACCCTTTCTTGAGTGGCTACAATCTTAGCCACTAGCATCCAATATTCATATATACAAGATCAATTGATGAAATAATATTCTTATTGAAAATCAAAGGGATCACATAAATTGATATTAGACTTATTGATTGAAAAAAGACACCATTAGCAAGACTTAGCACAAACTAGATACCCTCTTCTCTTTCTCAACTCAAACAAAATCTCATACATATACACGAGGCTTGAGAGTTAGATTGATTACAAACTTAACAATTTGAAACAAATGTCATTCCTCCCAATACAAGGAGATGGCTTATTCCTCAAGAAACTAATAATAAAGGCCAAACTAAAATGAGTTGAGAGTGTTCTACTCTACTTCAAACTCTTACAACATAGTTGTGACTGAAAATGTGCATAAGCACATGTCATAATCATTTAGAATGCATGATTTATTATTTCCACAAGTTACTCCATTGATATTTGACTTGAATAACTCTATATACATGATATTGTCAAGAGGTGGAAGAGTCCAAATCAAACTAGAACTCATTCCTTAAGAGTTGCCTCCAAACTCTCTCTTTTGACTTAATCAACTTCATATGACTGTTGCTCCTTTACTATTGTGAATTAGCTTAAATTCAAAAGAGTTTTTGCTCCTCCTTTTTAGGTTTTGAAATCATTTTGAAAATCTTAATTTTATTAAGAAATGAGTGAGCTATGATTATTTTCCTAGTACTAAATTTTTTACCGTATTTGCACTTTAAGTTACATCTAAATATTGACAAGTTTCAACTTGTCTCCTATTATTTCCAATTGCACAAAAGAGCCAAATATCTCATAAGAAAAATATTAATCATTCCACAACACTTAACATTTAATAATAACCATTTGTCAAATAAATTATCACAATTTAGCATTAACTAGCTAAACATACAAACACTTGTCAATAAATCATTGATCATGGTTAATGCTTCATAAATAAATGTAATGTATGAAAATGACTTCAAAAGATATTTTAAACATGGGATAAAGTGTTATAAAAAATGATATAAACATGAAAAATTATAGGCTCATCACCCCACCCCCCCCCCCCATCTGAAATCCTACTCGTCCTCAAACAAGGGATATATACATTAGTTAATTATGAAGGCTGCCAAACTTTAATCTCATGATTGTCACATCCTTTTTTGTTTTAGGAATATCATTACCTTTTCTTCTCCAAAGGGTCTAAATTTTTTCTTTCCATGATTTTCTGGTTATCATCATTCCATGAGCTTGGTGCATCATCTCTTTGTTGTATATAGTCAATTTTTATAAACTTTGATCACTACCACTATTATGCTTCATTCTTGTCATTGTCTTCTTGATAGTATCGTTCCTCTTATGTCACACTTTATTCTCTTTGTGATATATTCATAAGACAATCTATTTCACTATTATTTTTATTGTTCATTACTTCCATTAAACATTTTATAGTTTGAATTCTTGCTACAATCTTAAACTTTTTCGATTTGAAATTACTTACCTCTTTTCTTTCTCTTTGTACTTGTGTCATGATGATCTTCTTTTTCTCATAGCTATCCACCAAGGCTCTCAAAATTCTTCACATTCATCATCATTGCCACTAAGGGCTTCCTTTTGTCCTTTAATGTTCCTTTTAACTTCCCTTAACTTTTTCATTGTTTTTTTGGCATAGCCACCCCAAACATTTCTATCTTTTGTCATTTTGGGTCTTGCATATACAACTTTTGTCATTTCAAGGCAATAATGGTAAATGAATGTCAATAGAGCAACATAATGAAATGAAGAAAATACAATCACCTTGAATGGAAGAGGTGGGTATGAAAATGTATAGGCATGGTAATCCTCCCATAGTCTACAACAACAATATAAGGTATGTACATTTCCCCCCAACTAAAAAGGTAATTTGTCCTCAAATGACAATGTGTGCACAAGGGAAAAAAATAAAACAATTACAAAGTATGTAAGTATAATAATGATTATGAATAAGCATATTGCAATGCATAGATAATTAATCACTAAAAATGATAAATATTATCAATAAACGAGAATCATAAATGTAAGTACCATTTGTGTTGTTATGAAAAGTTGCAAATTGGTTAAATTTGTTGAACGCAAAGGTCCTTCTTAAGAGTGTTGCATATTATCATTAGTAGTTGTTGTAGATTTCCTCATACTTGGTGTAGGTTGACTATTTACTCACAAAGCAGTTGTTGTAGGTTGACTATTCAATTAAATAACAGTGGTTACAGGATGACTATTAAATTAGACAACAGTTGTTGCAAAATGACTGTTAACTCAGACAACCGTTGTTGCAGGCAACTTGCAAAAAATCTCTATCCATACAATGACTTCTAATACAATTTTAGTTGTCCATTTACCATCAAATAAAATTTGATTAAACCCAACTAGACAACACCATTGAATAGACGTTCTTGATACTTTGAAGACCCAACTAGCTAATGGAAACTTATTGAAAATATATGCAAAGACTCACTTCCAAAATTGAAGACTTGACTCACTCACAACCTTGAAAGATAAATAACTTGAAATATGGCCAACCAACCAATTGTGAACACCTCTAAAATAGATATTTAAATAAGAGAAACTTGGAAAAAAAATTTGACTAGACAACTACTAACTAACTAACTATGGTTTTAAAAAACATCTAAGACATTGTGTAACAACACTTATTGAATGAAAAACTTACCCTAACCTATACTAAGCAACAACTAAGACTTTATGAAACAAACCATTAACCATTTCTGTAAAAAAGCTTTCTTTCCTTAGCAACTTACAATGCTTCACATGCTTCTGAGCAACCAAAAATAGTTTCAATATCAATACAAACCTAATGAGAACATGTAATACTATTTTAAATGCATAAGAAAACTTATTTACCACTTCATTTTGATCATATATATTGCTGCTTTGAAGTGGATAAATAGGCATAAACCACTCTTCTTTTGTTGCAACTACAAATTCAACTTCATCTTTAATTATAATGTAGTCAAGCTCGGTGGATCCAATTAAGGACTAACCTACCTTGCAGCCAAACCAATATGTAGTAGAAATACACAATAACAACAACAGATCTATAATGAAACAGAAGTCTTTAATCATCAAAATACCAATTACATGCAATGTGTCGAGCTATAAGGCCTTCCTAGTTACGACCAATTACAAAGCAAGTAACAATCTACAAGATCTTGCAAGATCCAAATCTTTTCCCCAACATCAGCATTCAGCTATCCCAGGTCTGTAACAAATAGCACACTGGTAAGCAACCAGGAAAGATCTAAACTTGTACTCAAACTTCCAAGCAATCTTCCTGCTCCTAAGCTCTCAAGCTACTAACCTTCTTCCACCAAAATTGATCTCCTAAACAACTACCCAAGCATCCTATAAATACTGATTCCCAGCCACAAGTCAGCTGATGAAACAATAAATCTTTACAAACAAATATTAAATGCTAAAACATCAGTCGACTCTCACATAGCCTTACAAAATAAATAAACTCTCAAAGGTGGCCCCAAACGCTCATCAGCTCCACATAGAAGAATGTAACACATCATATCTAGGTCCCCACACGTCCAATGATCAATCTGTAACATGAGGAGCACGACCCAAATTAAATGCACCAGTCATCCAAGCTGATCTTAACCAAACAATCTAGTCAGTAAGCAAGAACACCGAGCAACAGAAGAAATAACCGAGCACCAGTTGACCAACCATGCCAAGCATGACCAAGTAATGTAGTTATTGTCGAGTGCCAGTGAATCAATGCCTTCAGTCATCGAGCATTCTTCAAAGAT
Organism: Chamaecyparis obtusa; assembly: GCA_027943335.1. NCBI lineage: Eukaryota > Viridiplantae > Streptophyta > Pinopsida > Cupressales > Cupressaceae > Chamaecyparis > Chamaecyparis obtusa. Next base: position 980,179 of record BSBK01003834.1, read on the forward strand.
CGAGCACCCCAGTAACCACATAAATCGAGCAACCAGTCTCCCAAACCGAGCAAGAACTCCACCAAACCAAGATCAAAACTAACGATCTACCTTCAAAGACAAACATATTTTTTGTTGATACATGATTGCCAAGAATCCTAGGATGCTCCTGCATCAGACACCCCAAGTAAGAAATATTTTCTCATAAGGAAATCAGGAACGCCTCAAGGGAATCAGAATAGGTATGCCAAATCTATTCTTAACCCATATCTCTTCTTGTCCTTCATCCAAAGTAGTCTTCACTTCATTCACTATCTCATATAGAAAATCCTTATGTCTTCCACTTTGTTTACCCCTTCGATCGGCAACTGATAGCAACCAATTCTGACCACTACCGATCACCTTAGTGCCTCAATAATGTTCATCCTCTCCAGACTCCTCAACCAAGTCAGTATCATCTGCATCTCTCCATGTCACAAATGTCACCATCTACTAAACCATCTCTACCAGCAAAACCATCTGTCTCTTAATCTCAACAAACTCTTTAGAGATATCATTATCCTTCTCCTTCAAACTAGACTTAACAAGAATAGGTTCATCAACCTTCTACTCATAAGGTTTGTCATAAGGACAACACTTGATAACTCCACATCTCTTAACCCCTATCTCCTGTAAAGGTATTAGCTTATGTCGAGCTCCTTCATGCCTAACCACATAGGTATTAGCATGAACATCAAACAAAACATTTTTCTCAAACTTCCAGGGTCTACCGAGCACCAGATGACAAGCATCTATAGGCAATATATCACACAATATCTCATCATGGTAAGATCCAATCTGAAACTTAACAAAGCATTGTTCTTCAACTCTAACCTTAGAAACATCTTGTATCCAACTAATCTAATAAGGATTTGGATGCTTCCTTCTTTCCAAATTCAATTTACTAACCATTTCATCTAAAATAAAGTTCTCAGAACTACCACCATCAACTATGACATTACATACCTTATCCTTGCACTTACATCTAGTTTTGAACAAATTTATTCTTTGCACTAGTTCATGAACACATGCAGCTAATATCCTAGTGATAAGTGTCTCACCTTTCTCTAGAACATTCTCAATGTCTTCTTCAGTAGCTAATGCAACTCTTTTCTTAGGACACTGCCAACTTCTATGACCAACTTCACCATAGTTATAACAAGTACCGGTGAACTCATTCTTCCACCTTCCTTTCTATCCAACATTCTTAGTAACTTGACCACTGCCAAATCCCACATCAATCTTAGGATTCTCCATCACATTACTCTCAACAACTGTCTCACTAGTTTTACCACCTCGATTCCTACTATTATGTTTTCCTTCATACTTCCTATTCAGCTTCTCTTCAATATTTAATGCCATCTGATAAGCATCACTGATTGTTGTCATCCGCACAGTAAGTAACTCTTCTTGAATACTAGGTCTCAATCCATAGACATACCTAGCAACCTTCTCTTTATTAGCTTCAGAATGACCAATCCTAATCAAGATTCTATAAAACTCCTCCGTATACTCCTGTACCGATTTGTTAGTCTACTTCAAAGCTTGCATCTTTTTAAACATGTCCAATTCATAGTCCACCGAAATGAATTGCTTCTTCAACTTGTCAACCATTCGGTTCCACTTAGTGATCTTTTCCTTTTCCTCTTCTACCTCTTTCCAACTGAACTTCTCTCCACCAAATATTTGCATGACCTTTCAACTTAGTCTTTGCAAATCTAACCCTATTAGGATCTTCTATTTCTTCATACTCAAAGTATTCATCAATCTCATTGATCCAATCAATCAATTCTTCAGGCCTAAGGCTTCCAACAAATACAGAAACTTCAATCTTAAGTCTTTTCCCAATCTTAGACATAGCTTTAAGAATTCAATTCTCCTCAAAATCTCTAGCTTCCTCTACAACTTCTTCAATAATGATCTTCCTCAGATTTATCATCACTATCCTCTTTCAAGGTAGGCTTCTTCTTTCTTAATTCCTCTTGTAGGTCTTGCACTTGTTTCTGCAAAGCCCTAAAATCATCAAGACAAAATTCACCAGTACCTTCTTCTTCTTCAGGGATCTCTTGATTTCTCCTCAAAGACATCTTCAAATCAAGATCTAGATACAAGATCCACTTGGCTCCAACAGGAATAGACTTTTCTCAAATAGGAACAAACTTCACTCTAATACCACTTAATGCAGTCAAGCTTGGTGGATCCAATTAAAGATTGACCGACCTTGTAGCCAAACCAATATGCAATAGAAATACACAATAACAACAATAGATCTATAATGAAACATAAGTTTTTATTCATCAAAATACCGATTACATGCAATGTGTCAGGCTGTAAGGCCTTCCCGGTTATGGCCAATTACAAAGCAAGTAACAATCTACAAGATCTCGCAGGATCCAAATATTTTCCCCAACATTAGCATTCAGCTAGCCCAAGTTTGTAGCACACAACACACTGGTAGGCACCCAAGAAAGATCTAAACTTGTACTCAAACTTCCAAGCAATCATCCAACTCCTAAGCTCGCAGGCTACTAACCTTCTTCCACCAAAACTAATCTCCTAAACAATTACCCAAGCATCCTATAAATATTGATTCCCAGCACAAGTCGGCTGATGAAACAATAAATCTTTACAAATAAATATTAAATGCTAAAACATCAATTGACTCTCACATAGCCTTACAAAATAAATAAACTCTCAAAGATGGCTCCAAACGCTCATCAAATCCGCATAGAAGAATGCAACATGTCAGATCTAGGTCCCCACATGTCCAACGGTCAATCCATAACACGAGGAGCATGACCCAAATTAAATCCACTAGTCGGCCAAGCCGATCTTAACCAAATAATCTAGTCGGTAAGCAAGAACACCGAGCAATAGAAGAAATAACCAAGCACCAGTCGACCGACCATGCCAAGCATGACCGAGCAATGTAGCTATCACCGAGCACCAGTGAACTGACGCCTTTAGTCACCAAGCATTCTTCAGAGACCGAGCACCCCAGTAACCACATAAACCGAGCAAGAACTCCACCAAACCAAGATCAAAACTAACAATCTACCTTCAAAGACAAACATATTTTTGGTTGATACAGGATTGCCAAGAATCCTAGGATGCTCCTGCATCAAATTATAAATTCATGCTTAGGTGCAAGGATGACTTGTGATACTTTGCTTGCCTCCATCTTAGTTATATGCCTTATAGGAAACCCTCATTAAAAGAATTGAACCCTCCTTATTGGCTTTATGCTTATAGGTTGCTTCTTTACCCCCTCTTGATTTATAAAGTTCATTTTTATGACTAATTTGAATGAAACATAAAAATTTATGCACTATTCTCATGTTTCTCATGATTTTGTTCAGCAAAATATATTATTTTGGCATCCAAATTTAAGAAAATTATTTTTAAGTTATCCCAAAATTGATTTTCTATAATCTCTTCTTCACTTTTCTACATGAGAGGAATGATTTTGCTTTATTGTAGTTCTCTTCTTGAAGTAGGAGTTCTTCTTTGTTATCATCTTCAACTTGACCAACAACCCTGTGTATGTTAAATTTTTTATTTTGTAAAACAAGTTTTTCCTTAGTTTTATTGATAATACTAGAGAACGTGTTTTCATTGAAATGTATGTACGTGCTAGATCTGATTGTGGTAACTTTAAAATTTCCTAGCAATCCTAAGTGCTTTGAATGGCAACTATGGTTCTAGGAAAACAAGAAAGAGCTTCTATGAAACTTATAGAATCTCACAACTTCACACCATCTCTAGAAATAACACAAAAAATGATTGGCCTCTCTAAGTACAATATATTGGTACAAACAACTCATTGCACACTAATAATAAGGTAACTAATCCTTCATTAAGTGATATGTTATCCTATAGATGATCATTAAATTATCAACAAGGGAAGAATAAAATTACGATGGGTCTGCAATGTATGTACACTATGGGAGACTTCAAGATTTCCTATCAATTACATAAAAGGAATGAAACTGAAAGAAATAACTTAATTTAAAATCTAATAATGCTAGAAATGAAACTAACTACATAGTATTGGTTGCAAGGTAACTAACTAATTGCTACAGCAGTGGCTACATATGGTGCAAAACTACTAAAACCAAATTTTCTATAAACAAACAATCCAAATTAGTACATCACTGGTTACTAAACATCTAAACTACTTTAAACAACTACAGAGTCACATTACCTCAAGTGGCCCTTGCTTGAATGGCTATAATATTAACTACTAACATTCAATATTCAATATACAAGCTCAATTGATGAAATAATATTCTTCTTGCAAACAAAAGGGGTTACATAAACCAATATCAAACTTGTTAGTTGAAGAAAGACACTACTAACAAGACTTGGCACAAACTAGATAGTCTCTTCTCTTTCTCAACTTAAACAAGATCTCATACATATACATAAGACTTGAGAGTTGGATTGATTACAATCTTAACAACTTGTAACAAATGTCATTTGTCTCACAACATTGAGGAGGTAACTTATTCCTGGAAAAAATAATAACAAAGACCAAACTAAAATGAGTTGAGAGTGTTCTAAAATCCATTTCAAACTCAAGTATGACAAAGTTGTGGCTGGAAATGTACATAAACACAAGTCATAATCATTTACGAGTCATGATTTATTATTTCCAAAGGTTATTCCATTTCTCTTTGATTTCAATAACTCCATATACATGAGATCATCAAGAGGTGGAAGGGGCCAAATCAAACTAGAACTCATTCCTTAATTGACGCCTCTAAACTCGCTACTTTAGGCTCAGTCAACTTCAAATGAGTGTTGCTCCTTTACTATTGCAAACTAAATCAAACAACCAAAAGGGATTTTGCTCTTCCTTTTCAACTTTTTAAATCATTTTGAAAATCTTGATTTCATTAAGAGATGAGAGAGATATCCTTGTTTTACTAAAAACAAATTTGACTTTTTTTGCACTTCGAGCAACATCTTAATATTGACAAGTGTCAACTTGTCTCCTATTATTTCCAACGACACAAAGGAGTCAAATATGTCACAAAAATATGTTAATCATCCCAAATCACTTAACATTTAATAAAAACTATTTATCATAATAAATTATCACAATTTAGCATTAACTAGCTAGACATACAAATGTTTGTCAATAAATTATTGATCATAGTTAACGCTTCATAAATCAAGGTAATGTATGGAAATGACATGGAAAGATATTGTAAACATGGGGTAATGTGTTATAAAAAATGATAAAAACATGACAAATTATAGGCTCATCATGGGTATAGCCAAATAGGGAGGGGACGTAGATAAAGCAATCATAATACCCATATTTTGCAAGACTAAGTTGTTGTGGCTTGTTGATAAGCATATTGTGAATAATATTTGCTTGTATAGAATATTTTGAATTTACTAAAATATTAAGTTAATTGAAAAGTTACCAATGCTCCTCTATAGGGTCATCATGATTATAATCATCCATGTTATTATTAAACTTGACATCAAGTAAAATTCCAATAGCAATAGAGTGGACAACCATGAGATTTAGACAAGCATTCCTTCTCAATGGAAAATTATTATTAAAAGTCGATGATAGCATAAACAAAGAAATATGACAATAAGGAAAAGAAAGATAAAGTATTATAAAATACTTGCAACTTTTAAAAATTGAAAATATAGTGAAGGATTGGATTTAAAAATAGAATATTAGCTATTGATTTATGAGTAGGCAGGGTAGGCATAAAAAGATCAAAAAATGAGGTACAAACTCTAGAAGAGAAGATGTAACAGTAAAATGACAATATACAGGAACTCAAATCATAACAAGGTTTAAAAAATGATATATTTATTAGAAACTTATATGTTTTTTTAAATATTGGAGCAAAACTCTAGGGTGTTGTAAGATTGGATGGGTTCACAAAAAACACAAGGGCTCAATACTTTTTCTTAATATATATATAAAGGCTAATTAAATAAAATGAAACACGAATTAAGGTCTAGATGTAATAAATGACAACTAGGAATGATAAATGCATAATAAATAATATTTTTGGAAATTAAAGGAAAAGGATTAGACACTGAACTATGAAAATTATGACTAAGAATAATATTTGATGCCCCATAAAACTTAGTCATCTAGGCATAAAAAATAGTTGCCTTAATTATGCTCATTGACTGGGAATTATGACCTTTTAAAATTTGTATACATTGGATCCATGTGTAATAGAGACCTCATGTATCATGGAAATGTTTAGAAGCATGAGGTTGATCATACTATCTAGGTACATTCACAACTTAATTCATCCAAGTGCATTGTTTGTTGAAGCATAAAGACTAGTGGTTTTTTAAAATGCCCATAGGAAAAGGCTAGATTATGAAGGCTTAAGTTCTTCTTGATCAACCCTTTAATTAACATCTTCACAACCTTTAGTGAGAAGTTGAAGATAATAAATTGAAGCATGTAATGCCTCATAATATTTTAATGTAAATGACAAATCGTTTCAATGCTCCAAATTGAGATGTTCTCATGAATACATACTACTTGAAGTACAAATTCTCTAAGTTTGTACAATGAATCTAGACTGAATTGGGTTTCAAATTTATATTGAAATGAATTACTTTAATTATCAAGGCATAACAAATAGTGCACAGACATTTACCAAACTAACTCCTGATAACTAGTAGGAAAATGCAATTTAAGCCAACTATTTCACTTAAAAATAACTATAATTTTAGACACTATACACTAATGCTCCATAAAACATAAGAGTGAATTAATATGATGAATGAGAGATCTCGAGATGAAAAATAAATATAAAGAATAATGAATTAACAATGAAACAAAGAAAAAATTACTAACAATGTTGTGATGATTAAACCTTCCTACTACTCTGCAAAATATGCAAAATAAGGATTCTAAAACATTATACTCTGATTAAATAATACCCTCTTATAGACTCAAAATGGCAATTGATGTTGGAGAATAGGGCTAAGAGAGTAGTAAGAAAGGCATGTTACAAATCCTCTTCTTCCCACAAAGCTACGAGGGCAAACATAGTTCCACTAGGAACAAGGCAAATTTTGAACATACAAAACCCCTATTTTGGTCTAGGTCGATAAAGGGAAGTTACAGGCTCTATAAATCATCAGGAGGAAATATCCATGGTTGCATCAGTAACTACTAGGGCCAATCAGATTATGGTGGTGATTTCAAGTATCATGTATGGTGCAAGTCATGTGCCCCTCTTGTAGAGTCGACAACTAACAAGGAACCATGGGAAATTTTTTAATAAACCCCAACATAATAGTATGGTAAATCAGGGGTTTCTACACATTTCTTGGAATATGGACGAGCAAGCAAAAGGCCAAAGAAAACCCTACCCCCAATTCACCAAAACTGCAAAATGGTAGAATAGATCCCAACCTAAACCACATAGGATACATCCTGATAGTGGATGACAAACTACAAATGACAAAAACCTCTAGGAGATTTGAAGATGAGACTTTAAAGCATTTATCCTAAAAAATCAAGCGAAAGAGGTTATGTGGAGGTATTGTAGTTCACATGGGATATTTGAAAAATGATGCAGCTTAGGGCAAAAAAAAGGATGAAATTGTGAATTGGTGGCTTCGGGCTTTCCCTAGCTAGGTAAGTATAACTTCTCTCTCTAATAATTTATTCTATTTGAACTATAATTATGAATCAATTAAAAAGAATTTCCTAAAAGGAAAACCAATGTTGTTTAAGGGTTTTTTATTTCAATTCATAGACTGGCGGCCCAATTTTATCTTTAGATCTCACCAACCTAGATCATGCCCTAAATGGATCAAAATTCCCTATTTACCAATGGAAATTTAACACTATGAGACCGTAGAGGAAATAGGGAATGCACTGGGAACTTTTATAGGTATTGAGGAAAACGATGAAGACTCCAATGAGGTTAAAATACTAATAGATGTAGAGTCTAGAACCAAAACTTCAGAACCTTTTGAGGTTATCACTGAAGTAGAAAGGTATTATATTGTCCCAATTTTTTATTTAGACCCTATTCATAATAAAGTAATAATATTAAATCTCAGTGTAAAGAAATATGAGAGCCTTGGATTATCTCAACACCAAAAACCACAATTAGATGAATACAAAATTGGATTCAACAAGGAGATAGGAGGTTTCATTTGGGGTTGTGCCCAAAATGAGATAATAGATAAGAAAGTAAACCAATGTAGTTCTGAAAAAGGAAGTAGAGGATAAAATATTGGAAAGTAAAGAAGAACTTAATCAACCATTAGGTGAGGCAAGCTCATTCCAGGATGAGGTTAGAAGGGAACTGTCCACTGTGGATGAAATTTATTAAGTATATATTAGAATCCAAGTCGAAGAAAAAAGTTAAAATGCCTATGGTCAATGAAATATAGGAAGTAAAAATATTGGAGAAGATGGCTAAGGATTCCTTGGAAGAGGTAGGAAAGACACTCATAGGTGATGGGCTATAGAGGTTAAAGGCATGGAGGAGGATTTGGAGAAACATAGCAATAAAAGGAAAGAGTATATAAATAAAATTGAAGGAATAAGAGGTAGAGTTTTAGAAGATACTATGAATATGGACAATACGGGTTCCATAGATCATGAGAGTATAAGTAAGGAGATGTTGGGGGATCTTATAGGATGGTTGGATGAGGAAATACTTGGAGATGAGTATGAAGCATTGAAGGAACAAATTATCATAGCCAATATTCTATAGCTATAAGAGGAAGAAAGGAATCATGGATTGGTTGATGAGGAGGTCATTGGGTTAGGAAACATAGACATGGAGCTAGTGAAACCCAATCTAAGAATTGCACAGAGTGACCAGGGCAAAGATACCCCTGATTGTGCCAAAAAAATAAAAAGAGGGGAAGAAAATTCTTGTGTGAACTAAGGTTAAAAGATGGGTCTGCAGAAGATCAGGCCAAGATAACAACACTTTTTAATGTTGTAGACACTCAAAAATGGGCAAGTGCTTGAAATCATTAAAATGACAAAATCTTAATCAAAATGGATCAAATCAAATCAAAATGCACTAATTCTCATCAAAATGGATCAAATCAAAATGGACATTTATAAATCAAAGCTGGACAAAATCATTAAATCAAAGGAAAAATCAAATAATGACATTAAATAATTAAATACAAGCTTAAAGGGGTCAAAAACACTATATAATTGATTTTAATCAATTAATTGTATAGTTGTTAAATCAAAAATCAAATTGAACCTATTCCCTTACATGGCTAATTTAATTAATTAATGGAATTTAATTAATCCTAATATCTTTCAACAACCAATTGAGCAACCAATGAAAATTGAGAACACAAAGCACATGGATCACTCAAAGGAATTGAATCTCAATCACACAAATTCAACTTTGAATCTCATCCACTCAATTTTGTCCTTTTGTCCAAAGCTTTGAGACAAACATTTAAATTGTCCCCCCATTTAAAAACATTGCAAAGTTTTTTACTCAACCAAGGCTAAATCATGATTACTTCACTCTACTCCCTACCCTTGGGAATTTACTATAAATGAGAGGCATCTTGAGAGCAATAATCATCTTAGAAATTCATTTGCAAAGCATCACCATTATAGTCAATTTCATGAGCAATTAAGAGCATTTGAGAGCATTTATCATTTGCATTTGCATTTTATCATAGCATAATGGAGAATTGTGAGCTAGATTAGGCATATTAGTATCATAGATTTCTCATTTTAGAAGTGTCACTAGTAGGGAATACAAAGCTGAGAGCTCTACTTACCACATCTAATTAGAGAACCATGAGATGTCATGGATGTTAAATTTATTTCTTAGTTTAAATTTGCATTGTATTTGCTTTGAATTGTTAGTTAATAATCTTAATTTCATGAAGGTGTTAAACATACACACACAAATGGTGCCCACCGTGGGGCCTTGAGCCTCATTTATATCATTTTCATCAAATTTTGTGTGTTGTTGTCTTCACTTTTTTGTATATTTTGTAGAAAATAGGATAAATGACATGTATGAAGGATTAAATGACGCTTGTGATCATTGTTCTAACGCTTACCAGCTATTAACCGACGCCAGAGAGATAAAGTGTGATGCCTGTGAGATAAATTGCTACACCTGAGATAGTAAAGTGATGCCTGAGACCTGAGAAGTATCGCGTATTCACTATCTTTTACCGCCTGTGACAAGATTTACGACATAATTTACTGCAAACTGTCACACCTAGTGTACACACTAAAATGGTGCACTTCTATGAACCATTACATGCAAGGTTGCTCAAGAATGAGGCCTCACAAAGTGGCTCATAGCTCTCTATGCATGGAGTTGCAAGGGACTATGATGTATTTTCTCTCAGCTAGAGCTACAAGCTTGTGACCTTGCTAGTCAACCACACAATGAGAGATTCAAGTGAAGACAAGGGCAACAATGCCAATATCTCCAAGAATCACTATGAAAATGCAATGCAATGCAAGCTATATGAGAATGCAATCTAAGCTATGGAAATGAAAGTACAATGCAACTAATCTATGAAAGGAAATAGCAATGGATTACAATGCTTCCTATTTAGACTATGTGAGCTTATTCTATTGCATAAAAGAAAATCTATACTATGAATGCCATTATCATGCAACTATGAAAGAAAATATGAACTAGATGATGAGAACAACAAGTCTTCAATATCCTCAAAAGTTCCAAATGCACCTAAAACCTGCAGCATAACATTAGTATAAAAACATGGTATATGCAAATGAAGGAGAGAGCTCTCCTTTTATAAGAAATGAGGTGAAATGGACCATGGAGATTAAGAGGCAAAAAGTCTTAATCAGCGGTGGAGCTTGAAAGAGGAGCAATCCATGTGCACAAGTATCCTCCAATAGGAAAATAAGAGTTGACTTTATGTCCATATGAGACAAAAAGTGCTTTTCTCTTTTTTATAAAATATGAATAATGCTTTATTTGTGCAACTTAAGACAAGACGAAAGTGGGGGTTTTTTATTTAATTAAAAGGGGAGGAAATATTCCTTTTAGGTAAATAAAAACTTAGGATAAATGGTTAGCCCAAGGATAAAAATCCAATATATGATCGAATTTAAGATTTGATCAAGAGATTGATAATGTTGAAAATATTGATTATTGATAAAAATGATTCAGGATTGATAAATCAAATAAATGGGGCCCAAAGTCTAGGCGACCATTTTAGGGTGCATACATTTGCCCCTCTTTAACTAATGTGTGATCGATTTGGGAACACATGCAGTCAAAGAAGAATTGAAATGTGAGATCAATCTGGGATCATAAAACAACTCAAATATGAGGTCGATTCGGGATCATATCTGGACAAAGCATAAACAAAAGGCCTTTGAATATGAGGTCGATTCGGGATCACATTCAAAGTAAGAGATAAGAATCTCAAATTTGAACAAAAGCTCACAAAAGATGTCTGAATCAAGAGAATCAAGCAATTGGGGATGAGAATCCCATAGGTACTGCCCCCTCAGAATCGAAATCAAAATCAGGTAGAGGAGAGATAGGAAATCAATAAAATATGATCAAATCAAAATGAAATCACAATCGAAGGTAAATGATAATAGGATAACCATTAGGCAATGAAACATGCCCCAGCCTGACTGAAAAGATGTAGTCAAACGTGAGAAATGAGGAAATGGAATGAATATGAATGAAAGACTAGAAGTTTGGAAGACATGGAAATGAAGAAACGACAATGCCCCAACAAAGATCGAAGGATTAGGCCTCAAAAGATCAGTCAACTGCGCAGAAGGGGGGAAGATTTTGAAACATAATTTTGACTATCAAGATGACCTCAAATTTTGATTTCGAGTCCGAAAATGGATTCAGGACGTCGAAATTAGCTAGGGGTACAATTTTTGCGCAATTTCGAGGTGTTTTGAAAATGAGGTCAAAAAGTCAAAAGGCTATAAAAGGGGTCAAAATGTCATTTTCAAAAGTCATTTATCTTTTAGCAATTTGAGAATTTTCAGAGCTTTAGAGAGAGAAAATGGCCCAGCAAGCAGGAGTTCCCATCCACAGGCATCGATTCGAGCATGCCCAATTGCACAACCGGCCACCACAGTATCCTGCCCCGGTATGTTTTCGAAAAACTCAAGCTTTTTGGGTCATTTTTTGCATTTAATAGCTTTTTTTAGCACGTTTTTCAAATTTTTAAATTTCAAAAATTTTGGTTGAGCGAACTATCGCGCGATACTTTAGAAGTATCGTGCCCTTTGGGGAGAAATGTCGCGCGATACTTCGCGGGTCCCCAAAGTATCGCGTGACCTAAGGCACCAGTATCGCACGATACTGGGTGAAGGATCGCACGATACCGGGTGAAGTATCGCGTGGCATAAGGTCTATCGCCCCGCTATAGGGAGAAGTATCGCGCGATACTTTTCCAAAAAAGAATATCGCCCAGTTTGAAAATTTGATATTTAACGCATTTTTGAGCAAAAATGACATAGGTCTAGACAATGTTACGCTTTAGAGATGTGTTATACTAAGTTTTTAGACATCCATCATGATATGTGCTAACAACTGGCTTGGTTTTGTCTTGCAGGAGGTCTTTCCGGCGCTGATTATCAGAGCGCCGAAGGTGACGGGATTGAGATGTGTCCGAGATCTAGACGATTCGGGCAATGCCAACATCAGAGCGATGGGATTCAGATATCTGTTGAGATACCCATACATCAGAGCGGACCATGGGTTGTTGACTGCTCTTGCCGAGAGATGGCATAGCGAGTACAACACCTTCCACCTGCCTACTAGAGAGGCGTCGATCACTCTAGAGGACATCTATAGGATCTTACGAGTGCCATGTCATGGCGAGCCGGTGAGTATAATCATGTTTTAAGATATAATCATAAATGTAATATTTCCATATGATGAAAACTGACATGATTTGTTTGTTGGCACAGGTGTATTATGATCAGGATGCCACTAAGGGGCGCCGACTAGTTCAGGAGATGTTCCAGGATGTCACTATTCTGGATAGGCATATCAGCTAGGAGAGGCTGATAGATGATTTTGGCAGAGACTACCCAGTGCCATGTATAGTGGCATCCATTATTTCACAGATCCTGATGACTGATCGCAGTCAGAAGGGATTCCCGCTCGGATGGGCTCGGTTACTAGTTGACTTGGTCGGCAGGCCTCGGCGGATGGCATGGGGTCCTACCATATTGGCAGAGATGTACCATGAGTTACACGAGATCATCTACGGAGACGATCGGACATGGGCATGCGGTGCCATCTTGGCACAGGTGTGGGCGTGGGAGCACATCGCTGTGGTGCATCCCAGGGTTCAGCCGAGGGAGAGGAGGTACCCCTTCATCTATAGGTACCTCAGGTTCATATCACATGCCCATAGTGGGGATGTGACGTACTACAGGAGGATTTTGGATGAGATAGCCTCATTCACATGGAGGCTATACAGGGAGGTGGAGGTCTGGGGAGATGCAGCTGATGAGCTGAGTTACATGATGTGCACTTGGCCACTAGTAGGTTGATATGCAGAGATAGTCAAGAGATTCTGCATCACTCGGGTATGGCGGTAGTTCGGGAGGCAGCAGTGAGTCTCGACAGAGACTACGACATACGCCAGGGCCAAGGATGAGGAGGGCCGTGGGTGGCTACCCATGTTGGATTATCAGCAGGCTGTCACAGAGACAACAGGTATCAGGGGTGAGCCCTGGGAGCATTTCCTAGATGTGGTAGATGCAGGGGCTGATGTAGCCTATAGGGCAGAGCGATGGAGGGTGCCATTCCCTCATTTTACAATTTAGATGCACAGGCACCAGCGTAGGGAGGAGACGGAGGGGATGGCGGGGGAGACGGAGGGGAGGGAGGGGAGGGAGGGGAGGGAGGGGATGGAGGAGATGGCAGGAGGGGGAGAGGGAGGAGGATGGAGAGAGGAGAGGGGTCGAGATCAGGTGGCCGAAAATGGTCATGGGGACAGAGATCGGTGACGCTTGACAATGAGGCGAGACCAGCTCGCTGGCAGGCAGAGGCACAGCAGGATCAGCCTGGGGGGGAGATGATCTGAGAGCCCAGATACAGGCTCAGGAGGCAGAGATACAGCAGCTTCAGATTACTATAGCCGTGAGAGATCAGCAGCTACTGGATCTAAGGGCAGAGCGAGATCAACAGATAGCCGATCTCAGGGCAGAGATAGCACGTCGTGAGGCGATGGCACAGGTCGATGCACTGGAGCTCCAACGGGAGTCAACGAGAGCAGCCTACTATCACAGACTCTATCTGCAGGCCATTCCAGAGGGTGAGAGAGCGCCATCATACTCTCAGAGGGCAGGGGTATTAGAAGTGGCACTCGATAGGAGAGCCATGCCTCCACCACCATGAGCTCCTCACGAGGGTGGTAGCGAGTCTTAGGGTTAGGTGGTTAGGTTTTAGGTTTAGATATTTTGGACATATCCTGAGACTTTTGATCCAGATTTTGGGATCTCATATTGTATTGTATATCATGACATTGTTATAGATTTATGAGATTACTGGATGTTCGATGTATCATGTGCATTTGTCTCACTTGTGATGGATGTATCAGTTTATGTATATTGTCTTGTCATTTTGCTCAAAATGCTTATGTATATGCTTATGTATGTTCTCTCTCATAGATGTATGTTTAATTCTCATGTGTATGATATAGACTCGTGTTTCTTGAAAATGACAGTTTTGATATAGATATGATGATATGATTAACCCCTTGTGATGAACAGGAACAGGTTCGAGATGAAAAGGACAAGGAGTGAAAGACATGATCGAAAAGAAGAAAAGGTGAGCGCAGTCGACTGACAGGTCCACGTAAGATGAAAAGGAGAGCTCTCTCCATATGCAAGAAATGCAAAACTAGATTATCATGACCCCTAAAAATGCAAGCTACTATGAAAGTGGTTGACTTGCAAGGTCACAACGCTTATAGATATCTAATTATCATCATCAAGCATTATTGGTAGCGTCATAAGATCATACAATGCACACTAGCATAACTATGTGGATATGAATATGATCTTTATCAGATAGAAATGTGGGAATCCCACCTAGGCATCAAAGACATATAGGTCAAGATGACTAATGCAGTGAGATCTCCTAAGTTTGATATGGCGAGATTATGCTTGTATCAAGACACATGAAAGTCAGGATAGCTAAAAGCATGCACTCGCAAAACAGTCAAGGATAATACCTTGTCAATCCATAGTGTCAAGTAGGACCAGCATAAATGCTCATGACAGTTAGGATCAACAAAATATACCCACAAGCAGATAAAGAAAGAAAACATATTCTCATTCCCTCAGTCTTCTAGCTATGCATCATTGAAAACTTCCCAGGGAGAGACCACTCATCAAAGAAATCCTCATAGATAGCACACAAAGAAAAATAAAGTCATCATATCGTCAGCAAGTTGATTGTTTTAAGTGTGTGTGTATTGGTCATAGAGTCAAACTCTGATTATTGCATCTGCTTAGTGAGAAATATCACATCATACAAGACTATTGGGTAAAACACCTGATAAGTGTTAAGAAACACTAGACGCCAGGGTAGTGTTCAAAAACACTATTTTGGGGTGGCGTTGAAAAACACCTGTTGTGAAATGCCCCAAGAGACAAACACACCTAAAAGACCAATGCTAATAGTTATGCCCCCTAGACAAAGACAAAGACCAATTCTAGACCAAGTCAAATAAGGTCAAGGCATGATGGAAAGTGGCTAAGTGTCAAGGATGCATGCTAAGAAATAGGAGTGCAAAGGCCTCAAGTAGCGCCTGTTTCCAGGTTTTCACCACTTGGAATCTTTTTCATTTTTTCATTTTTTTTGGATTTTTTGATTTTTTGATTTTTTTGTATTTTTTCAAGACTTTTTATGCTTTTTAGGATTTTTTCAGCATCATATATCAATTTTTTTGATATTTTTTAACAATATATTATTTTTTTGGATTTTTTAGGATCAATAAGATATGTACAAAGGATGCCCCCAGACAGAATAGGCATCAAACTTCCAAGCAAGATCACATCGTGTAGTCCCAATATCTAGCAATGTGGAGGACAAGATGGATGAGCAAGCTGGTGGAAGAGATGGAAGACATGAGAATGAAGGAGAGTGAAGGGAAGAAATCCTCAAGTTCAAACTCCTCAAGAGTACCCAAGCTAGGGAAAAATTATCATGCAAAGCACATTTGGATAAGCAATGAAAGGATAGCATAGGATAAGCCTCAAAAGTGCACTGCAAAAGAAGGAAGGGATGCAGTCCAAAGGAGTAGACATGTCAAGAGACTTCATAGCATCGTGGTTACTCTTTTTTTTTTAGATCAAGACCAAAGGGGAAAAGGATAGTGAAAGGCTAGAATGAATGGAGGAAAATGAATATGAAGGCTAAACATGAAAGGAATGAAAGCAAGATCATTGTAAGATAGCTCACAAGATAGCCAAATATTCGAGTATAGGTCAACATTGCCAAGGTCAAAGAGAGAAGACAGAATGGATGAAATATGTAGAAGAACTACGCATGATGCCTGATTACCAGGTTTTCATCACGATACTTATCCAAGGTGCCACAAGTGAGTGGTTTTCACCATAGGATGAATTTATTTCTCTTTACTTTTGCTACCAAGGCGCCTATTTCCAAGTTTTCACCATGGTACATTTTTAATTTTTTCATTTTTTTTTTCTTTTCTTTTTGAATTTTTCTATTTTTTTGAATTTTATCTTTTTTTGGAAGAAGGCAAGCTTTTCAAATAATGCTCCTTGAAAGGATAAATCATTGATATACCAAAGATTCAAAATGATATGCTCAAAGATGCTGATAGGGAAAGGAATATGAAAGAAAAAAAATGGAGGATAAGGCTTTATGTAAAGCGAGTGAGGTTGGAAGATAGGAGGAATAGGCAAATGAGGAAAAATGATAGAAGGTAGAAGGATAATGAATGGAAGGATTGTGACAGGGTAGATGGAAAGGAAGGCAAGATCAACATCAACACACACCTTGAAGGGTGGCGAGAGGGTGGAGGAAACTTGAATGAAGGAATTCGAGAAGGAATATGGTGAATGTTTAGCAGAGGTTGCGGTTCAGGCGCATGAAATTGAAGAATGTTTTTGGAAAGAGATGAAATGGAAGCCTTTGGAAGCTTGAATGTCAACTTCACTTTTTTCTCAACATTAGACTCTTTCAAGAGAGACTTTGGAATCCATATAGTCTTAGGCTTTTTATTTCCTTTTGATGATTTAGAGAGAATATCTTCAATGATGGATTTTGGAACCCATACTTGTCTTGTAGTTTTCTTCTTAGATATCTCTTTTGACTTTATGCCTCCATGTCGATTAGAGGAGACATGGTGATCTTCTTTTTTTGATGGATTCTTATATTGCTTCTTTTTCTTATATTGAACATTCAAGTTACTTCTAAAAGACTTGGGACTTATGGAAGAAGAATGAAAATACGACTGATTTAGATGGGTGGGTGGATGAAAAGGATTCAAGGGTATGCATCTATGTTGATCTTGAGGAAAGATAAGAGATGGAGGGACGTAAGGACCCAAGATGGATGATGAATTAGGAGAGTTAGGAGGGGAAAGTGAAGGGACATAAGGACCCAAGATGGAAGGAAGACATGAAGCCCTTAGTATTGGTGGAGGAGGTCCAAGGATGGACGTGGAAGATGCAAAAGGATAATCATTAAGTTCATCAGCATCTATATGACAACCAAGGACATCAGCATGTTTAGAGTGAGCATTAGAATTTTCAATAGGATCCTGGACATCTTGAATAGGAGCACCTTCTTTGATAGGATTATTCAAAGCCTGCAAAGACTTAGGAAGAGAACAAAGTGGAAATGAACATGGAGTGGTAGAACAAGAGGATGGAAGACTTTGATCTTGACAAGGATCTTTGGATAGCATAAGCACATCATTTTTTTCTTGATTTTCAATAGGCTTTACATTAGAAGTAACAACACCATTTTTAATAACTTTAATGGAAGTATCATCTTTGGAAATCGCAAGTGTGGTAAGGTTATTTTGATTATCAATAAGCTCAACGGTGTAAGTAGTAGCTTGATCTTGGTTAGGAGATGGTGGAATGAATGTGGCAGAGTGTAGAGGATCAAAAGAACCATGAAATGGAGGAGATACATCATGAAGAGAATTGGATGACATGGAAGGTTCTTGATCTTGATCTTTCTTTATGTTCTTTTCTTTATCATTTTTAGAGTCCTCTTGACATGGAGCCACTTCTAAGGACAAGGAAGTAGGTTGGATTTGTATGGAAGACTTTGGAAGAGATAGTGAAGAATTAGCTGAAGTAGGTAGTATAGCAAATGAAGGCTTAAGATCTTTCAGTTTAGCATCATTAGAAGTATTTGTAGCAAAGTGAAGGTTAACTTGAGTTTCTTTAAGAGGTAGCCCTTGAGGATAACTATAGGGAACTGCATGGAAAGCCTTAGGATCTTTGTTGGATGAAGGATTTGTGAAAGATTCGGAAGCTTTAGGAGATGTATGGGAATTGGATGAAGTAGCGGATGGAAGAGAACCGTCACAAGACAAAGGTTCAACATTAACATGATCTTTCTTGAGAGTGTCATCTTTATTTTCAGCATGAATGTTCTTAGAGGAAGGATTCTTATAATATTTACATTTCAAATCAGCACGGTGCATTTTATATTCCTCAACAGTAGTAGCTGGATTATAATCAAGGTATTGCTCACAAAACTCATCAAAGTTTCTTTCAAAATCTGAATCATACGGATCACCATCACGATCTTTCCAATATGAGGACCCATTTCCAGTAAGCACAAGGACACGACTAGGAGGACTCTTAGGAATAGAGGTGTCATAGGTATCACTACATTGTCCATCATCATAGTCATCATAGTCATCATAGGTGGGTGCGTCACTCTTCATGGAAGAGGTATCATAAGGACTATCACGTTGCTCATTATGGTATGTCTTGTGAAGAGAAGTAAGACTCTTTGAAGAAGTAGAAGAAGAATGAGATCGTGAAGAAGAGGAAATTGAAGACTTAGTGGAAGGAGAAGACTTGGATAATGAGGAATTTGAATAATGTTTAGAAGAGTCATGATAAGATTTGGAAGATGAAAAATGAGAATAGTGTTTAGAAGAATCATGATAAGACTTAGAAGATGAAGAATGAGAATGATGTCTAGAAGAGTCATGATAAGACTTGGAAGGTGAAGAAGAATGAGAAGATTTAGATGATGAAGAATGTTTGGAAGAAGAAGATCGTGATATGATCATGTTTATGATTCTAGCAAAGGCATCTGATTTAATCATCTTTTCTTTTATTTTTGCTATAAATTCATCACTCATGAGAATTTTGGAGGAACAACACTTTTCGAATATGTCAATGAGCTCAAGATCATCTATTCTTAATAAAGGTTCCAAAACTAGATAGTCAAGATTCATGGTTATAGAAGAGGAGGAATCAAGCATGGAAGAAATGAATAGATGAATAGAAGAAGGTAGACTAGATAGTAAGAGGAAAAGAATGAGAAGAAGAAGAAGAATTTCCCATGGGAATAGAAGACTTCAAAAGAACATGGGAAATGGAGAAGAAATAAAAAGACTAAGAGTCATCTTGTGCAATTGATACCATAACGTTCATTGAGATGTTGAGCAGAATGACAACACCTAGGATCTGACCTGGACTGACCAAGGAAGACCAAGCTTCTAAGGAGAACTCACTACAGCAAGACGAAACTCAGTTTCAATATTCCAATTAGATCTTTCAAAAGATTTCACAATGATGATCAAGCACATAGAACAACAACCAGGGAGTTCAACCAAATAGTCTTCAAGCAATGAGCAAGGGACAAAGCAACCTTGCGCATGAACAGAGATAGTGACTTAGTATTTCTACTCCTTAAAGGTTCTACTTGTGTATGTTCTTGAAAATGTTTTAGCAGGCACTTAGAACACAACAACACTTTATCAAGTTGTCTACAAGGATATACATGGCTTTCTAAAAGGAGTCCTCGATATTCGCAAGGTACGTGAGGCCCAAATCCATAGATGAGAAGAATCCAAAATCACACAGCCGGGGGGAGACGATAACCCAAATCTCCTCCTTCACTTCTCAAAGGTATAAAGTTCTTTGAGGCTTAGCCAAGAGTGATATCAAACTCAATTCCCAAGAGAGGTGTCTTTGGATTCACCTCCCAATATTTATACTCTGTCGGAACATAGGAGTTAAGGTCGTCCCTTGAGGTGGTGTGTCCCCAAGCAGGCCTTCTAGAAATAAAAACTAAGTAATTCACTATCAAAAGTATTTAGAGCACTAAAGGCGGAACACTTAACTCTTCAAGTAAATGCAAAGTGAGTCCAAAAGTGGAACATTTAACCCTTTAAAATAATGTGAAGCGAGTCCAAAAGTGGAACATTTAACCCTTCAAGAGAATGTGAAGTGAGTCCAAAAAAGTGGAACACTTAACCCTTCACACAAACTCAAAGTGAGTCCAAAAGTGGAACATTTAACTCTTCACACCAACTCAAAGTGAGTCTAAAAGTGAAACATTTAACTCCTCACATCAACTCAAAGTGAGTCCACACTTTAGAAAATAAGTGAGTTCCAAAAAGCACAAAAGGGTTGCCTAGTGGAGCAATTAACGCTTCTTTCCTGTAGACCCCTCCCCTTTAATGTGGCGCTGATCTTGCAACCACGGGGTGGAAATGAGGGGTTGGCGTATTAGCGAGTCCAATAACCCAAGATAGAAATCTAGATCAATTACAAGTAATCTAAAGTTGCTTATCAATACTACTCACAAATGACAAAGGGTTGAATCAATGGAATATTTAACTTTCCAAGCAAACATAGAGTGAGTCCACAAAGTGGTGCATTTAACTCCCTATGTAAACAAGGAATGAATCCATGCCCTCAATCACTCAATGAGATATTTGATATTGGAACCAAGAATTACTTAAGGTTTAAACATAAGCATTCACTTACACAAACTTGTATGGAAGCAAATCTATGTTCATTCATTTCCCATTAAGAGCATCAATTGAAATGTGTTCTATGAAAGCATGTAAACACTCAAGCCAAACACATGAGAGGTTCAATTTTAATCCCAAGATCTAAATATTGTAGAGTTGTAACAAAATACCTCAAGTCCAACGCTTTGTTTTAAACATTTTCCATGAAAGCAAGAGCACCTTCAAATGAACAAGACAAGAAAACAAGCAAACAAGATATGCAATGTATATCCAACTTATGCAAACCCTAGGCTTAGATCTGAAAATCAATTATTAGGAGCAATGATAACCAACAAATAATCCAAATGATAACTCATATCATGCAATGAACAATGAAAAATAAGTGCATACACATCACAAAATTTTATTTTTTTTGCATTTGACCTAGTCAACAAGATCTAATTTTTACCACATGAATTTGGACCCCAAACCCAAAATACAAAAAAGAGACCTCTGTAAAAAAAATAGAGATTTCCAAAAATGTAAAAATTTTAGAAAAATCTTTTCATTTGTGCTCTAGATACCCATTTTACCAAAACAGACCAGTTTTTATAAATTGACCAAATGAGCTATGATATGATTTCTAAATTAAAAACACATTGAATGGACCCCCTATAGAATTTCAAGACCTTTCCAGAAATGTAAATTTTTTTGAAAAATACGCTGATTTGTGCTAAAAATTGATTTTTTTATGAAAAATCAAGAAAAAATCATAAAAAATACAAATCAGCTCTAAAAATTCTAAAATTTTTTTTGGAGCTTCTCTGATATGTCGCCAACTTGAAAAAAAAATTTCAAACCAAAATATCAAGCTGTTTGGGAGATATGATCAAATCTTTCAAACCTAAGGTTTTTCATCTCCAAACAAATCTGCACAAGGGTTAGCTCCAAAAATAATCAAAACCAGCATGCAAGAGGTGGGTTGCCCCATGGTGGGTGCTAGAAATATACACACTAAAATGGTGCACTTCTATGAACCATTACATGCAAGGTTGCTCAAGAATGAGGCCTCACAAAGCGGCTCATAGCTCTCTATGCATGGAGTTGCAAGGGACTATGATGTATTTGCTCTCAGCTAGAGCTACAAGCTTGTAACCTTGCTAGTCAACCACACAATGAGAGATTCAAGTGAAGACAAGGGCAACAATGCCAATATCTTCAAGAATCACTATGAAAATGCAATGCAATGCAAGCTATATGAGAATGCAATCTAAGCTATGGAAATGAAAGTACAATGCAACTAATCTATGAAAGGAAATAGCAATGGATTACAATGCTTCCTATTTAGACTATGTGAGCTTATTCTATTGCATAAAAAGAAATCTATACTATGAATTCTATTATCATACAACTATGAAAGCAAATATGAACTAGATGATGAGAGCAACAAGTCTTCAATATCCTCAAAAGCTCCAAATGCACCTAAAACCTGCAGCATAACATTAGCATAAAAACATGGTATATGCAAATGAAGGAGAGAGCTCTCCTTTTATAAGAAATGAGGTGAAATGGACCATGGAGATTAAGAGGCAAAAAGTCTTAATCAGCGGTGGAGCTTGAAAGAGGAGCAATCCATGTGCACAAGTATCCTCCAATAGGAAAATAAGAGTTGACTTTATGTCCATATGAGACAAAAAGTGCTTTTCTCCTTTTTATAAAATATGAATAATGTTTTATTTGTGCAACTTAAGACAAGACGAAAGTGGGGGTTTTTTATTTAATTAAAAGGGGAGGAAATATTCCTTTTAGGTAAATAAAAACTTAGGATAAATGGTTAGCCCAAGGATAAAAATCCAATATATGATCGAATTTAAGATTTGATCAAGAGATTGATAATGTTGAAAATATTGATTATTGATAAAAATGATTCAGGATTGATAAATCAAATAAATGGGGCCCAAAGTCTAGGCGACCATTTTAGGGTGCATACACCTAGTATCTCTTAACCGACATCTAGTTTTTGTTAATTGCTACTTTAAATAGCTTATCATACACAATTTTCATTACTTTTCATGCCTAGGAATTAAAGTGTTACGCCTGTTGAACTTTAAATGTCACCTGAGTCACTGGAAAGTGACACCTGCTATTTTTAAAGTTACACCTGATAATCTTTTAATCACGCGTATTAGCTGACTGATGATGCCTACTACTTTTTGCTTTAATTTACTGTCAAATCTATAACTTCTATTTTCTTACTCCTTGTCTGTATCTTTTTACTGCAGATGAGAAAACACAGAAACGTTCAAAAGCTAGAGAGCAGAGTCACACAACCAAGCAAAGAGGTAAGAATATAAGCTAAACGTGAAAAGGAATTACATAGTGCTTTAATTTTAGATAGTTTAGGCTTAGAAGAGAAATTGTATAATCATTACATCAAGGTGTTAGAGGCTTATAAGCTTAAATTTCCTACCTTAAATTGAAATTTGTTTACATTAAGTTGTTGAAGTTTTCATTGAAAAATCATGTGAAAACACTTAACTGTACTTCAAATTGTTCCTATTTGTTCCCCTCATTTTGTATGGCTATGTTGGACTAATTTGTTGGAGGAGGGAGCGGGAACGATCGCCACTAGGTGAGTGAGAAAATCAAAAAGCCAAAAAAACTTAAAAATGCTCCTAGCTTATGCTAGCTACAAGGAAAGGTAAGCCTCAAACTAGTGAATTTTTTTCCTTAAATTGTGGCATTGGTGCATTTAAAAATCTAGTAATTACAAAACAACCTATCTTTGTTTGGAAAGTTTAGCATTTAGGCCTATGCTCTTCACTTCTTCTAGTGAATCAAAATGCCAAAGGTGTTGAACTTTTTGATTAAGAAGAAAGGTTGAGGAATCAAGCACATAAGATCAAAGCTTCTTGTTTGTAGAAGAGAGTAGAAATACTCAATTCTCTATAGCTAGTGGGTGAAATAATTGAACATTGTTTATTGTGTTTGGGAAATTAAGAAAAAGTTAGGGATATGCTCTTCACCTTTTAGGTGAACCAAATTCACAAAAACTTGTTCTTAACTCCATTTCCTTGCTTTACATGAACATGCTAGAACATTAGTGGGCTCACCTCCTGAGAAATTGCCTTAACAAGGCCGGTGAGAGGGACAACCCAAAGTGGGATACGCTTGCTTTTGATGCGAGAATCCAACCCACTATAAAACAAAATGCATACATCCTTAATGGGGTGTGTGACAAAAGGATACTAAATTTTTGAACTTCCTCAAGTAGTCCTCATGAATTGCGCAAAACTCTGACATATCAATGGTGGGAAGCCTCCTAATATACTTGGAGGATGAAAGTTTAGTGTCCATTTTGAACGGAATCCGTACTAAATCCTTGATAAATTAGCAATCCTACCTCATTAGAAACATGTTAAAAGCCAAATTTGACTATAGGTAGATTGTGTGGAAGACTCTCTTGTTCAATACTTGTGAAAATGACTAAGAACATACACT
Organism: Chamaecyparis obtusa; assembly: GCA_027943335.1. Taxonomy (NCBI): domain Eukaryota; kingdom Viridiplantae; phylum Streptophyta; class Pinopsida; order Cupressales; family Cupressaceae; genus Chamaecyparis; species Chamaecyparis obtusa. Next base: position 1,004,656 of record BSBK01003834.1, read on the forward strand.
TTTAGTGTGGTTTTAGGGACATGATTAAAATTTTATGTGTGTGTTGTGTTTGTATTCCATTTTCAAACAAGAAAATTCATAAACCTGATCTTACAATTTTTAAAATCTAAAATTTACAACCTGGTCTACAAAGTGCCGCCTGTGCACAGAGAAACACCACGTGTCAGTAGTAAAGTCATGCCTATGACTGTTCAAAAATGCCTATCAACAGTAAAGTCACTCCTGAGACACATTAAGTAACACCTGTGAAAAAATGGAAAAATGCCCATCAATAGTAAAGTGCTGCCAGCACATCTGCAAAGTGCTGCCTAAATCAATTCCAGTCAATGCGTATCAAGTTTTAAGTCATGCCTACACATAGGTAAGTGACACACAGAAATAAAAAGGGCAAATAGTGAGCATTTCCTAAGGGTTTTAAAAAAATTTGGTTCCAGATTCAAATACCCTTTTGGCCATTTTATTTGGTCCAGTACCCTGCCTGGTCAGAAATCCTGATTTTGAGCAATTTTGAAAATTTCACAAGGATTCAACCATAAACAAGCAAGTTAAAAGCCTATTTTCAAGTGGTTTATGTTCATGCCTGCTTTTACTCAATCATATTATGTAAAGAAAACCTTGCAAGCAGACGTGACTTATCTAAGACAAGAGCTTCCTTTCCCAAGTGATACTTCTACCACCCCAAGAGTACCACAAGAATCACCTGTTCAAGAAGTGAAACCAACATGATGTACTACGGCAGCTTGGGTAATAACAACAATAGTGGTATCAACCCAAACAATCAGGGTAATACCAATAATGGAGGTATTGACCCAAACAATCAGGGTAATACCAATAATGGAGGAATAGACCAAAACACACAAGGGATTGATAACACTAATAATACTAATGGGGTCAATAGTGAACCAACCACTGATGATGCAACTAATGAGAAAGTTAGTGAAGCTATAAAAAGTTTGTATTTCTTGAAACTTATGGAGAAAGCAATGGAAAGAGACAAGGAAAAGCACTTTCTAGATCTAGCCCGAAAAGGTCTTAAAATTCCTCGTGATCATGATGTTAATCAACTTAGACCACCAGAAGTTGAAGAGAGCCTGATCGACATCATGAATAAAAAATTTAAGTTATTTCAAATGCAACTGGACTTGATAAAGTAAAGTGGGGCTCCTAAGCCCTTTTCAATAGAAGCATTATGTCCTTTTCCGTTTGACAAGAGTCTAGTCATGGTACCATTCCCTATCAACATAGTATTTCCTAAGTATTATAAATACAAAGGAACATCAGATCCTCAAGATCATCTATGGGAATTTTATGCATTGAGCTTAGAATTCATGCACGACACCACTTATTTAATGCAATTATTTCCTAGGAGTTTGGGAGGTATGGCCATGGAATGGTTCTCAAAATTACCTTTCGGCATTAAAAATTTTGAAAAGTTGGCTTCTAAATTTGTGGCACACTACTCATACAATATCAAACACAAAGTCACAATGATCACCTTATGTAATACCAAGCAAAAAGAAGGAGAAGGATTCCTAATATTCCTACAAAGATGGAGGAAAGTATTTGTTAGATATCCCTGGAGTGTACAAAAAAAAGAAAAGATGGATATCTTTATCAATAGCTTGAGTAGTGAGATGAATTATCGATTGAGAATGTAATTTCCTAAGACCTTTCAAGATCTTATTGAGAATGGGGTGACAAATGAAGAGGTATTAGTTAAGAGTGGAGAGTTAAAACTCTACAAGGACAATAAGAATTACAATAACAATACCTCCAACAACAATCATAACAACCAGAATAAGAACTTTTCTAATAGCTATAATCGGTTTGGGTTTAAGAACAAAAATAAAGGAGTGGTCAATGATGGTGTTATTGATTCTAATAATTTAAAAGTAACTCCCTTTGCTCTCACAAGAACACCTAATTAGGTGAACAATGCAAATCAGGCTCCCAAAGTGCCTTACAACAACAATACCAATAGTGGCAATTTTGGGAACAATCAAGGAGGTAACAAATCCAACAAATTCTTGGTACTAATCCCCAAGAGGAACTCCACACCTTTGGGTGAGCCTCTTGAGAAAGCATTGAGGACTCTCATTGCTAACAAGATCATTAATTTACCTGGAATTCAACCCTACGAGCCACAACATAAACCCAGATGGTGGAGTGAGAATAGTCACTATGAATATCATAGAATTAGAGGGCATCAAACAAATGATTGCTTACAGCTAAAGAACATGGTGCAAGACCTAATTGGTAATGGTATGATCACTATAGAGGGGCCTCAAAGTAATGAAGATCATACAACATTTAAAGAACCTTTTTATAACCATGACAAAGGTGAATCATCCAATGGGAATAAACAAAGTAGCAACAATATCAATTTTGCTCCTCATTATGACAAAATCATCAATACTTTATCTAGTCATGAGCATATTGTTAATACTATTGTGATCAAGGAACAACCCCAAAAGAAAACATCTAATGTTATCACTAGGGGGCATAATTCAAGGATTATCTTACAAGGGGTTGATCCTAAATCCATTGGCCCTCCACAATCCAACATTTTGGCAAAACAACTGGCTACAACAACAAAACCATATAGTTTGGTGGATCAACTACAAAAGACTCTAGCACAAATTTCTATCTTGGAGTTATTAAAGTTATCGCCAAATCACAAAGAAATCTTAGAGAAATCTTTAGTGGAAACTAATGTTCCTACCAACCTGGATGAGAAGAAGTTTCAGAATATGGTAGGACGTCTCATTCTGCCTCATTGCCTTTCATTTTTGGACCATGATGACATGTCCATTACCCATCCCCAAAATCTACCATTGCATATAGAAGTCTTGATTAAAAGACATAGGGTCAAGAGAGCTCTCATAGATGGGGGAGTTGGTCTTAACATTTGCACTTTGAGCCTTGTCAAATCTCTAGGATTATCCGAGTCATGCATTGATCCTACAAAAAGAATTACCATAAAGGCCTATGATGAAGCAGAAAGAGCTTCAAAAGGCATGATTATATTGCCCATTCAAGTTGGACCAATAAAAAAGGACACAAAATGCCAAGTCTTAGATATGAAATTAACTTATAATATCTTATTTGGGAGACCATGTATCCATGAGATGCAAGCGGTTCCATCCACATATCATCAATGCATAAAATTTCTGTACATGGGTGAGGAAATCATGATTAGTGGGGATTCAAATCCCTTCCAATATTGCAATGCACTAAAGCCTCTCCATGAATTATTTATTCCGCTTAATAGAGAAGGGATTGTCCAAAGGGCTACCATTGAAGGCATTAAAGTGTATGATCCTAAGTTAACATTAAGTGCTACTTGTGCTTCAAATCCTCAAACTAACTCAACTACATCAACTAAAGTAAAGGAGAAAGTGAGTTATGAGGGTCCAACTTCAAATGAAAATTCAGAAAAAGCATCTATACCAAAGGTAGAATTTTCAAAATCCACCAAAGAAGAAAAAGATAAAGCTAAAGAGGACCATTACAAAAAAATGAGTGAGATGATGCATGCATTTGAGAAACAATGTAAAATCAGTTCCAAGGGAGTAGGGGAATATTTTGTTTCCTTATTTGACTTACCTACATCTCCAAGAACACATGGGAAACCATCCAAGGAACATCTTCCTTATAAATATAACTCTTATTTTGTAAGAGAAAGTGATAAGGTAGCATTTGAAAAAGAGGAAGATGAAGTTCTCCAATGGCTTTATCAAGATTAAAATGATACCTTAAATACTCCCGTGGAGAGAATTCAGCACATTAACATTCAAACCGATCAATATGGGAAAGGATTTGAAATAATGCAAAAAATGGGGTACAAGGGAAGAGGACCCTTAGAAAAAAGAAATAGAGGTTTTCTAGAGCCTATTGAACCTTCTTGGTGGTCAAAAGAAGAAAAATCAGGGGTAGGCTACCAGCACAAAGGAGAAAGCTCCAACCCCATGCATGATTCCTATCCACAAGTGAACACGGTGGAATCTGATGTTGATAGTGATGATTCCCGAGACTATGAGTGGGATACTTTATCTGATGACTCATGCCATGATAAAGATATTGTTACCATACATGCTTATGCTAATGTTCCAAGGCAACAAACTCCAAGGAATGAAGATCCCGTCATACAAGAACTCAATACAGGACAAGCACTCATTGATCAACCATGGATAGAGGAATTTTGGGAACCATCAAAGGAGGATGATTCAAACATTAGGATTAATCCACATGTTGTATTTCACATTTTTTTTTTTCCCATAGAAGTCCTTGAGGACTCAACTGAAGAGGACTTTAATCCTTCTTCCATGGACCATCTTGAGGAAGCTCACGTCATTGACCTTAATGATACAATGTACGAACCATCCAATGAGGTCATGTCCATAACTCCAGCTGATGACACTTTACCAAATGAATCCCTATCCTTGATACATCTTGATCTTATTAATTGGGACCTAAATGAGCCAAGTGACTTACTCTATTTCCCAAATGACCAAGCAATGGCCCAATACTTAAACACGGTTGAGCCCTCTTTCACCAATGAATTTGATCTAAACATGATGAGAGCAACGGGGGTCCAATCTCTTAATCCAAAGAAAAAAATAAAAAAAAATAAAAAAATGAAAAGTTCTAGTGATGAAAACCTATGTGGTAGAACTAGAACCAAAGTAAAGATAAAGGATGTTTCCTATGGTGAAAACCCAACTGTGGCACCAAAGGAAGAGAGGTTGGATACCCTACCCGAACATGAGGAAGAAAGGTCACCGATTCTCATAAAGCCAACAGAAAAGGTCAACATTGGAACAAAATTGGATCCTAAATTCATACACCTAACAATGTCACTTACACCTTTAGAAAGAAAGGATTTTATCAAGTTTTTTCAAGAAAAATAAGTGAACTTTGCATGGTCCTATGCCGACATGCCGGGATTGGATCCCGATTTCATTATGCACCATTTTAATGTTAAACAAGGGGTTAAGCCCGTCAAGAAAAAGTTGAGAAAGATGCACCCACATGTAGCTCTCCTAGTCAAAGCCAAATTGGAGAAGTTGAAGGTGGGGTTTATAAGAGCAATTGCATATGCTGAATGGATATCCAATATTGTACCAGCCACCAAGCATGACAAATCCATTCGTGTATGCACGGATTTTAGAAACTTGAATCTTGCATGTCCTAAAGATGATTTCCCACTTCCAAGCATAGATGTGATAGTGGACTTGACAACATGTCACTCCATGCATTCATTAATGGATGGTTTTAGCAGCTACAATCAGATAAAAATTACACTCGAAGACCAAGAGAAGACAACCTTTACATGCCCTTGGGATATCTTTTGTTGGAACGTAATTCCCTTCGGCCTCAAAAATGTCGAAGCTACATACCAAAGGGAAATGACCACTATTTTCCATGATATGATGCACACATTTCTAGAAGGTTATGTGGATGACATATTGGCAAAGTCACATAAAAGAGAATATCACCTACAAATTCTAGAAAATATATTCACAAGATTAGAGCAATTCAAAGTGAGACTTAATCCAAAAAAATGTGCCTTTGGTGTCCAATCTGGCAAATTGTTAGGCTACATAGTTTCAACAAAAGGGATTGAAGTAGATCTGGAAAAGGTCCAAGCCATAATGGATATGGATATTCCAAAGAACATAAGCAAATGTGGTCTCTCCAAGGCAAGATTCAATCAATAAAGAGATTTATCTCTCAATTGGTGAAAAAGTACCATTCATTCACAAGGTTACTACACAAAGACACTATTTTCATGTGGGATGAAGAATGTGACAAATCCTTCACCTTGTTGAAGACTTATCTAATAAATCCACCAATCCTAATGCCACCAATTAAAGGAAAACCATTGATGTTATACATATCTGCCACCGAAAGGTCTCTAGGAGTTCTTTTGGTGCAAGAAAATGAGCAAGGAAAAGAAAGAGCAATCTACTATTTGAGTAGAACATTGATCAAATATGAACTCAAATACACATTCATGGAAAGAGCATGTCTAGTGGTTATCTTTGCATCACAAAAATTGAGGCATTACATGTTGATGCACAAGGTGAAACTTATTGCAAAAATTGATCCTCTAAAATACTTGCTAAGCAAAACTACCTTAACAGGTAGAATAGCAAAATGGGTCATGATATTAAGTGAGTTCAACATTGAATATGTGGATAGGAAGGCCATAAAAGGACAAGTGATAGAAGATCACTTAGTAGAAAACCCATTGATTTCTACGCAAACCATTCAAGTGGAGTTTTCGAATTTAGCAATTGTCAACATAGAGGCCAAGACATGGAAGCTGTACTTCAATGGATCATATACACAAGGAGGTTCCTGGGTTGGCATACTATTGATTAACCCTCAAGGGTATACTATTCCCAAGTCATACAAGCTTTTGTTCCTATGTACAAACAATATAGCAGAATATGAAGCTCTAGTCATTAGCATTAAGATGGCTTTAGAATGGAACATCACCAAACTACAAGTGTATGGAGACTCTCAATTGATAATCAATCAGATCAATGATGAATACAAGACTATGATAGATGCTTGGAAAAATTACTTTTCTTTGATATCCTTTGAACAAATTCCAAGAGAGAAGAATAGAGCAGCTGATGCAATGGCGACCTTGGCTTCCTTACTTCAAAAACCAGATCAGAATGAGAAGTATGAATTCTTGGTGGAAGAGTTGGCAAAACTAGCATTTGACCTTCCCGATACCCAAATTGTTTCCCTACTCAATGGACATGACTCACCTTGGTACGACCCTATTTATACCTATCTCAAAGACCAAGTGTTACCTATAGACCAATCTTGAGCCCAAAAATGAAATTTCATCTAACAATTTGTCTGTTACATAATCCTTTTCGACACATTATATCATAAGGGTCTTGATGGGATGTTACTTAGATTTCTAGAGGAAGAAGAGTCTAAGTTAGCTTTAAGTGAGGTTCATGAGGGCATTTGTGGGCCGCACTCAAGCGGATTAAACCTAGCTAAGAAGATCATTCATATGGGGTATTTCTAGAAAACCTTAGAGAAGGATGCTTGTCACTTTGTTAAAATATGCAGCAAATGTCAATACCATGGTGACATGATACATGTGCCAGCACAAGAATTGCATCCATTTGTTACACCATGGCCTTTCTATTAGTGGGGATTTGACTTGATTGGCGCAATCTATCTACCATCTTCCAATGGGCACAAGTACATCATCACCGCTACAGAGTATTTCACAAAGTGGGTAGAAGTCATTCCTTTGATCACTGCCACAGGTGAATAGATCTCCATGTTCCTACTCAATAACATCATTTGTAGATATGGTATCCCTCATGCCATAATCGCAGACAATGGAAAGCAATTCAAAAACAAAGATGTGGATGAACTTTGTGACACATTCCATATTACTCATTACTCTTCGTCCATTTATTATCCTCAAGGAAATGGACAAGCCGAAGCTACAAATAAGAACATTTTGAAAATCTTGAAGAGATCAGTGAATAAGTCAAGAAGAGATTGGCATGTGCAAATCAACCTGATATTATGGGCCTATAGAACTAGCATTCGGACACCTACAGGAGATACACCATTTTCACTGGTTTATGGAGCCGAAGCTATTCTACCATTGGAGGTTGAAATCCCATCTTTACGAGTATCATTACAAGGGTTAATAATAGATGAGGACTATAGAGTTGCCCGACTTCAACAATTAGAGTTGCTAGAAGAACACCAAATGCAAGCCTATGAACACTTGAAAGTCTATCAGAACATGATCTCAAGAAGCTATAATAAGCATATCAAACCAAGGGTCTTTCAAGTAGGTGACTTAGTACTAAGAGAAAACCCTAAAAATCAGGCAGAAAGAGAAAAAAAGGGTAAATGGGAGGCGAATTGGCTTGGTCTGTTCATAATTGTTTCTTCATTTGGAACGAGAACTTCTAAATTAGCAGATTGTGATGGAGAAGAGCTACAAGAACCTATCAATAGCATCCATCTAAAGAGGTTCTATACATGAGGTAGATGAAAGAGTATAAAGAGTATCAGATGAGGAGCATCATATTTATTGTACATAGTCAAAAGAGACCTTGAAAATACCAAAAACATTGAAAAAGTTCAAAAAAAGAAAAAAATTGGAAAAAAGAAAAAAAGAAAAAAATGCCTTGGTGAAAACCTAGCAATATGCACCTTGGTAGAAAAAAAGAGAAAAAGACCCAAAAGGTGAAAACTTGGCAATCAAGCACCTTTTGTTCCCTTAAGTCATTTCCTAGTTGCATGTGTACATATTGCATTCCCAACATCTCACTTGTAAATTTCCATTGCATCTGTCATTTGTGCATAGTCATAATAAAACCTGTCAGCTGCATTGTTGCATTGTCTACTTGCCCTAAGTTTGTCACACGATCACATTTATCACTTGGGGGCAGGAAAGGATTGGATTTTTGGTACGAATAGATTCAATTAGTGCTACATTCAGTCACAATATCAGAGAAGGAATTATAAGAACTTCAGAAGAGAGAGATTTGCATTGAGCCTTTGATGGATATCATTGTTCACACCCAAGTATTTTGATCCCGCAACTTGATCCTTGAGCCTTCATTGACTTTATTATTCAGGATTAAAAATTGACAATACTTACAAGATCAGAATGTTTGGAAATCCTATTTGAAAATCTTGATACATTGCAAAACACTTGAAGCTTTCTTTTGACGATCTTTATTGAAATGACTTTTATCACATCTCTTTAGCTAATCAATGATGTTTCGACTAGATTGGCAATGATGGAGACATGATATTTTCTTGCCTTTGAGTGACTGTTTTGAGGGAGATCCATCAACTTATATGAATTCATCAAATGACATGGTCATCAAAGAACCATTGAGGACTATCACATAGGATGAAGAATTGACCTTTGCTTGTTTACGCAAATGGATACCTTGGCTATTTAGATCTTTCATATCTTAATACCAAAATCCACTTGCAACATTGAATTCATTGAAACTGGTATCATACTCCCATAGTTGGTCATTCAACTAGTGAGGGTTGTACTAGTTTCTTAAGAGGTTACCAAAAAGTGAAATAAAGCGGTGTTCATATCATCATGATGTGGTCAGTGATGGTTGTACTTTCTTTAATGGTCCTACAATGCTCAATGATGAAAATATTTCCCTATGGCATTTCTTTGCTAAAAATCTAGTGACACTAAGTTGCATTGCATTGCATTTTCATATTAGATTAAGTGCATATTTGTAGTTATTTTTCCAAGGGAAAAGGGGTTCAACTAATCAGCTTGAGTACAAATTAAAAAGGGAGATCAATTAAATGTTTCATTATTGATTCAAAGCAATCATGTGAGCTTATCTTTTGCATCATTCATAAGCATTAATCAATATTCATTATCCATATATCAAAAAATCACAAGAAAAAAAAATATCATTCATCATACATCATTTGCATACATCTAGTTAAGTATAGAATTTCATATATTCAAAATAAAAAACATAGGGGCATTCACATCCATATTTCCATTAAAGCTTTGCATCCATACATGGAAAAGTAGAAAAGCATATCAAAAGAGCATAAATCATTGCATCCATTTATCTATATCATACATGAGATACATTGCATCCATAGCATAATCAAAAGTAAATGCATCATAAAACATCAAATAGCTGCATATAAAGATGATCTCACATGTACACATCAAGAGAATCAAGGAAGGTATATCATCATATAAAAGTTCATAATATCAATGATATATCAAATCAGTATATCCATATATCAATGTCAACAAAGTGATACATCAAGTGTTGATCAATAAACAACATGAAACATGATACAAGTCATCAAGGAAAAGATCCATAATCAAACAATCAAGAGCCTGTAGCACCACCTAATCCATCTGGACCACCATCACCTAGTCTATCCTGAGTAGGAGGAGTCTGACTAGTGCTAGCCATAGTGGGCCTCTGAGTCACAATGGTCATAAACTGCTGCATCAAAATAGCCACTTGGTCTAATCTGCCAACAACAGTGGATACATCTATTTGCAATGACTAAACATCCTATGATAGAGTGTCAATACTAGGAGTAGCCTAAGATGACTGGCCCATATCTCATGATCTAGGAACCTATGGAGGCACCTGCTGTGTCGGAATCTAATCCTGTTGTGCTAGAATTTGATCATGTTGTGCTAATGCAACCTGCTGTAACTAAACCAAAGGATCATGTCCTCTAGGAATCTATCTAGCAGCCTCAATGTGTACCTATCTTTAAGCCCTTTGCTATCTCTACTATCCCTGTACTAATGCAGCTCGAGGATGAACAAATCTAGGTCTATGTTGTACTTTCTTGACATCTCTAGCCCTATCCCTAACATGTCCACCTCTCACCCGTGGCCCATCTCATCCTTGACCCATGCCCTAAGGATATCTTTGTCCTCTCTGAGCTTGTTGTCTCTGATGTCTCCTCCTGCCACCACCACCATCCCCACCATAATCCCTGCCATCATCCCCTCTATCATCATTTGATCTCTCATCACGACCGGGATAGGCTCTGCTGGATCTGTGAATCTCTGAAATTTGTTCTGAGCCCACCAGTCTCAATACTCATGTGACATACCAACATCAACTACATGCACTAACATATCCCTTCTGCAGTACACCAACTACGCAATCTGATCACAGGAAAACTGGAAATGAATCTGAGCACCCCACATAGATTGCTCTGCTTGGACTTTAGCATACAAAGTCATGCCCTATGGCTTATCCTACACCCTGTCATATTGTCTGGAGGCTCGACCAAAGCAAGATCACTCAATCACAATCGTAGATCTACCAATCATCCACCAAGGAGCAAACATATATGGGAGCTCATCATCATCCTCCCTCCATCCCTCACAACCTATATATGGTCACCAATGGACCTGATCAAGATCATCAATAACCTGGTGCCAGAACTCTAGCTTGCCCATATGATGCTAGACAACCATGCCACCATAAAGAAAAGCATAAGGAAAACCTCACCGACGAATCATGTCTAATACTGGCCTAGTGATGGGAAGATTCTCCCATACCTGCTGACAAAGATGCGCTAGACCTATATACCACCTCATGCAAATTGCACGATACAACTATGTAAGGACACATGAACCCCAATCAAACCATCAAGGCTGTGCAAGACAATCCTCCAAGATTCGGTCCCATCCAACAGAGAAACCATGACCTCGCCAGTCGGGAAGCAGTAATCCACCAATCAAAGCACCTAATACTGTTGGCAATGTGGGAAAAGAAGCAAGTTATGCCCACGTGATAGTATCATCATCAATGGTGTTATCTTTGAACACCCATCTGCATATTGTACTATCATAAACAAAGTCATAGTATACCATCTCTCCTCGACAAGGAATGTGCAACAATCGATACACATCCTTTGGCATGATCATCATCTCTCCAAAAGATAGATGAAAAGTATTGTGGTTAGAGTGCCAATGCTCTACCACTGCTATAAGGAGACCCCAATTCAACTGGAACTGTGGGATGTCAAGAAGAAAGCTCAGGCCACACAACTTAATAACACGATACTTTGTTGGGGTAAAAGCCTGACCTAGATCAATGACCCACAATGCAACGGTCCATATGTAAAGTTTACGGAAATGTGCATGTTTGGAAAATCAAGGGAATTATATCAGTGAATCATTTTAAGTCAATCAGTTCTATTAGAATCAAATTATCAAGCAATCAAACCTAGTACCATTTGTTTGTGTCTCTATGTTTTGAGAGCGAATTATCAGTTATCTATCCTATTAGTTTTCACATTGATCGATCAATCCTACCTATCAGATTTCTATCCTATTAGATTGACAAATCACATTCATTGATACTATTATCCGATATCCTAATCAATTGTTTTGGTTAATTACAACAAACCTAGCTATCTTGGAAAATCAATCAATCAGTCAGAGTTATCCAAAAAATTTAATCAAAAAATCAAGTTTGAGTTTAAAAAAATTTCAAAATCCTGCAAGCGTCATTTTCCTATTAGCATGCAGCATTTTACCTTACGCTATGCAGAACAGATATCACGTGAAAATTTATCAGTACCACACATCACGTAATGTTTCACGCGACACTTTACAACACTAGGCGACATTTTAAACCTAGGGTTTTATATGTGGAAAAACATATATAAATTGGCAAAATAACCCTATTGCTACGCGATAGTTAAAAATGATTAGGCAACATTTAAAGATTTATAGGTGACATTTTACTATGCGGAGGTGTGAGTAAAAAGGGTGGATGCGTTGTTTTAAAGTCTTATGCGGCATTTAACCTATCTTACGCATCATTTGCATAATCTAAACTACAAAAGTAAGGAAAATTTGCAATAAATTCTATAAATGAGCAATAAATGCACAAGGTAAGAAATGACTCACTGGAGGTCCATAGTCTAGTGGCCTCTGATAATGACAACCTCTCTTGAACCGTGCTCGTGAATCAGGACAACCATTGTGATCAGGAAGCCAAGGATCAAAGCAAAATCTCAGAAGTCAAAAGTGAAAATGAATAGTAAATCTATGTTTTTCAACCTATTTAAGCTAATTTGACCTAATTTGGAGGTAATTTTTGACCTAGTGACCTATGTCAATCTATCAATCGAACCGGGGAATTATTTGGAATCTACATATCATCAATATTTTTTAGAAATGAAAACATATTGGATCAATATCAATCAATCAATCAAATTTTTCAAATCAAGCAATCAATATGTTTCATTTCTGAGGGGGCATCAAAGTAACAAAATGGCATCAAACATCACATTAAATCTGGGGCATCAAAAATTTTAAACTATTATTAGTGGGACATATCAAATCAGAGGTATATCATATCAAGCAGCAATCAATTTCATATCAGGTATCAAATCAGGACATAAATCAGTTGTGTATCAGTTAATCAGGACCTAAAAGTGATCAGGACTTAAAATTTTCTTTGAATCAATGAGCTTCACACATCAATTCAAAGAGGGGCATTTGTAGACACTCAAAAATGGGCAAGTGCTTAAAATCATTAAAATGACAAAATCTTAATCAAAATGGATCAAATCAAATCAAAATGCACTAATTCTCATGAAAATGGATCAAATAAAAATGGACATTTATAAATCAAAGTTGCACAAAATCATTAAATCAAAGGAAAAAACAAATGATGACATTAAATAATTAAATACAAGCTTAAAAGGGTAAAAAAAACTATATAATTGATTTTAATCAATTAATTGTATAGTTGTTAAATCAAAAATCAAATTGAACCTATTCCCTTACATGGCTAATTTAATTAATTAATGGAATTTAATTAATCCTAATATCTTTCAACAACCAATTGAGCAACCAATGAAAATTGAGAACACAAAGCACATGGATCACTCAAAGGAATTGAATCTCAATCACACAAATTCAACTTTGAATCTCATCCACTCAATTTTGTCCTTTTGTCCAAAGCTTTGAGACAAACATTTAAATTGTCCCCCCATTTAAAAACATTGCAAAGTTTTTTACTCAACCAAGGCTAAATCATGGTTACTTCACTCTACCCCCTACCCTTGGGAATTTACTATAAATGGGAGGCATTTTGAGAGCAATAATCATCTTAGAAATTCATTTGCAAAGCATCACCATTATAGTCAATTTCATGAGCAATTAAGAGCATTTATCATTTGTATTTGCATTTTATCATAGCATAATGGAGAATTGTGAGCTAGATTAGGCATATTAGTATCATAGATTTCTCATTTTAGAAGTGTCACTGGTAGGGAATACAAAGCTGAGAGCTCTACTTACCACATCTAATTAGAGAACCATGAGATGTCATGCATGTTAAATTCATTTCTTAGTTTAAATTTCCATTGTATTTGCTTTGAATTGTTAGTTAATAATCCCAATTTCATGAAGGTGTTAAACATACACACAAAAATGTAGGGAAGGGGAAGTTACTTCCCAAGGAGCCACGAAAATCAACACATGAAATTTTAGGGGCATGACTGCCCCTAACAAGCAACAAATTTTAAAATGCTACATCTTTGTAACAAAGGTAGAAACCACAATGATACAAGAGACAAAGCTTAATTTGGAAGAGTTAGATTCATTCAAAAATAAATTAGGTGTATGAAACATAGATGGGGCTCCAAAAAAGGGTGCATATGGTGGCCTAGGAATAATTTGGGATCCTAGATCAGTCACCTTTACTAAGCATAGTTGCCACATAAATTATATGAGTAGATCAGTAAGAAGTATAAGAAGTAATCTAAAATTTATGTTGCTAAATGTATACAGTCCGATGTTGAACCAAGACAAAAGGGCAGTGTGGAGAGAGATATAACAATTTCTAGATAGTATTACAAACCATATATGTATCATTGGAGGTGACTTCAATGTTATATTAGACCCTATTAGTAAATGAATTTGTCTCTTTTTCAAATTTATTTCTTCACTCTATAACCCGCCAAGAAACATTAACTCTTTACTAACAACTGGATTAAACATGAAATATTTAACCCTCTGAATTATGGTATAGCTCCCAGTAAAATTTTTAATGAATTTTAATGAAAAAGAATAATGCATTTCTACAATCATCAAACTTTATTGAAAATTTTACTGGGAGCTGTACCATAATTCAAATGGTTAAATATTTCATGTTTAATCCAGTTGTTAGTAAAGAGTTAATGTTTCTTGGTGCGTTATAGAGTGAAGAAATAAATTTGAAAAAGAGAAAAATTCATTTACTAATAGTTTTTGGCAACTCTACTAGGGAAGCTAAACTAGTAAACCAATGTCTTTGCTTGGTTTAATGTGTAATCATGGTATTACCTACTGATGTAATACCTGGTCAAGTTGAGGTTCCCCCAATCCTACAACCTAGTCTGCACTTTCATGATACTCAAGAGGATATTATTGAAGATCTAAATAACTTGGCTTGGAAAGTAAAAACAAGTAATGAACAGTATCAGTAAGTTCAATTGGTGTTAGAGGAAGAGGAAGAAATTGGTGAATGGTTGAGGGGTCTCCCCATAGCTCAGGAAGCTGCAGTAGTTGATAGAGAAATTCAAAGACTATAGAACTGCCAAGCTGGAGTCCAGACCTTACACCAGGTCTCAATGAGAGGTGAGTATTTTTTACAGTATTTTTGAATAATTACAAAATCTTGAAACCATAAGAGTCTGTCCCTCTAAGAAAAAGGCTCAAAGCAGACCTTCTCCTCCTCCTAAAGAATCTTTCAATTTGTTTTCTAAGACCTATGATTGGAAAGCCTTAACTTTATTAGGAATTCAAGACCCTCCTCTCTTAACTATCTTTCCAATAGTTATCATGGCTCAACCGTGGGGTAATGTCGTAGGCCCTTTAGCCTTAGCTACTCATCATGCTCTTCCTAAAGGAGCCAAAGATATTTTTCCAAAGTTCTTTGATGATGGAAAAGTAGTTGTAGAAGAACATTTCAATTATTTTAATGTAGCCACTAGCATTTTAGGAGTGCAAACTAAAGATGTAGCAGTTAGACTTTTTGTTCAAACCCTCACAGAAGGAGCAACAGAGTGGTTTGGGCATCTTCCTACAAGATCCATAACTGATTGGAATTCCATGAAAACTAAATTTGAAGGTCATTTCCAAAGCATAGACGATGAGCATTCTCTATTAGCTCAACTTACACAGACATGAAAAAGGAGATCCATGAGCCCATGAGAGATTATGTGGCCCAGTATAACAAAGTCATCCATAAGATTCCTACTGGGAAAAGGCCCACCCTTGAAAACTAGCAATGTTTCTTTGTAAATTCTATGCCCCCAGACATCGGTTTTCATCTTAGAAGAAATAGGCTTGTAGACTTGGCAACTGCTCAGAGCCAAGCCATTGAGCTAGAAGATGATTTGATCACTACAGGGAAATGGAGGAAAGATGTCCACATACCCAATGCACAAAATGCATCCTCTTATGATCCTATGCTACAAAGATTAGTTAATGATGTGATTACCCTCAAGAGGCAACTTCCTAAAAGAAATACCAATCCTCCTTCTTTATATCGAGATATTCCTAGAGGAATGCCTGAACAAGCTGGACCTAGTCACAGATCTCAAAATTATCCCCAATCTAATAAGAATTTACTGGAAGCTCCTCCTAGAAGAGCTAATATGTGTACATTTCATCTTACAGATGATCATGATGGTGCCTCCTATCTAGAAATGATCCAATCAATGCAGATGCATGTGAACTGAGAATTGTCAAAAGAATCACCTGGTGATGCAGCAAGTCCTTAGTTACCTAGTGGCTCTAGAAATTATTACATAGAATACAAGTCTGACTCTGAGTGAGGAGGAAGTATTATGGAAACTTTACATGACCCTGCATGTACCGTGCTAACTAGAAGTTATCGCAATTCTCAAGCTAATGACACACCATCAACATCACAACGGTGGGACAAAGGTAAAGACTTTTCACAAAAATCATCAACATTTAAAAGCTCTTTTTCTAAAGAAGATGAATCATTGAAGAAAAACAATTCTGGTACTTCTTTTGATATCATTGATTTCTGTGAAAGTTCTAAGATTCAATTTTCCCCTGTTGAATATCTTAGAATGAATCCAAAAGAGTTGGAAAGACTTGTCAAACATGTTAAATCAAGTCAACCTCCTATAGATAAAACTACTAATGAAACTACTAATGTTGCTTTCTCAAAATAAGCTACTGTAGAAACCCAAGCTACCAAAGATAAGAGTCCTCCACAAGAAAAGAGTCCCCCTATAGGATTAAAACAAGAGCCTTTTTATTTGTCCTTGTTCATTCATGGATTTAAGTTGAATAATTGTGTCATAGACTCAAGGGCATTTGATAATATCATGCCTGCTTCAGTAGCCAAAGCTCTAGATTTGCCTCTCACTATGACCTTTGGTCAATGCTATGCCCTAGATGCAAAACAAGTCCCCTTAGTTGGACAAATCAAGGATGCCCAAGTAGCCCTTGTAGCAGACCCCAGTAAAAAGATTAAACTAACTATACTTGTAGTTGATATTCCAACAAGCTATGGTATGCTTCTAAGCAGGACTTTCTATCGGGATCTTGGAGGAGAGATCAAGCTTGACTGGTCTCAAGCAATTATTCTAGTTGGAGATAAAAGGGTTTTCCTACAACTAGAGGGAAAATAAAAATACACAGTATTCCCATCTGAAGATCTCAAGTCTCAGATACTCTACCAGGAATCTGAGTTTGGAAATTATATGATCTCATCCACACCAAACATTAATGAGGAAGTAACAATTGATAAGTCTGATGGCCTTTGGACTTTGGAGTTTGATGGCAATTGTGCCTTTATTGGTTTTGGAGTAGGGGTTGTATTGATATCACCAGAAGGAGACCCTTTCCCACTGGCTTTTAATCTAGAATTTGATAACATGAACAACACTGCCGAATATGAGTCTCTTTTGCTCGATATTGAAGAAGCGAAGAAAATGGGTATTAAGGTACTCAAAGCTAAAGGAGATGTAGAACTTGTTGTGAGACAAGTGAGAGGGGTGTATTCATCAAAAAATGAAAGACTCAAACACTATAGAAATCATGTTTGGGATGAGATTGAAGAGCTCAAAGCTTTCTCCATAGAAGTTGTTCCTAGATAATTAAATAGCAAAGCCGATTCCCTAGCAATTTCTTCTTCCCTTTTGTTGCCACATTTAGATTTTAAGCAAAGTTCCTACAAAATTGAAATGGTGTATAGGCTGAGAGTTCTAGATAATGCTGAGCATTGGCAAGTCTTTCAAGATGATAAACAAATTGATAAATTCTTACATTTGGCAGAAGTTTTTAGTACCACCTTCTTTGAAGGATCTTCATCAACTTGTGATGATTTTTGCCTAGATGGTGTAACAGATGAAGGGATCTTTCAATTAAAAGGGAATCATATTCCTAAAGGGCTTGTCTCTCTTGAAAGTCAATTTGATAGATATGATGCTCTGAAATCTCCACCACCACCTCAAGAAGACACAAATCAAGGTGACTATGAGAAGGTAGACATAGGGGAGGAAGAAGAACTTAAATGTATAAATTTGGGCAAATTTTGTACTTCAAATGAGAAGCAGAGATTTGTCAATTTTCTAAAGGAATATTGAGATACCTTTGCTTGGTCCTACCACGATTTAAAAAACTTCAAAGGAGGAAAATTCTAGCATTAGATTCCTCTCAAGTTAGGTACTTCACCTTTTACGTAGAAATTAAGAAACTATAACCCAAAAGTGTATGAGGCAATTCAGAAAGAGGTAGAAAAAATGCTACAAGCCCATACCATTTATCCTATTCACCATTCTACCTGGATTGCGAATATAGTTCTTGTTAGGAAGAAAAATTGCGAGATAAGAATCTATGTAGATTTTAGGAACTTGAATCAATGTAGCCTAAAGGATAACTATGGACTCCCTGTTATGGACCATATTCTGCAGACTATGGTAGGTTCAGAGATGATGTCAATGCTAGACAGTTTCTCTGGTTACAACCAGATCAAGGTGGCTGACCAAGATCAACATAAAATAGCTTTTACCACCCCGTGGGGCACATATGCTTATAACAGAATGCCTTTTGGCTTGATAAATGTATGTGTCACGTTCCAACGTGCAATGAATTCTTCTTTTAGTCATCTGCTTAATAAGGTAATAGTTGTTTATCTTGATGATCTGACTGTGTTTTCCAAGAGGAGTAGGAATCATCTAAGGGATTTAAGATAAGTTCTACAGAGATGCAGGGAACATGGCATTTCATTAAATCTGAAAAAGTTTGTCTTCGCAGTCACAGAGGGTAAATTGTTGGGCCACATCGTGTCAAAAGAAGGGATCAAGATTGATCTAGAAAGAGTTAAAGCAATCTAGCAGCTTGGTTTACCTTTGAATAGGAATGGTGTTAAATATTTCTTTGGGAAAACCAATTTCCTCATAAGGTTGTTAGGATTAACAAGGCAAAAATAACAATTACATGCAAATATAACCAATATCAGAAAATAAAAAACCACACAGAAGAGAACCTAAGACACAAAGATTTAACATGGTTCACCCAATCCTTGGGCTATGTCCACCAACAACGAGTCCAATATTTTATTATCCAGTGATTACAACCTAATTACAATCTGTAATCCCTTACAGCTCAATTCCATCGTAAGTAATAAAATCATACATAATGAAAAACCCTAACCTTAAGCCATATTATACAATATTTTGTCACTTTAGGGTTATAATGAGTTACAATATGTCAGCCCAAAAATAGCTAAAAATATGTCAGCCTCAAAAAACTTTGCCTTGGGGGTTGTGCCTCCGAACCCCCACTCTTGGGGCCTGCCACCCCAAACCCCAGTGAGGTTGGGAAGAAAAGTGTACAGTACTTTCTTGGATAGTACTTTCCTGATCAGTCACCACAAGCTAACAAAGGTTCATTCGTAACTTTGTTGAAACAACTAAGCATATGGTGAGCCTCTTGAGTGAGAAGAACCCATTTAAATGGAGCACAGAGGTTGTCAAAAGCATTTGATGACATCGAGAAAGCTATAGAAGATGCTCCCACTTTAATAAATCTAGATTAAAATAAGGACTTCATAATACACAGTTATGCCTCAAAACATACAGTGTTTGGAATATTATTGCAGAGGAATGATAAAGATGAAGAAGTGCCCATTGTTTTCATGAGTATTCCTCTCCAAAAGCATGAGTTAAACTATCCATTGGTTGAGAAGCAAGCATATGTGGTAGTAAAAGCAGTGAAGGATTTTAGGTTCTACATTCTACACTCTCACTCAATTGTTTTTGTCCCCACCTCTGTTGTCAAAGACATCCTAACTCAACAAGAGATAGGGATGAACAACCAAGCAAAGTGGATCTCCAGGATTTAGGAATTTGACCTAGAAATTCATCCTGCCAAGTTGGTTCAGGGTCAAGGATTATGTAAACTTATGTATGAACAGGATCCTGATAGCAGTATGCCCTCAGTTCTTTTTGTCAATTTGCATGATTCCTAGTTTTTAGATGTGGCATTTTACCTTACTTATGGAGACTGTCCCCCTCATCTAAACCCAAAAGAAAGAAGAAATATTAGGTTAAAGGCCACAAAGTATGTTATTGTCAATGACATACTATATAAAAAGGGTTTGGATGGAGCTTTCTTGAGGTGTGTTGACAAAGAACAGCAAGAAAAATTACTCAGGAAGTTTTGTAATGAGGCATGTGGTGGTCACTTCTCTTCCACAATAACTACTTTTAAAATTCTTAGGAATTTCTATTACTATCCAGGAATGTTTTGCGATGCTTATAAGTGGGTTGCAAATTGTGAAAAATGTAAGTTGTTTGGTGGAAAACCATAGTTAGCATCTCTCCCTTTGAGGCCAGTGATCATAGAAGAACCTTTCAAGCAATGGGGGCTTGAATTTATTGGACCAATCAACCCTCCTTCTAGTGTTGGATACACCCACATTCTCACTGCAACAGACTATTTCACAAAATGGGTAGAGGCAGTCCCTATTAAGAAGACCACATCTAAGGTGGTGCATGAGTTTATAAAGAATTGCATTCTAGTCAGGTTTGGAGTTCCTACCAAGTTGGTCACAGACAATGCTATGAATTTCTCTTCTCATGAGTTGAAATTATTTTGCTATGATCACATCATCTACCTGTCCCATGCATCTGACTATTATCCACAGGGAAATGGGTAGGCGAAATCAAGTAATAAAAACTTGATCAGGATAATGAGGAAGCTAGTATGTGACAATGATAAGGATTGGCATAAGAAACTATTTGAAGCTCTCTGGGCTGATTGAACTTCTCCAAAAAGATAAATTGGCATGTCACCCTTTGAATTGGTTTATGGTGTTGAAGCTCAGCTTTCACTACCTCTAGAGCTAGCTACTGTGAAGCTATAAAAACCAATTGAAGACTAGGTTTACCAAGATGCCATTGAGAAACAAATTTTGTATCTCAACAAAATAGAGGAAGAAAGAGAAGAAATGGTAAGTCAAATAGCCACACACCAAGCTTGAGTCAAGAAATTTTTTTATCAGAAGGGCAGGCCTCAGAATTTTATGGAGGGAGATCAAGTACTGTTATGGGACAAGAGACGAGAACCTAAGGGTGCCCATGGAAAATTTGAATCACTTTGGAAGGGTTCGTTCATCATCAACAAAGCATTGGGAGGTAATTCCTTCAAACTGGAGCATTTGGATGGTAGTGTTCTACCCTTGACCTTTAATGGTCAGGATCTCAAGTTGTATAAACTTTAAGTGGGTTAGTCCTGTTTTCTGTACATATCTTTTTGCTGTGTTGTTTTCAGTTTTGTCCTTTTTTCTTTTTTTTTTCCCTTTCTTTCCTAAGTTTTCCCTATTCTACGAAACCAAAGCTATAGGTTCAACCTTCACCCTCAAGAGGTCTCATCCCTAATCGGAGCCATTGTTACCAATAGATTTTTGCTAAATTACCTCAGGCTCTAATTTTCTCAAAATCACCCCATAATATTTTAAGGTGTGTTTCACTCAAAGTTTCAGCTCCTTACATATACACCTTGTCGGTTGAACTTGAACCTTGAACTCTCGTAGTTCAAGATTCAAGGTTCAATAACATCCTTTGGTATGATTGTCCCTCTTTGTTTGCATGCTTAGCAGCATGTTGTCTTTGCAACGTGCACTTGTCCAATGAACTGTGAACTTTATGGTTCAAGATTCAAAGTTTAATGGACGTTATCCTTTTGCAAGATGTTTTCATTTTTATTTATCATTTTCCTTGTTGCTAGTTGTTTTTAGTTTATTTAATTGAATCATACCAAAGGGTAGTCCTTATGCCCTCTTGTTGAACTTGAACTTTGAACTCTCGTAGTTCAAGATTTGAGGTTCAACATATGTTTGTAAATTGCAAAAGTGGAAAGTGGTGATTTGACCTAAAGGACAGTTGGCAATTGATTATGAGATCCATGTGTGGCATGGATATCATAATTAATAAAAATGACACTTAAGTGTCACTTCACTCTTGGGAAAGTATATTAATTAGGTTTAAAGTGGTGCAAATTCCTTGTGATCATTAATTGAACCTCATGCCACATTATTCACCATTTATTGTGAATCTCCCATGATTCGTGAACTATTTTATGATAAATTGAAGAGCCTAGCCATTTTTTCATAGTGGTAGAGACATCTCAGGTGACTGGCATGGAAGAAGGTATTTTTCCCTCCTCTTAGAGCTTAGTGCGTCACATAAGAAACCAGGTGAGTCTCTCTTTTTGACCTCCTCATTTCAGTTAAAGCTCATTACTTTGTCAAATTCGAACTCCTTTAAGGCTACTGTGTCTCCTTGTTTATTCCTAGTTTGTGAGCCAAAATGAAGAAACCAGTCCCAAATTTTGGAAATACTTCCCCTTTGATTTGCTCTCTACCCGATTGTGAGGATACCTTGATCAAAACTAGAGCCTTAGAGGAAATTATAAGCCAAGTCAAAGAACCCATTCTAGGTTCCATGCTGGAAAAAGATATTTAGAGTGGTTTGGTTGATGCAACCACTTTCCCTATAGTGGCCTCCTGTCAAGAGCTAGTTCTTGAATGTGCAAGAAGATATAGTTTTGAGGAGAAGTGTATTAAAAAGGTTGACAGGATTCTGCTGGTATATATAAATAAAGATGTCATCCTGAAGGCAATAGGAATCCTTGAAAGAGACCCATATGAAGGATGGAATATTCCCTCATCCCAATAAGTCTTCACCACCAAGAGCCAAATCTATAGGAATGAGATAGCTCGGTACTGATTGCTGAAAGCCCAAAAAGGAGGTTCTAGGCTCCCAAAATCGCTCACCGTAGATCATTTCAAGCCTGAGGTAGTTGAATTAGTTATTTTGCTCAATAGAATAAAAGGAAACCAACATGAATATTATTGGCATGATTGGATGTATTTCTATATCCAGGTCACTCTTGGAGGGGAAAAATATATTAACTAGGCCGAAACCATTGCCGATGAACTCAATCATCACTTAGTAAACTTCCCTGCTGGCAGTAGCCTTCACATGGCTTCCTATTTTTTTTTATATCTTGGCCTATACTGGAGAGTGGAAAGGTCTATTCCATGAGTAGCCCCTCCCAAATATGAAGGTCTACGATAACTACCCTCACCTGTAGAAGGAATATCATGTTGATAGTTTTCCAAAATTGAATTGGGTTTTCTTTGGAAGGTTAACTTATGAACTTCAAGGAAATACTGAGCAAAGAATTTTTGAAGAGGCTAGAACCTTTGTCAACACTTATAGAAGTTTCTTCATCCATTTTAGAAGGTTTACATATCTCAGAGTTGGCGGTTTTGAAGGGGAACCATTCAAGTTGCCCAGATATGCTTTTGATAGCTTGATTATTGCAGAAGTGGCATGTCAACTGGCATATGTTCACAAAGGAGTCAAGGAAAGGAAGGGTAGAGCTAAGTCCAACTTTCCAGTTGAGTTAGGGTATTATACCTGTAAAACCTCTTCAGATGCCCTAAATCTAGAGCATGAATTAAGGAAACTTAATTTAAAACATTTGAACTCAGAAAAGATTTTGATAGTAGGGGATATGCTACTCAACATTTTAATTTACCTTCCCAATTCTAACACATTCCCCAAATAGAGGATTACTGGGAGGGCTATGCTGATGATTTTGAAGTAAGAAGATGAAGTTGGTCGATGTTTACTCTAGGATAGATTGTTACCTTAAATATTCAGATTGATATCATAGCTGTAGATGAGGACAATGATGCGGAGGTAATTGATGATCAGTTTGAAGCTAGAGTTAGGGGTATGCCACTACCTGAAATAGACTGGAGTATTGATGAGAGGGAGAGCACTATAATCAAAACCCTCAGTATGATAAAAAGAACTGATAAATGGGTCAAGAGCAAGAAGCCTCCCCCTCTAAGGAGACACAATACAAGAAGGAAAATACATAGTGATTCAGTAACCAAGCCTGTTGATTTTGCTAACACAAATGCTTCTCTTGTAGGTACATCCAAAGATAAAAATAAGAGAAATTCTAAAGTTGTCCCTATGAAACAAGCCTCTCCTTACTCTTCACGAGCAATAAGAACCTCTAGAAACAAAGCAAGTAAGGAAAGTGATAAGCTGATTGATGGCAAGGAGGTGATTGATCTTGATCTGATGGATACTCATATGTTAGAGCAAGCTGGTCCAAATAGCCTAGGTTAAGACACATTGACTCAAAAGGGCAATCGACTGGATTCTGGAAACCCCTCAATAACTGTAGTGAGTGATACCTTTCAAACTCCTCCTCCCACTCTTAGTTGGCTAGAGAACTCTATCAGTAAGAAATGGAATGTTCTACCAATAACTCCGCCGGTTGAAGACATGGTCAGTAAATGCCTAGGAGCTACTGTCAAACCTAAAAGGATCAGGATGGAGTCAATGATAGATGTTGATGAAAAAACTAGGCGATGGACAACAAAATGTTCATTACCAAAGTTTGATAAAAATATTTCTGAAGCCTCTACTGAAGACTTTATTATTGAGAAGATAGACTTGGGAGTTGCAAGTAGGGTAGTAGATGCAAAGCATCTTGAATCTTCCACACAAAAAATATTGCACAGGACTTTCAAAGATGAAAGAGACAAGAAGGAGTTGAAGGCTACCATATAGAGGATAGCAGAATTCATCTAGGTAGTTCAAGAGCCTAGTCTACTTCCACTGACCCAAGTTCCTCATACATTTGATCCTCGCTCACCAGAAGTTCACAAAACCCTGGATCAAATTCAAAGGAATAAACTAGTAGTGGATGTTTTTAATAAGTGGGTCGCAAGGATGATCCAATGGGGAGGTGATTATATTACTCAATTGATTGAAACTCATGGGGTCGTGACTAAAACCATCTCAGAGATGTTAATTGAACTGACTGAATGGAGAAAGGAGAGGAAGAAATGGATAGGTATAGTTAAAAGTTGACAGAGATTGACCATTATGGAGTGCCCAAATTCCTTATGGAAAAACTAGTTCCTGGCCTGAATGAGGAAGTCCTTTATGTCTCTGTGAAGAGCATTGAATGGTGGAATTCAATCATTAAAGATGGATGTGAAGGGGCTACCCACTTGCTAAATGATCTTAAAGGTCTGATAGATACAATGGAAAAAGATCTTAAGTGCCTAAATATCATTCTAATGGATGAGGGAACCCAAGATATTAAGAAGGCAGAGAAAATGACTCAGGAATTTGAAGCAGGTATAGCAGCGATCAGAGATAGTAAGGAGCTCACAACTAAAGATCTCACTTTTGTAGCCAATACTGAGGCTATATTGGTCATTTGTGTAGATCACCTGGAGTCTCATAGATCAAGGTTGAGTCAGATATGTAAAGATAAGAAAGTTCTTAGATAGCGAATCACTCTCATCAGCCTACCATATCATACCATAGTCATCAGCGCATCACTTTCTCATGAAGGGTGGAGGCAGGCACGTGCATTCGGGTCTTCTCAAAATTGAATCAAAGGCATCTAGCTCAGCCATGACCAATGATCATGCTCCACTTTTTGTGGGTCGTTGTTTTTCAGTTTTCCTGTATTTATTATTTTTAGTATATTTTCAGTTGTCTTAAGCAGTTCCGAGCCGAAACTCTAGGAGTTTTAAAAGAACATTATTATTTTTTATAAATTGTAATCGACAGCTATATAAAGCCAGGGAAAAACTTTTGAAAGGGATGTTAGTAGTTTATTTGCTTAATAATAGAGTAGTTTAAGTTTAGTAATTTTGTAGAAAGACTTGGATTAAGGTTTCCGAATCAGTGAATGGAAAAAGACTTATCGATATAAATCTGTTGGTTTACATTTGTGGGTGGATCTCTGTTGGGATATCTTACATTGAGTAGAATTTCTTGGTTAAATGTCTTTATTTTTCTTTGAATTCTAGTTGAAGTTGTGCCTTAGATTAGTGCAGTGTTTGCTTATTGAAGTTTGCGAGCTTTAGATCTGTTAGATGCTTCTAATTTCCAGTAATTATGTCATATTGATGAAAGTTACTGTTTATGCCTTATCAACTTTCTGGTCAAAAGTTTGATGATTGCAAAAATGCATTATTCTTTTTCATAAAAATTCATTGAAAATTTTACTGGGAGTTGTACCATAATTCAGAGGGTTAAATATTTCATGTTTAATCCAGTTGTTATTAAAGAGTTAATGTTTCTTGGTGGGTTATAGAGTGAAGAAATAAATTTGAAAAAGAGACAAATTCATTTACTAACAGACCCTAAAGAAAAATGGGGGGGATTACCAAATAAACACAATCAATAATAGATTTAAAATTTTGGTTAAGTAGAAACAACATGGTGGATATCAAAACTGAGAAATGAACATATACTTGGAAAAATGGAAGGCGAGGTTCCAACCACATAGTTAAAAATTGGATAGATTCATCTTTAAAGGAAATTGGACTGTCTTCCCTTATATTCTTACAACTGACATCCTTCCACACTCAGGTATGACAACTTCCTAGTGCAGTTGAATATCAATGAGGATACACAGATAAAGAGGTATCCATTTAAGTTTTAAAAAATGTGGCTAAGGTATGCTAATTTGAGGAAGGCACCTGAGTAATGGTGGAATGAAGTAGAGGTGTCAAGATTAAAATTATACTATTTTGTGTAAGGAAACTCAGGTGCAAAAACAACTTCCTACGCTAATCTCTATAGGAGAGTATTGTGCAAATTCTTATAAATCCTTACAATTTCATATTCGTTAACTACTTTAACAAAGATATTGTAACCACATACAATGCATACAGAAAAATAGAGAATGACACAATGATATACCCTGGGGAAAACCTTTCGGTAAAAAACCCCAGCACTCCAAAACTTGCACAATGTATTATCTTCAACACAAAGATTACAATACACTTGCAATGCAAGTTCTTTCAGGAAATGAGAGACAAAGCCAACAAGACTTAAATTTTTGTTATATCTCTCCCATACGAGTAGCATCATATATATAGACTCCTCTGGACCCAAAAATAGGCACAACCACCAAGATCCATGCACAAAGCCACATGTACACAATTGTTACATGCAATCCCAAGAATAGGCATCCATCCCTAGAATAGACTATGACAGCTTGTCATAGAATCCGCCAAAAACAACGGTCACAAGAGAAGTGTAAGAGAATATGTCATACCAACCTATTTTTGGCATATTCTTTTACACACACCAACCACTTCTTCTTGGGTTCCCAAATAGGCCCAAGTCATAAGATGCTCTTACACCTGTCATAGCACATTCCTTAAATAGTTCTTACGTGTCATAGGAATCCATCATGACCATTTTAGTCATGATCTCCTTATGCACAAGATGTCGACACATCAAGTGGAGTGACACATCAACATGCCAACTAGACATGTACACTCACACTTAATTACATTATTTGCAAAAAATACATTTAAAAAACAAATAATAAGAATAGGAATTATCCAAGGTTGAGACACCTTATTCCTAACATTCTCCCACTTGTCGAACACCTTGTAAGAGCAACAGGAACATAACAGGAACTTTAACCACTATAGGCCAAAAGGCCCATAGACTCCGAACACCATCTAAACTTCTCAGTGCCCACTAGTTTTGTTAATGCATCTGCAACATTCTTCACAGTATCTACCTTCTCCAAATTTACCTTTCCATCTTCCACCATATCTCTCACAAAGTGAAACTGCACATCAATGTGCTTCGTTCTGGCATGGAAAGTTGGATTTTTTGCAAGGAAAATAGCGCTCTGACTGTCACACCAAATGGTAATTTGTTCTGCATCAACACCAACATCAGAACACAATCTTCTAAGCTAAATGGCTTCTTTACAAGCATGAGTAGCAGCCATGTACTCAGCTTCTGTAGTGGATAAAGCAACCACAAGTTGTCGCTTACTCATCCAACTAATGGCACCACCAAACATAGTGAACACATAAGCACTAGTGGATCTCCTACTATCAATATCACCTGCCCAATCTGAATCCACAAACCCACGAATACAAACTGAATGCGGAGATCCAGAAGAGTTACCATGATAACATATGGAGTAATCTGATGTACCCCTCAAATATCTGAATACTCACTTAATTGCATCCCAATGTACCCATCCAGGATTAGCCATAAACTGACTCAGGACTCCCACTGCTTGGGCAATGTCTGGTCTAGTACAAACCATAGCATACATAAGACTGCCAACTGCACTAGCATAAGGTACTCTACTCATGTCCTCCACCTCACTAGGAGATTTTGGACAATCATCTACAGATAACTTTGTTCCCACGGAAATAGGAACACATAGTGGTCTACTATCTGCCATGCTGAACCTGTCCAACACAGACTTCACATACTTACTCTGACTCAACCAAAGTTTTCTGTTAGACCTGTCTCTACTAATTTCCATACCCAAGATGTACCTAGCTGCCCCAAGATCTTTCATCTCAAACTGTGCTGACAACTGAGATTTAAAATCAGAAATCATACCCTTACCCTTCCCAAATAGCAACATATCATCAACATATAATGCAATAATAAGAAGGTGATCATTTTCAACTCTGAAATAAACACAATGATCTGATTTTGATCTTACAAATCCAATTGACAACACAAAGGCATCAAACTTAAGGTACCACATCCTAGGAGATTGCTTCAAACCATATAGAGATTTTTTTAATTTGCAAACTAAGGATTTTTACCTTTAACAATGTAGTGCTCAAGCTGTGACATATAAATCTCTTCCTCCAAATCACCATGAAGGAAAGTTGTCTTCAAATCCATCTGTTCTATCTCTAAATCATATGATGCAGCAAGAGATAACAGAAATCTAATGGATGTCAACTTTGCAACAAGAGAGAATATTTCACCATAATCTATTCAACTTTGCAACAGGAGAGAATATTTCACCATAATCTATTCCCTCTACCTATGAATACCCCTTTGTAACCAATCTAGCTTTATACCTTTCAACATTTCCATCTGCACAGAATTTCTTCTTGAACACCCATTTACAGCCAACAAATTTTCTCCCTTTAGGCAAAGGTACAAGGTCCCAAGTTTTGTTTTTCTCCAATGAAGCCATCTCATCATCCATAGCCTCAATCCAGGAACCTGTATCTTCCATGCCCAAAGCCTCTTTCACAGATCTAGGCTCATCAGTGTTAGTAATCAAAGTAAAAGCACAACTGGAATCTAACATAGAATAACCAAACCTTTTTGGTTGCTTTCTTTCTCTCATGGATCTCCTCAAGGGCTGAGGTTGAGGTTGTTCTTCCTCTTCTTCCAAACTATCAGAGTTGCTAGAGCTCTCCTCATCATTAGACCCAACATGGTCTCTCTGTTCAGTCTTCTTAGGGGTAGGAGGCAACTGAACAACATCTTTTTCCTTTTCTTTTTCATCTAGTTGTAGCACAATAGGAGAAGATGTTAGCTCTCTGAAAATAACATTTCTACTATACAACACCTTACTAGTCACAGGATCCCAAAGCTTGTATCCTTTCACACCAGCACTATATCCGATGAAAATACATTTAACGGCTTTGTTTTCCAACTTAGATCTTTTCTCCTTTGGAACATGTGCATAAGCTTCACAACCAAAAACATGAAGATGTCTAATTGAAGGCTTCTTACTAGACCACACCTCCATGGGTGTCTTACCAACAAGGGCTGATGTAGGAGATCTGTTAACCAGATAGCAAGTAGTGGCCACAGCTTCGACCCAAAACCTTTGTTCTAAACCAGCTCCACTAAGCATACTCCTAGCCTTCTCCATCAGTGTCCTGTTCATTCTCTCTGCAACTCCATTTTACTGTGGGGTATAAGGAGTTGTCTTATGCCTCTCGATACCTTGTTCTTTACAGAACTGTTCAAACTCTGCTGAGCAAAAATCACCACCATTGTCAGTTCTCACACACTTAATCTTCTTACTAGTTTGATTCTCTACAAGAGCTTTAAATTCCTTGAACCAACTAAAGACTTGTGTCTTACTTTTAAGGAAATAAATCCACGTCCTTCTACTGTAATCATCTATGAAAGATACAAAAAATACAGACTTGGAGATTGAAAGAACTTTTACAAGACCAAATACATCAGAATGAATAAGATCCAAAACATCAGAAGATTTGTGAGAACTAGAGTAAAACTGGACATGATTTTGTTTACCATAGACACAATGTTCGCAAAAGTCAAACTCAAGATTGCAATCATTTAACCCCTCAACGAGATTTTTATTTTTTAGGGTTCTAAGACCCTTTTCACCAATGTGGTCAAATCTCATATGCCACAACATTGTCTTTTCTGTAGGAAGCTTACCTTCCAAAGTATTTGCACTACCATCGGAACTAATAGCCACAGACTTCTTCACTACTTGTTCAGATGGTGAGGATGAAGAACTATTACATAGAGGAATACATGCATCTAGCTAAAATAAGGTACCTCTCCTAGTACCCCTTGCAAGCACTATTGATCCTCTCATCATCTTGCATCCTTCTTTCAAAAAAACAACTTGCACACCTACATCATTCAGCATACTTACAGATAATAGGTTTCATGCCAAACCTGAAATGTGCATAACTCTGTTGATTCCCTTTACTCATCCATCAGGAAATTTGATAGTGACCCTTCCGCGTCCAACTATCTTTAGGTGAGAATCATCACCCAAGTACACCTTTCCACCATCGAACTCTTCATATTTTGAGAACCAGTTTCGATGAGAGGTCATGTGAAAAGATGCACCCGAGTCAACCAACCACACATCATTAGATGCAATGCCTGCCAAAGCTGCGATGAATGCATCACCATCTTCTTGAGATCTTTCTGAAGCTGAATCTGAACCTTTCTTCTTCTTCTTCGGCTCTTTGTAGTCTTTACTGAAGTGCCCAGATTTATCACAGTTCCAACATTTTGCCTTGGACTTATTGGAAGTCTTTGACTTCCCATGGGATTTGGATCTACCCTTATTGTCAGACTTATTGTCATTTTTCTTCCCTCTTTCAGTGGATCTCCCACGAACAGCAAGTGCTTCTTTTTCCGAAATGGAAGCCTTTCTCCTCATCTCCTCTGATAGCAGTGAAGACACCACATCATCCATTTTGAAGGTGACTAAAGTGCTTCCGAGAGCCATCACAAGATGGTCCCATGAATCCGGTAAAGAACACAAAAGTGTGTAGCAATGATCCTCCTCCTCTAACTTGACACCAGCTGATGTCAACTATATAGCCAGCAGATTAAATGCATTTAAATGATTCGTTAAGGATCCACCTTCCTCCATTTGCAGAGAGTACAACTTCTTCCTCAGGAACAACTTGTTCACCAGAGATTTGGCCTGATACACGGCCGCAAGTCTTTCCCACAAACTATTTGCGGTTTTCTCATCTAGAACATTCAGAAGGACTACATTGGTTAAACAGAGTCTTATGAGACCCTTAGCTTTACGATCTTTGATATCCCAATCTGCTTGAGCTATAGTTGTTGGTCTTGTAGCACTTGAAGTCACTTCCCATAGGTCATGATCTTCCAACATGTCTTCCATCTTGAGTTTCCACAACTTGAAATTAGAGCCATTAAATTTCTCCACCTCCATTCTTCCATATGATGAACTTGCCATCTCAATCTGCAAATAAGATTCAGAATGCTCTGCAAAAAACTCCCACTCAAACTTGAGATTAGCTCAAAAAACCCTACCCAACAACTAGGATCAAAAGTTGATCAAGCTCTGATACCACTTGTAAGGAAACTCAGGTGCAAAAATAGCTTCCTACGCTAATCTCTATAGGAGAGTATTGTGCAAATTCTTATAAATCCTTACAATTTCATATTCGTTAACTACTTTAACAAAGCTATTGCAACCACATACAATGCATACAGAAAAATAGAGAATGACACAATGATATACCCTGGGGAAAACCTTTCGGTAAAAAACCCCAGCACTCCAAAACCTGCACAATGTATTATCTTCAACACAAAGATTACAATACACTTGCAATGCAAGTTCTTTCAGAAAATGAGAGACAAAGCCAACAAGACTTAAATTTTTGTTATATCTCTCCCATACGAGCAGCATCATATATATAGACTCCTCTGGACCCAAAAATAGGCACAACCACCAAGACCCATGCACAAAGCCACATGTACACAGTTGTTACATGCAATCCCAAGAATAGGCGTCCATCCCTAGAATAGACTATGACAGCTTGTCATAGAATCCGCCAAAAATAATGGTCACAAGAGAAGTGTAAGAGAATATGTCATACCAACCTATTTTTGGCATATTCTTTTACACACACCAACCACTTCTTCTTGGGCGCCCAAATAGGCCCAAGTCATAAGATGCTCTTACACCTGTCATAGCACATTCCTTAAATAGTTCTTACGCGTCATAGGAATCCGTCATGACCATTTCAGTCATGATCTCCTTATGCACAAGATGCCGACACATCAAGTGGAGTGACACATCAACATGCCAACTAGACATGTACACTCACACTTAATTACATTATTTGCAAAAAATACATTTACAAAACAAACAATAAGAATAGGAATTATCCAAGGTTGAGACACCTTATTCCTAACATTTTGTAGAGAAGCTAAAGGTAATTAAAATTAAACTCCTGTAGTGGACTAAGAAACACTATGGGAACATCCTCGAATCCAAAGAAAGGATAGAGGAAGAGATAGAAAACCTTAATAAGGAAGTGATAGATAAAGGTATGCATTAGGAAATGTATCACATAGAGAAGAGATTATTAGTCAAATATGAAGATACATTAGCAAAAGAAGAAATATTTTGGTGCCAAAAGTCTAGAGAAACTTGGCTAGAGTAGGGGGATAAGAATACTAATTTTGTCCACAACAACACTAAACATAGGAGAAATATTAATAGAATAATGAAGATAAAGGATAAGAATGGAGTAATTATAGAGGATCCTCAACATATTGCTATAGAAGAGTCAAATACTATGATGATACATTAAATAATATGGAAGGATCAAATTTGGAACATCAAAGGAAGATATTAGAAAACATCCCTAAGAATATTATAGAAGGGCAAAATAAGGCTCTTATAGAAAAATTTAATAAGTCTAAAATAGAATATGTTGTGAAGCAGATGCATCTAGAAAAGGCCCTAGGATAGAATGGTTTCCCATCCTTCTTCTTCCAAAATTTTTGGCACTTTCCAGGTAATGAGTTGGTGGTGGCATTAGAAAGTGTTAGAAACTTAGGAATACTTCTTAAAGAGATTAATAACACTTTTTTAACTCTTGTAACTAAGAAAGAAATATTAGAAAACTTTGATGACTTTTGAAGAATTTTGTTGTGCAACACTATCTACAAGATACTCACAAAAATCATGGCTAATAGAATTAAGAAAGTTCTTTCAGGAATAAAAAGTTAAGAACAAACAATATTTGTCTCTGAAAGATCCATTTATGATGGGGAGATAATAATGCAAGAGGCTATCCACTCTATTCAATAGACCCAAAACCCAAGCATGATTGTCAAGTTGGATATTAGGAAAGCCTATGATAAGGTAGACTGGTGTTTCCTTTGTAAATGTCTAGAGGTGTTTGGTTTTGCAAGACAATGGATAAATTTAATAATTGAATGTATTTCTAGTCCTAGGATCTTGGTCTTGGTGAATGGTACCCTTGAGGGATTCTTCAATATCTCAAGAGGATTGAGACAAAGAGATCATATATCTCCTTTATTATTCATCACCATGGAAAAAGCTATAGGAAGGGCCATTACTAAAGCTAGGGAGAGTGGTACAATCAAGGGGGTCAAAGTGACTAGTGGATTAGATCCAATTACACATCAATACTTTGTAGATGACACACTTCTCTATGGTAAGGGGGAGAAACAAGAAGAAATGAATTTAAGAAAATTTAGATTCTTACACAAAGGCTTCAAGACAATAAATTAGTGAGGAAAAGCAAAAAAAATCTTCTTTAAAACATATTAGGGTATAGAAAGAGAGGTCATCAATGTCTTGAACTTCAAGAAAGAGGAACTCCTCTGTAAATATCTTGGTATCCCCCTTGATAAAGAAAACAAAGCAAAATGTTGTGGGATCATGTAGTAGCAAAGACAAAGACAAAGACAAAGAAAGACTCTTGGGAAGGGAAATGGCTCTACTTAGTAGGGAAGACAACTATGTTAAAGATTGTATTGGCAAACATCCTTATATATTAATTATCTTGTATAAACCTACTTGTAGAAATAAGAGAGAAAGTAGAAAAGGACCTCAGAACTTTATTTTGGCAAGGAACTGAAGAAAATAAAAAGATATCACTAGTGGCTTGGGACAAAATATGTAGACTGAAAGATGAAGGAGGTCTTGGAATAAAAACCCTAAAAGAACGAAGCAAGGCTCTGGGGGCTAAACTGGTGGGAAATGTATAGTAACCCCAATTTAAAATGGGTAGGAATTTTGAGACATAAATACTTGGATGGAGGGGATCCCACCAGTATCTTCATAACAGTTTCACCACCTAAAGGGCCATGCATCTGGAACTTTATGACATAATGTACAAAGATTATATCAGATAAACTTACCTGGAACCTAGGAGATGGAGAGCAAGCCCTATTTTGGCTAGATTCTTGGGGAGGCTATGTTGTAATAGATAGTCTATCTAACTTTGAGAATGCCAAAGGAATCTTAGAAATACAGTGGGGAAGACATGTTAAGGACTACATAGAGACCCCTGGAGGAAACTTGACACTAGGGTGGAATTGGAGGATAAATGAGCAATCTCAATAGAAAATGAAAGAAGAGAATTAATGAGATTCTAAAGTAATAGGAATATAACTTTATGAAAAGACAAGGACATGTTGGTATGGGATGGATCTAAAATAGGAGAATATAACACAAGAGACATGGCTATGACTACCTTATCAAAAAACAATAAAGGTCAAAAACTAAGATGCCATTAAGACTATGCTAGGATAGTCATTACCTGCCAAAACCAGGACTATTTCTTGGATTGCCCTATAGAAGAGGACACTAACTATAGATATGTTCAACAAAATGGGCTATGTAGGTCCCAATGGTTTCTATTTGAATAAGTTGAAGAAATAGTAGATCACATTCTACGCAACTATTGGTATTATAATATTTATTGGCAATGGTTGTGTAATAAATTGGGATGGATCACCGCCCTCCCTAACAACACCCTAAGCTCATTCCCATGCTGACCTGTTATTTATTAGAATAGTTTATATAACAACCTATGGGTAAATGCCCCCTCAATAGTAATATATGAAATATGGAAAGAACAAAACAAGAGAATATTTAAGGATAGAAAAATGAGTTGAGAACAATTGACTAATAAAATAGAGGTTGTTATCACATAAATCATTAACAGTATGATAATGAATCACTCTAAGGTGGACTCCAAATAACTTACTAGGATGAAAAAATGAGAATTAGGTGGGAAGGACTGTAGATTCCTCCCTTTAGTGGAGCGGGGGAGGCCAACAACAAACAAAAAAGAGTGAAGTATGTATGGATACCCCCAACATGGATGGTAGAAACTTAAATTTAATGAAGCATCTTGAGGTAACCTTGGAAAAACATGCATTGGATGTAGTATTCATAGTTGGGAAGGCAAGGAAATAGCAAGAATTTCTAGGCCAATTGACATGGCGACAAATAACACTACAGAGATTATGGCCTTGATAGAAGGATTAAATTTTTACAAGGACCTACAAATATATAAGCTGGAAATATAAGGTGATCCAATAATTGTGATAAATGTAATTAGGAAAAGATCAATGCTAAATAGGAGATTAAATGCATCATTACCAAGAGCTCTATAATTAAGTAAATACTTTAGAAAATGCACTTTTAACCATATATACAACGAGGGAAATTCAATTGCAGATAATTTGGCCAATAAAGGTGTAGGTGGGGGTCTAATTGAGAGTATTGGTTGAAAACCAATATAGACTAGAAATGGATCTAATAAATTGGAATTTTACGTAAGATTTAACTTTATATAAAATTGGGTATATAGGTTGGGTGAGGAAATTGAAAAGCACTAAGTACAAGAGTGCTAACACAATAAAGCCTTGAAAATGAAATAGACCAATATCTTGGGAGTTTAGCTAGAGATATGATATTATATGCATGCAAAAGTCTCCTTCGTATGTGGGTGGTCCCACAATAGTGAGTCCCACTTTTTGGCCAACTTTGACACAAAGATCAATATTATGAGAAAAAACTTCACTTTCGAACACCTATTGCCATAAAAATATTAGGAATTTGAAGATGATGTAAACTAGAGTCTTTTAGAATTTTATTTCTAGTTTCTAAATATATTTAAAAAAATAAATTTAAATTCATTTTTCCTTCTCCTTCGAAATGTGGTTTATGTGAAAAACTGTATTTTTAAGGAGTTACTGTCACTTGGATCAACATTACATTTTAAAAAAATATGATAACGATGTAATTATTTTGAGGTTATATTTGTAACTTCAATATCTAAAGGATGCAATTGGTTTCATTCATTTTGGGTCAATATTTCATAATTTATTAAGTTCTAAAGTGACAGTAACTATAATTTAGACATAAGGTCACTTGGTTCGCTCTAACTTGATCTGTGTATATTGAAATTCATTTTTTCCTTTTTTTTTATAGAAAGGTAATGAAAATACTCTTTTCCTACATATTGTTCATAATTTTTTATTTTTTATTTACCATTTTTCCCAAAGTCTTGAAGAGACAGGTTGTTGAATGACCAAATAACCTATGTTTAGTTAAAGTAATATTTAAAAGTGATAATGGACTAAATATGTATTAAAATTATATTCATTAGAAAGCTTGTTCTGAATAACATCATACTACATAGATAGTTTTTTCAAATGGATTCATTTGATCTACCAAAACATGTAGTCGAAGTGATTTTTTATCAGCATTTTAATAGGTGCGAAGGAGACTCCATTGTAGGTATGAATGAGGAGTATAGATGTTATATCAATGTTTTTTTAATCCAAGAGGCTTTGAGCTAACCATTTGTAATTAATTCCTTTAAATGGAACCTCTCAAGGCTTAAATCATCATATTTTATTAAAAATATGTTATTTTGGCAAAAATCAGCATGTTTAAAAAAGTGGGACGCACTATTGTGGGACCACCCATACATATTTATTAACACCTTTGTCTTTAATATTTACCATGGCTCTTTTATAATCATAAGAAGGAAATTCATGCCCAGACAATCATGGTAACTCCACCCAAGATAGATAGTTGGCAACCCAGAATTATGCATTAAGTAATGATGTAACCTAGAAGAGAAGTGTCTAGAAGGAAATGCGACTATATGAAGTAAGATCACGATAGGTTAATTCATCAAATATTTGA
The DNA here is from genome assembly GCA_027943335.1 of Chamaecyparis obtusa. Classification (NCBI taxonomy): domain Eukaryota; kingdom Viridiplantae; phylum Streptophyta; class Pinopsida; order Cupressales; family Cupressaceae; genus Chamaecyparis; species Chamaecyparis obtusa. The sequence continues at coordinate 1,042,055 of BSBK01003834.1, forward strand.
AGCTAAAATTAAAGTATCCAGATGTATAGATATCAATCATGGATACCCCCATCAAACATAGAGGCAAAAATAGGTAGATGACCTTTGATGGGGCTGTTACAATTGAGAGGATGAAAATGATTATGAGATACAAGCCTAAGGTGATAATTAGGGTAGTTTTCAATGTTCTTGGGGACAAATTTATCTTCAATGATAATAATTATAGAGCTAATCCAGACATTCCTATAGTTCTTATAGCTATTTCCATGCATATTAATAAGGATAGAGACGCCATAGGAAATATTTGCCACTACCAATTCATTAAAGAAATTGTGGTTGATCTGGATAAGGTTTTGGCCAATATCTATGAGAAGTTGACCATCCCAAGACCCAGACACTACAACAAGATCACAGTGAAAAGGAGATATGTTCCCACATACCCCATCTTGGTTGTAAATGATATGGTGGATTTCACGGTGAAGAAACATGTAATCATAAGATATTTGGATTTCCTTATGTTTCTTATGCATGTTAAAAAGGCTAAGATGAATAATTAGTTTGAGGATTACTTGCTGGAGGAAGGGGTTGGGCTTTCTAACTCAGATGGAGTAGAAGAAACTCACTCAGAGGAATCATCAAAAGGGTTTGTCAAAGATCCAGGGTCAACATCTAGAGAATTACCAAGGAACGATGGCAATAATTTGCCAATGATAAAAAGGGCAAAAAATTGAAGTTTGCATAAACATGTATATGATAGTATGATATTTAGGTTATGTTGGGTAGTTTAGGACTTACGCCCAATTTTGTAACCATATAATAGTAGTAATAGTACAATTTTGGTTTGATGTCTAATAGTTTATGTAGCTAACAGTTGTTATGGCAAGCTTTGGATTCTAGTGGATTAGATACACGATAGTATTAAATGGTATATGAAGCTCTAAGCTAACAATGTAAATGCATAAAATATTACTATAAATGAAGAACAATACTTACTATATGATTATGTGTTTATCTTGGATGTGGATTGTCATGTTAGATTCATGATAGCCTAATATTTGTTTCATATTCCTTTGGCACCTAGATAAAATTAAAATTATACATTCAATACTTAGATAATGATATCCTACATTACATTTGTATAAGATAGAAGCCACTGTATATATTAATTCAATCATGGAAAATGAAGGTATATTCAGGCCTTATTACATCCTCAAATTTAGTAATGAACTTATATAAGTATAGATATTATATAATGTATATATTTATATACATGGCAACGATATTTAGACCAAAGTATTAGTAAGCAAATATAATCTTTAGCTAAAGGATCATTCTGAAAGTAGAAGGAAATGCAACTAGTAGTCGATTGTCCTCATCCTCAAGTAGGCTGGCATTATTGGGATTAATTCTTGAATAAGTTTCCTAAAGAATTATGAGCTCATAATAATAACCTAAAATTCTCATATAACTACAATGCAACATAAAGACAACCCAAAACCTTGTAAGAAATTAAAAGAAGAATAAGGGTTTGGAAGCTAGTAAGCATCAATATAACATAGTATTTTAAACATAGTAAGCATTTAAGTTGTCCCATAATGTAAATTGTGAAGCACATCTTGCTACCGAAATACTCATGATAAACATATTTTGCATGTCCGCGATCCCAAAGGTAGATAGTGGCAAATCAATCTTCCTCATTGAAAATAGGTGTAGAATAAGCTAGATACTCAAACTAAATTTATAAATCTAATTAGAGTAAGCCATCCCTTAATCTCCACCTATGTTCAATCACTGTAAGGTTTATTTTGCCTTAGCCTTGAGATTGGCTAGAAGACACAGAACTTATAGAAGATAGATTTTGTATTCTAAGAATACTAATTTCTATTGCTTGTGGAAATCAATTTTGAATGTTAAGGGATCAAAGATGACATAGTGTGAACTAAATTATATATAGGGTTTATGTCTTTAAAAAATTTGATCAATTTTATATCAAAATAATTGGGGTTGTTTATAATCGCCTAAGTAGTATAGCTAATGTTTGAATCATATGAAAATTCATTCCTTTTCATCTATTATATGGTAATTAGCAGAACAATCCCTCTTTTTATGATTGAGAAGAGACACTGAGTAGATGGATTTGATTTAGAATTTGTGATAAATTATAGACAATCTTTATAAAAGTCTTTTAAATTATGATATTGAACATATATAAATGTCTATATATAGATATATTTATATATATGTATATATATACTATACATATCATATCAGTATATATATATATCATATCGCTTCACATTATATATATATATATATATATATATATATATATATATATATATATATATATATATATATATATATATATATATATATATATATATATATATATATATAATGAAACAAAGGTATAAAAACAAATGAAAATAATTAATATATACACAAATAAAATTATAAGAAAGAATAAAACTCTAAGTAAAATATATAAAATTTTAAAAATACATACAAATAATTAAATTTTAAGAAAAAATTAGATACTTTATCTATGATTACCCCATGTTCCCATGCGGCTGCTTAAGTGCAATTTGTGCTTAAATTTAAGCAGCTAGAGTGTTCCCATGCCACTTTTTAATCACGGGAAAAGGATAATTTGGAATCTATCCCTACTTTTGTGGAGCAGCCACTACTTAATATTTAAAAATAAGCTTTGAAAAAAAGGGAGGGTTATGGAATAAGCAGTCATTGCTTATTGAGAAAAATGACATATGGCTCCACCAGATATTTTCCCTCTCTTTTATTGTCTCCTATGTACAAGGAAATGTACCTTCATAGAATTAGTATTGAGCAATAAATGAAATAGAAACTAAATAAACCACAATATAGCAACTATTTAGCAAATGAAAGATCAATTGACCATCCTATGGTTCTCTATCTAAGAGTGTTAATAGAAGCTCTCAGCAAGCTACCATTAGTGACAGTTCTAGAATGAGAAATGATAAAGATTAAGTTAAAGCTAACAATTATATTCAAATTGAATGCTAATTAAGCTCTTAAAATGCCTTTCTAGCTATAAAATGCAAGAGGTTCTATGCAATTCTCAAATTTGTGGTGATGAATTATGAGGATTTTGGTCTTCCTTTTATAGATTTATGCAAGGGTAGGGGGTGTAGTTGTGTTGATCATGATTAAGCTTGAGTTAAGTCTTTGGTTCCACCCTTTGAAGACAATGCAAAACTTATGTCCTCAAAGTTTGGGACAAGTAGACAAGATGAATGGACAAGATGCTCTTTCACTTTGAGTGATTGAGATTGAATTTGGCTTGATCCATGTGAATGCATTTTTCAAATCCTATTGGTTGATTAAATTTCCTCCCCCTTTTGGGTTGTTGAGAGAAATTAGGATTTATTAATTGATTTAAATTCATTTATTTAGCCATGTACCCCTTGAATGGGTTGAATTTGATTTAATCCAAAACTATACAATTAATAAAATTAATTGCACTTTGATTCGATTTAACTTGATCAAAATGCTCTCAATTTTTATTTATCTTGAATTAAGACTTGATTTTAATTTTGATTGGTTAAATGTTTGATTTAATTCAATTGCTTTGATTTTGTCCTTGATTTGTCTTGATTTGCCTTGATTTATTACTTAATTGTCTTTGTCCATTTTTTAGTGATTACAAATGCCCCTCTTTGAGTTGACGTGCAAAGCATGTCGATTTAAAGAATACTCTGATTTTACTGATGAAAGGTCTTGATTTTGTTGATGGTTGATCTTTGATGTGCGTTTGATGTCTTTCGATAGTTGATCCTTGATATCTGATATGAGATTGATGTAGTTCTGATGATGTTTCTTCAATTGATGTGATACTCTGATGGTTGTTCTGATGATTGTTTCTCATGATGGATCCTTGATATGATGTAAGTTTCTGATGTAAAATTCTATTTTGATGATTGATTCCAATGTGATGCCCCAGTTGATTGATTTACAAAAAAATTTTTGATAAAAGCTTTCGCTTTGATTTGACGATCGGTCTCTCGATTGTCGATGATGATCTTGTTGATGCTGATTATTATCCGATGGTATGCCCCCTTGGAAATGAAATAAAATTTGATTGATGATTGAATATTTTGATGTTCTTGGTTAAATCACGTTGATTTAGTTCAATTTTTAATGAATTTTATTTTTATTTTTGATATTGATTTTATATCTGTTTGATTACAAATGCCCCTGTTTTGGTTGATTTGATGTAAAATTCAAATCCGTGGGTCAATTATGGTGAAAGATTCCCTTTTTTAGGTCATAGATACCCTTTTTAGGTCAAAAGGCTATATAAAGGGGTCAAAATTCCTTTTTCACTATTCATTTCCACTTTCACTTTTCACTTTTTCCTCTTTGACTTTCTTTCATGATGTTTGTCCCCATCCGTGAGCATAGATTTGAGCGATGCCGTCGATATCAGCGTCTACCTGGCTCTGGACCTCCGGTGAGCACCTATACAATATTTGCATTTAATTTCTAGATTTTTAGATTTTTCCTATAAATACCCTCATTTTTTTTCTTTTTTCAATACAAAGAGTGCTTTTGCCCAATTACACAGCGTTTTCACCCTCCAAGTTGCACTTCTGCAATTTTAAGGTGCGCTTCCGCATTCCGATTGTGCACTTTTGCTCACTAGGTTTTGGTCCTAAACTGCCTTTACCTTGTTAAAGAGTGCTTTTCCTCTTATTTTCACTTTTACCATTTTAAATAGCGCTTCCGATATTTTTAATAGCGCTTTTCAATTCTTTAGGTGCTTTCACCTATTTTTCTGCTTTTATACCATTAAGTAATGCTTTTACATATTTAAAACAACATTTTTGCATTTGTGTGCTTTTGAAACCTGAAATAGCACTTTCACTCAGCAAAAATAATTTCTATTTGATTAAGTCCACTTTGCGTTTCTTCCGACGTCATCGATCAGTTGATAGGTTAAGTTCCCAAACTTGATGTCTTTAGCAAGTTGTAATATGTTAGTATGAGTTAGTTATCATTTGAATGTTTCTCGTCAATCTAGATTCTTATGGTTGATGATGATAAATTTTCCATTCTATCTAAGTAGAAACATGAAAACTGATTATGGTTTGATATTTTGAAAAAAATTTATTGATTTTGAATGATCCAAATAGTAATTGATTTCAATTCTGATGTGATTGAACTTGTTTTTATAGGAGATCCTTGGGTCCTTGCATTTTTGTGGTTCTTATCCTTTATCATGGAGCATGATTCATGATTTTAGTGCGGCGGATCGTAGCCATATCAGTTCTTGTGGCCTATCTTTCCTTCTCCATCTTCCTCGATTCTGAGTGAATCAGGGTCTTCTCACTGCTATGGTTGAGCGTTGGCACTCAGACCGTAATACCTTCCATTTTCCATTAGGGGAGATGACTATTACTCTCAAGGATGTTTATCGAATCCTCCACTTACCTACTCATGGTGAGCTAGTTTATTACGACTCTTTGTATGATGGAGTAGCATGTTGGTGAGTATTTGGTGATTGTACTATTGGTGATGCACACATTTAGTGGGCTCAGTTTGTTTCCTTTCCTATATTGCCTGCTATTATGGGTACTTTGATTGGAGGTTTCCTTCTTCCTGACAGACGCAGGCAAAAATTTTCTATCGGTTGGGGTCCTATTCTTGAGGATCTGATGGCACATCCTCATCTCTTTGACTGGGGTTCTTGTGTTCTGACCCAGTTATATCATGAGTTGCATACAGTAGTCTATAGACATTCTACTAAACTTACTGCAGGTGCGATCCTTTTTCAGTTGTGGACCTAGGAGCATATATTCCAGTGACACGTCCTATTATTGCGTGAGATCGTCAGCCAGGTTGGCCATTTTCTTGGATGCACGGTGGTATTATTATCCAGACCCATATGAGTAAAATGGATTATTGGCGACGGGTCCTTGATGACACAAACATTTTTGTATGGAGACCGTATCTTGGTTGCGAGGCTTGGCCAGAGGATGATGGTGAGCTTCCTTACATGTTTTTCCCCCGATGGATGATTGGGTGTTCCACTTATACTATTGAGAGATTCTACTTTCGACGAGTTTTCCGTCAATATGGACGTACTCAGGATATGCCACAGGGAGTAGCCATGTATGCTCGTGTATAGGCCAAGAGATCGTTATGGGGCCCATGTGTAGATTATAGGATAGCTGTGTGGGAGATATGAGAGATTTGGTATCATCCTTGGTCTCCTAGATCACATGTGATGGATGCGAGTATTACTGATGATTATGGTGCTTGGCTTCTGCGCTATCCTTTCCCTAGATTTATCGATCCTGCAAAGCGAGTTCCTACCATTAAGGAGTTATCAGATGGAGATGATGGTGGTGTGAGAGATGATGCTAGTGATGATGATGGGGATGATGACAGAGATGGTGGTGTTGGTAGGAACAGGGGACGGCGTGGACAATGGGGTTGTTGAGGGGCTAGAGCAAGTAGAGTCTGTATGCTAGTGATTGTTGCTACTCCTATTCCTCCTAGGGGTAATGATCAGGTGAGGGGTCATCGGGTTGATAGAGTATTACATCATGTTGCCAGGGATCCAACAGATAGACCTAGAGTCAGGCGTTAGAGAGATATTGATGCAGATATTACACAGGTGTTACTTGATCAAGCACAACGTGCTCTTGCTCATCAAGTTATTCCTCTGGTTGTTCCATAGGCTACCTCAGTTTAGGCACATGCTTCTACTTCGATGCCTTCATCTTCTTCACATCCATCATCTTCTTGTTTCATTCCATCTTTGGGTGATACATCTTCTTCGAGGTCATCTTCTTCTGTTCCTCCTCCACAGTCTTCTGTAGTACAGACTCCTACCCCAGCCTTAGCATTAGATGTTGCATCCCTGTAGACTCATATTTCAACAGTGCAACAACATGTTTCTCAGTTGAGCTCGATGATGGAGACTTTCATGGCTACTATGAGTCAGCATGGTTTACAGGCTAGTTCTAGTCAGCCTCCAAATAGTGCTCCTAGTCCTTATGGTACTGATGGTGCTGGTGATTTAGTTTTTTGAGACATCTATGATTTATATGATTTGATATACATGATATTTCTCTTTGTTGTTATTGAGACCTTGGACTCTTGTTGTATCAATTTTGATCAATTGATGTTGCTTATGTTGTTACTTTGATAGTTTGATGGACATTGATATTTGAATATTGCTCTTATGATCATTTATTTAGACTTTGATATCTTGTTGATTTCATGATGATGGTACCATGGACTCTGATACTCTCTTTGATAGATTTCACTATATATGATATCATCATGTGTTGGATCTCTTTTTCAGGTATTTTGCATGATATGCAGATCTATATGACTCTATCTCCTATATGCTTTTCAGAATGCGATTTTCTAAATGTATGCATATGTCCTAATGATGCTTTAAATGATTGTCTTATGTATGGCATAGAATAGATGAATGCAATGTTAATTTAATGATTAACGATATTGTGTGTATGCAATGAATACATGTAGGATGTTAAATGAATAATGAATAATGAATCTAATGGATGTCTTTCTTTTGATATGAAAATGTGATGGATCTATGTAATGATGCAATGATCATGAGCTTTTAATGATTAATGATATATGCAATATGGCTTAATGATACTATCATGGATGATATATATTTAATGTTGAATGATCCTAATGTATGCAAAGAATGATTAACTACTTAATGCAATGCACTTAATGAATTGATATTTAAGAATGCACCTTAAATGAGATGAATGCAATCTAATGATAATAATGAACTTAATGCAATCTAGATGGATGCCATCTAATAATAATGCAACTTAATGAAATGTAAATAGATGCAATCTAGTGCAATGAGCTTAATGAAATGCACTTTGTTTTTTATTTGTTTTTAATTTCCAACACACTCAATCAGATATAGTTATTTTTTATAATCCTTTGATTTTTTATTTGAGTACACCCTCTTTTTCTTTTCTTCTTGCAAATTAAGTTAAGAAAGGCAAAAAAATATACAATGCACTTAATCTAAGATGTATGCAACTATCATTATTCAAAATTTGGAGCTTGTAATCATCATTGAGCGTTTTTGGGATCTTGTCTTAGTACAACCATCACTAGTTCAACTATGATGATATGAATACTTTTTGCACCTCTTTCTTTGCTTTCCCTTCTCTCTTCGGTACGACTATCACTAATTGAAGCCAATCATGAGAGTGTGAATACCAATTTTATCAGATTCTATGTTGCAAGTGGATTTTGGTATTATGATATTGAAGATCAAAATAGCCAAGGTATCCTTTTGCGTAAACAAGCAAAAATCTCAATTTTATCCTATGTACCAGTCCTCGATGATTCTTTGATGATCACATCCTTAGAAAAATTATACATGATTTAAAACTTTGATTTTAAGATAGTAATTCATAATTCAACAAAAATATCATCCTTTCATCATAGCTTGTCTAGTCTAAAACTTTCATCGATTCGCTAGAAAGACATGATTTCATCAATTTAGTCAACACTTAAAAAAATTATTGAAATGTTTTTCAAATCCATATTTCAAGTGTAGTTCCATCCATTTCATACTTTTAATCCTGATAAAGATAAAGTCATGTACTTGATCTTGGATCAAATTTCATGTTTGGCTCAAATTGGATTAGAATGTAGATTTGATTAAGTGTTCCTCTTTCAAATTTGATAAATTGATTCCATGATTGAATAAAGCTTGCTTTTGATGAATCCTTTCTCCTTTTGAGTAGATTGCCCCCAGTTTGAGATAATTTTATTTGTGGGACTTAGGACAATTTGCAGATTAGGTGATCAAAATCTTAAGGTACTTGCAAATGCAACTGTGGGGTTTTATTATGCAATATATACAAATGATGGAGAATGCAATATTTACAAGGTGACCTTTTAGGCATGTGACTGAATTGGACTTTCAATGGCGCTTGTTTATTATATTTTCACCGATTGAATAGATCATTCTCCTTTTCTATTTTTAAAGCTTTTCTCTTTTTTTGCTACCAAGGCGCCTATTTGCTAAGTTTTCACCAAGGCATTTTTTCTCTTTTTTCTCTTTTTTAATTTTTTTTTTTCATATCATCGAAGTGCCTATTTGCTAGGTTTTCACCAAGACAACATCTTTTTAAGGATCATATATGAATGTTTTTGGTATTTCTTCATGCTCAATTTTCCACTGTTTTTGATCTTTTATGCTTTTCAATTTGTTTGTTCTTTTTTGCTTTTCAAATATTTTTGGTATTTTCAAGATCTCTTTTGACTATGTACAATAAATATGATGCTTTCCATATGATACTCTTTCATCTACCTCATGTATAGAACCTCTTTAGATGTATGCTATTAATAGGTTCTTACAACTCTTCTCCATCACAATCTGCTAATTCGTATGTGCCGATCCCAAAAGAAGAAGTAATGATAAAAGGTCCTAACCAGTTTGCTTACCATTTTCCTTTCTTTTCTATTTCTTCTTGATTTTTGGGATTCTCTCGCAAAATTAGGTCACCTATTTGAAATGTTCTTGACTTGATGTGCTTATTATAAGTCCTTGACATTCTATTTTGGTATACCTTCAAATGATCAAATGCTTGCTTCTGTTTCTCATCTAGGAGTTCTAGTTCTTACAGCCTAGCAACTCTATAGTCTTCCTCACTTATCAAACCATGAAGAGATACCCTTAAGGATGGAAGTTCTAATCCCAAAGGCAAAATTGCTTATGTTCAAAAGACTAAGGAAAAAGGTGTAGCTCATGTTGGCATTCTTATGCTTGTTTTATAAGCCCATAAGGTCGGGTTTATTTTGATGTGCCAATCTCTACCTGAATTGTCCACCGTTCTCTTCAATATCTTCAAGATGTTTTTATTTATTGCCTTGGCTTGTCCATTACCTTGAGGGTAATAGATAGATGAAGAATGATGAATCATGTGAAACTTTGTACATAATTCCTTTAAGTCTTTGTTTTTTAAATGCTTTGCATTATCTGTTATGATAGCATGAGGTATGCCATATCTACAAATGATGCGATTTAGGATAAACAAAGATATCTACTTTCCCGTGGCAGTTGATAAGGGTACAACTTCCACCCACTTGGTAAAGTATTTTGTTGCCATGATGATGAATTTATGACCATTCAAGGATGGTGGATAAATTATGCCTATTAAATCTAGACCCCATTGATAGAACAACTAAGGTGTTGTCATCAGATGAAGCTCTTGTGTGGGCACATGTATCAAGTTTCCATAAAATTGACGCTTTCTACAAGTTTTGGCAAAGTTACAAGCGTCTTTCTCCATCGTAGGCCAAAAATATCCTATCCTAAGAAGTTTCTTAGCTAGGGTTAATCCATTCGAGTGTGATCCAAAAATTCCTTCGTGGATTTCTCATAAGGCTACGTTTGATTCCTCTTCTTCTAGACATCTAAGGAGCATTCTATCTAAACTCTTGTGATACAATGTTTTAGAAATTATAGTATATCGAGCAGCTTGGCGAATGAAGCTTTTCTTTTGATTCCTAGTTTGGTCTATGGGAAGAATTTGATCTTTTAGGTAAGTGTAAATAGGTCCATACCAAGGTGATTCATGTGTAGTTAGCAAGCAAATGGTATAAGGGTGGGTAGGGTCAAACACGAGTTGATCCGCTTCTTCTACCAGGAATTCATATCAAGCACTTTGATCAGGCATTTGTAAAAGCGAAGCCAAAGTTGCCATTGCATCTGTTGCTTTGTTCTTTTCTCTTGGCACTTGCTCGAATGTGATAAGAATGAAGTACTTCTTAAGACTTTACACCATGTTTTTATAGGGTACCAATTTGTCATCTTTTGTTTGATATTCTTCATTAACCTGATTAATGACTAATTGCGAATCTCCATAAACTTTTAGTTCTATCACTTTCCATTCTAGTGCCAACTTGATTCCAATGACCAAGGCTTCATATTCTGCTATATTATTGATGCATGGAAATAAAAATTTATAGGACTTAGGAATAGTAGATCCTTGAGGAGTGATTAGAAGTATGCCTGCTCCTGACTCGTGTTGAGTGTATGAACCATCAAAATATAGTTGCCATGTTTTTGCCTCAACATTCACAATCTTTGAATTCGGGAATTCCACTTTGATGGGATGATCATCTTGAAGTGGTGCTTTTGCTAATTGGTCAGAAATGACTTGCCCTTTGATTGATTTTTTATCAACATATTCAATGTCGAATAAACTTAACACCATAACCCACTTTGCTAGCCTTCCATTTAATGTTGTTTTACTAAGTAGATACTTCAAAGGATCAATTTTGGTAATGAGCCTTATCTTGTGGGCTAACATATAATGGTGTAATTTTTGTGAAGAAAAAACCATGGCCAAGCATGCCCTTTCCATGAATGTATAGTTCAGCTCGTATTTGACTAGAGTCCTACTTATGTAGTAAATTGCCTTTTCTTTGCTTGTTTCATCTTCTTGTGCTAAAAGTGCCCCTAATGAATTCTATGTTCCTGAAATATATAGGATTAAGGGCTTTCCTCTGATAGGTGGTATCAAGATTGGCGGGTTCATGAGGTATTTCTTCAATAGATTAAAGGCTTCTTCACACTTTTCATCTCATTTGAAAATTGTATCTTTATGCAGAAGTTGGGTGAAATTATGGCATTTTTCAGCTAATTGAGAGATAAATCTCCTGATGGATTGTATCCTTCCTTTTAGAGATCTCATTTGGCTAATGTTTTTAGGTGCTTCCATTTCCATAATGGCCTTAACTTTAGCGGGATCCACCTCTATTCCCTTTGCAGATACAATGTAGCCTAGTAGTTTGTTGGATTGGACTCCAAATGCACACTTTTTTGGATTAAGCCTTACTCTGAATTGCTCTAATCTTTAAAAAAAAATTGCTAGAATTGGTAAGTGCTTTTTTCTTGAATGATATTTGGCTAATATGTCATCCACATAGTCCCCCATGAACTTATGCATCATATCATGAAATATTGTGGTCATCGCTCGTTGATAGGTCACTCCAGCATTCTTCAAACCAAAAGGCACGACATTCCAGCAAAAAGTACCCCGTGCACATGTAAAAGTTATCTTATCTTGGTCTTCTGGTGCTATCTTTATCTGTTTATATCTGCTAAATTCATCCATGAGTGAAAACATAGAGTGTCTTGCTGTTAGGTCCACAATGGCATCTATACTTGGAAGCGGAAAGTCATCTTTAGGACATGCCAAGTTTAAGTCTCTAAAATCCATGCAGATTCTGATGGCTTTATCTACTTTTGATATTGGCACTGTATTTGAGATCCATTGTGCATAATCAATGGCCCTTATAAATCCCACTTTTAATAATTTTTCTAATTCTACTTTGACAAGTAGCGCTATATGTGGATGCATCTTCCTTAACTTTTGCTTAACAGGTTTGGCTCCTTCCTTGATATTTAGATGATGCATTGTCAGATTTGGATCTAATCTCGATATATCATCATAAGACCATGCAAAGTTAATTTGTTTTTCCTTAAATAACTTGATGAATTCTATTCTTTCTTCGCTAGATAGGGATGCCGCTAGGTGGATGATCTTTGACTTAGTTTCTGACCCAATATTTATCTTTTCTTTGGGCTCAATTAAGATTGGATATCTTTCTTCATAACATGTTTTGGTAGAACATCCAAACTCCCTTCCTTAGGTGCCTCAGTTGGGTTTTCACCTTTGGAAACATCCTTTATTTCTTTATTTCTTTCTTCTTGATCTAATTTTGCCACAACGTGGTTTTCAACACTTGATTCTTTTCCTTTTTCCTTTTTCTTTTTTTTTTTTTCATTTTTTCTTAGATTGAAAGTTTGGATGCTCCCCTTAATCAATTCTTCTTGATATTCCATGATAGAAGAGGGTTCAACCGCGTTAAGGTATTGGGACACCACGTTGTCATTCAAGAAGATTGGAAGGGTAGTTGGTTTAATGGAATTCCATTCAATTAATTCTGGGTGTATGAGAGTTAATGGGTCAATACTTGGGTTTGTTTCAATGGGGTTTAAGGCTAATATTTCGTTAGATGGTTCATACATTGTATCGTGCAAGTCTATAACATGGGCCTCTTCTAAATGTTCTAAAAAAGTAGGATCAAAGTCTTTCTCACTAGAATCCTCTAAGATTTCCGTTGGATAAAATTCATGTGGATTAAACCTAACGTTTGATTCCTCCATAGTAGGTCTCCATGAAGGTACGTAGGGTTCACCTACCCATTGATTTACTTCTATTTCTATACTTGGCACATCATTTAGAACCACTTGATTTGAACTAGATGCTTGATTTGAACTTGATTCTGTTATTGGTCCTTTATCCTTGGTAGAAGTATAAGTATGAATAACATCAATACCCTTATCATGGCATGACTCACCAAATAATGTCTCCCATTCCCACTCATTAGAATCTTCATCACTATGAGATTCTAATTGCAATATTTGACCATGGAGTTTGGGATAATGTTTTTGAGTGTATCCTTCTTCAAGATACCCTAATCCTATTTTCTCCTTGGTATCTCGCCATGTTGTTTCTAGGGGTTCAATGAGCCCTTCATTCTTTGTGCCCAAAGGTCCTTGACCTTTGTACCCCATCTTTTGCATGATTTGAAACCCTTTCCCATATTGATGCGTGGGAATGGTTATATTTTGAATATGTTTGACATGTGCACTTGATTCTTCATCTTTATATAACTAGTTTAGGATCTCATTGTCTTCTTCATCCATGGTGGATGATGTACTTGCTCTCACAAAATTATCATTATATCTATGGGGTAGATTTGAGGGTCTTCCATAGGACTTGGGTGATAAAGGTAAGTCCATCATAGATAAGGAGTATTCACCTACACCTTTTTGCTTGATCTTGCATTGCTTATCAAAATTCTTCATCATTTGGTCCATTTTTTTTATAATGAGCCTCTTTGGTGCATGCTTGGATAGCTTTGGTATGGTCTTCTTTTGATTCTTTAATAATATTATCCTCACTAACCTTCTCTTTTGCTTTAGTTGATGTAGTTAGGTTACTGAGTTTTGATGTGTCTTCAATAACAATTTCCTCTTCCATCTTTTCTTTTCCCTTCAATAATGGGATGTCTTTAGAACGTTGCCCTTGATCCATTTGATTAGGTATAGACCCTTCTGCATTATGTGGGACTAAAGAGTCATTGACAAGCTTGATGTTGTACAATATTGGAAAGGGTTTAGGTCCCCACTTACCATTATCTCTTGCCCTAGATAAGGAAATTTTAGGCACTGATGATATGTAGAAGGAACGACTTGCATCTTGTGAATCCACGACCTTCCTAACAAGATATTGTAAGTCAACTTTAGATCTAACACTTGGCATATGGTCTCTTTTTGCATGGGACCAACTCTTGTGGGTAACACTATGACTCCTTTTGAAGCTCTTTCTTCATCATCCTAGGCTTTAATGGTTATCTTTTTCTCAGGGTCAATAGCCTCCTCAGAAAATCCTAGGGCATTCACTAGGCTAAGGGTACAAATGTTTAGGCCGGCTCCTCCATCCACAAGGACTCTTTTCACCCCATGCTTGTGAATCAAGACTTCTATGTGTAAAGGCAAATTTTGAGGACGATTAAGGGGCATGTCATCTTGCTCGGAAAATGATAAGCAATGGGGTGCAATGAGGTGTCCCACCATATTTTGAAATTTGTCTACGTCCAAATTTAGAGGCATGTTAGTTTCCAATAAGGCTTTTTCCAAAGTGTCTTTATGAATTGGTGACAATTTGAGTAACTCAAGAATAGAGATTTGAGTGGGAGTTCTTTGTAGTTGATCAACCAAGTTGTATTGTTTTGATGATGAGGTTGAAGCTTGGTTTGATAACACAATTTTAGGAGCATTGGTAGGTAGAATAATTTTTTATGCTTGCCCCCTAGTGACAACATTTGATGATGCTTCTCTTAACTTGTCCTTTACTACGACAACATTTATGGTATTATCCTCTTCTCTTAGAGTATTTATTGTGTTATCATAAGTATGAGCAAAGTTCACTTTCTCATTGCCTCTTTTTTACTTTGATTAGCATTAGATGACTCACCTTTTTCATGGCTCAAAAAGGGATTCTTGAAAGCCGTGTGATCCTCATTGTTTTGAGGTCCTTCAATTTTGATGGTTCCATTATCTATTAAATCTTGCACTAAGTGTTTTAATCTCATGCATTCATTGGTTGGATGACCTCTATTTCAATGATATTCCCAATGGTGAGAGTCGTTCCACCAATTAGGTTTAACTTGAGGTTCATATTCTCTCACATTGGGTAATGTGATGATTTTGTTGGCAACCAAGGTCCTTAATGCATTCTCCAAAGGTTCACCTAGATAGGTGAATTTTCTTTTGTTAATAGTGGAGTAAAAGGATTTGGTCTTATTTCCATTAGCATTATTATAAGGACTATTGGCATTATTGTTGGAATTGTTATTGGAATTATTGGAATTGTTGGGATTAAATGAAGCTTTATTTGATTGATTAACATTATTTGAAGAATTAGCTCCATATGGTAAGGTGAAAGGGGTTGCCTTCAAGTTGTGAGCCTCCACAACTCCATCATGCACAAGGTTTTTGTTGTTATTCTTTAACCATGACTTAGACTTATCATTGTAATTATTGGACCCTTGATTATTGACATATTTAGGCACATAATTATTGTTGTTGTTGTTGGTGTTATTAGATTTGTTAACTTTGAATAATTTTATTTCACCTCTCTTGACCAATACCTCCTCAATATTGATCCCATTTTCGATAAGTTTTTCAAATGTTGGGGGACATTGGAGTTGTAATCTATAATTCATTTCCATGGTCAAATTGTTTGTGAATATTTCCATTTTCTCTTTCTCGGAGATACTTCGTGGATACCTTGTGAAAATGGTCCTCCACCTTTGTAGGAATCGTAAGAAGGATTCTCCATCTTTCTGTTTGGTATCACATAACTTGAGCATCGTAATTTCATGCTCAATGTTATAAGAGTAGTGGGTCACAAACTTGGAGGCTATCTCCTCGAAGGTCTTTATTCCTTGGGGTAACTTTGAAAACCACTCCATGGCGGGGCCTCCTAAGCTCCTAGGAAAGAGTCTCATTAGGTATGTATCATTGTGCATGAACTCAATGCTTAAGGCACAAAACTCCCTTAGATGATCCTGTGGGTCTGTTTTACCCATATATTTGTCATACTTAGGAAAAATGGTATTAAAGGGAAAAGGTGTCATAACTAAGCTTTTGTCAAATGGGAAAGGACACAAAGCTTCAATAGAAAAGGCCTTAGGTTCAACCGCCTTTTTCATGGTATCAATTTGTTCTTGGAAGACCTTTATTTGCCTAGTCATAGCATGGGGTTATCTAGTTCTTGATCTTTCTTAAGTTGTTCTATATTGAAATCATGAGGAAGCTTTACTCCCGCTTGAGCTAGGTTTAGGAAAAATTTCTCCCTATCCTTATCTATTAATTTCTCCATGATCTCTAGGAATTCATGATCTTGGGCTGCTCTCTCAACTTTTTCTTCAAGTGTTTCTTTGGGATTATGGTTGGCATTGTTGATGTTATGATTATTTCCTCCTTGTTGGTAATTATGATATGCAGAGTTTCTATCCATTTCTCCAAGTCTTTTTTCAAATAAGTTTGGAAAAATTTCCTTTTGATTAGGACCTTTGAAAAGACTTTGGTACTCAACTTTTTGCCTTTCGTTTGCAACAAGAGTGCTATCTCCTTGTAAAGATACCCTATATGTGTGAGACCGCGTGGAAACTGACATCCAACAAGGGTTTGATTTGAAGTGATCCTTGATTTGATAATTGTTGATTTTAAATTGAAGAGATTAAAAATGCAAGATGAACTTTCAATGGATATCTCTCTCACTTGTTTATGTATTTCAAACACAACAATCACACATTCACTTGTCTTCTTTTTACCCACTAACACAAAATGTTTGATTTGAAAGAACTTTGTCATGGGTTTTGCACAAAAAGAAACTTCAAGCACCTACCTAGCTCAAGATTGGTTCGTAAACATGGCTCTAAAAGGTGGTCTTGCTATTTTATCAAGGATTTAATATAGATTCTGTTCAAAATGGATCTTAAACTTTCATCCCCCAAGTATGTTAAGGGGCTTCCCACCACCAGTATATCGGAGTTTTGCGCAATCTGTGAGGACTACTTGAGGAAGTTCAAAAATTTAAAATTTTTTTGTCACACACCCGATTAAGGATGTATGCGTTTTGTTTTATAGTGGGTTGGATTCGCATAGCGAAAAAAAGCGTATCTCACTTTGGGTTGTCCCTCTCACTGGCCTCGTTAAGATAATTTATCAGGAGGCGAGCCCACTAATATTCTAGCATATTCATGTAAAGCAAGAAAATAGAGTTATGAATTAGTTTTTGGAAATTTGATTCACCAAAAAGGTGAAGAGCATATCCCTAACTTTTCCTTAATTTCCCAAATAAAATAAACAACGTTCAATTACTAGCCCACTAACTATAGGGATTTGAGTATTTCTACTCTCCTCCACAAACAATGAGCTTTGATTTTATGTGCTTGATTTCCTCAACCTTTCTTCTTAATTAAAAAGTTCAACACTTTTGACATTTTGATTCACTAGAAGAAGTGAAGAGCATAGGCCTAAATGCTAAACTTTCCAAACAAAGATAGGTTGTTTTGTAATTACTAGATTTTCAAATGCACCAATGCCACAATTTAAGGAAAAATATTCACTAGTTTGAGGCTTACCTTTCCTTGTAGCTAGCATAAGCTAGGGACATTTTCGAGTGATTATTTTCATTTTTATCTTATTTTGGCTATAGTTCTTTTTCAATGTGCTTTTCCCCAACAAAGTTAGTCAATAACAACATCCACAATTAAGGAAACCAAAAATGAAATTGAAGAAGCAAAGTTTGAATTGAATCTAAGGCCTTATTTGCAAATTTTAAGAAAAACTTGAATTAAGGTGAGAAAATCCAATTAAGTGATACAAACTTAGTTTTATATCTTCTACAACTTTAAGGTAATTCTCATAAACCTGATTTTTCTCCTCTTGTGAATCCTCAAGAATCGATTTGATGTGAACAAAGTTCTCCTTTTTGATTTTCTTAGTCAAAGCCTTCCCTTCTTGGTTGAATTTGCTCTCTGGTTTCTTTGCTTTTCTGTGATCAGACATACTGCAGAGTCATACAAATCATTTTACCACAGTCAGATAGTGAAAATTAACAGTTTATGCAAAAGCACTTCTGTAATGCTTAAAAGCATTATTTTACTGCTTAAAAGCGCTACTAATCTAATTAAAAGCGCTGTTTCAACTCTGTCAGTAAACTCAAAAGTGCACAAATAACTAATAAAGGCGCTGCAGAATCTATCAAAGATGGTAAAAATGAAGTAAAAGCGCTCAGTAAATTAGCAGAAGCGCCTAGGAGTCAGGGAATAAGCGCTATAGATCCATGCAAAGGCGTTGTAAGAATGATAGACATATAATAGAAGGATTGAAAGCGCCGTGGATTAGTGCAAAGACGCACAAATTTGTCGTGAAAGCGCTGAAACAGTGTTGAAAAATATCATTTAATCATGCAGAAGCATCGTTTGAGCTCTCAAAAGCGCTGTTTCCTGAAAAACTTGAGAGTTAAACACGCATAAATTTGATAAAAATGAAATAATTCCAAGCATTTAGAAAGTGAAACATCCTGCCCCACGGTGGGTGCCATTTTGTGTACAAGAAAATGTACCTTCATAGAATTAGTATTGAACAATAAATGAAATAGAAACTAAATAAACCACATATAACAACTATTTAGCAAATGAAAGATCAATTGAGCATCCTATGACTCTCTATTTAAAAGTGTTAATAGAAGCTCTCAACAAGCTACCATTAATGACAGTCCTAGAATGAGAAATGATAAAGATTAAGTTAAAGCTAACAATTATATTCAAATTGAATGCTAATTAAGCTCTTAAAATGCCTTTCTAGCTATAAAATGCAAGAGGTTCTATGCAATTTTTAGATTTGTGGTTATGAATTATGAAGATTTTGGTCTTCCTTTTATAGATTTATGCAAGGGTAAGGGGTGTAGTTGTGTTGATCATGATTAAGTTTGAGTTGAGTCTTTGGTTTCACCCTTTGAAGACAATGCAAAACTTATGTCTTCAAAGTTTGGGACAAGTAGACAAGATGCTCTTTCACTCTGAGTGATTGAGATTGAATTTGACTTGATCTATGTGAATGCATTTCTCAAATCTCATTGGTTGATTGAATGTCCTCCCCCTTTTGGGTTGTTGAGAGAAATTAAAATTTATTAATTGATTTAAATTCATCTATTTAGCCATGTACCCTTTGAATGAGTTGAATTTGATTTAATCCAAAACTATAGAATTAATAGAATTAATTGCACTTTGATTTGATTTAACTTGATTAAAATGCTCTCAATTTTGATTTATCTTGAATTAAGACTTGATTTTAACTTTGACTGGTTAAATGTTTGATTTAATTCAATTGTTTTGATTTTGTCCTTGATTTGTCTTGATTTGCCTTGATTTATTACTTAATTATTTTTGTCTATTTTTCACTGATTACATCTCCTAATTTTTCTCAATACATCTATCTACAAATTTTTTTATCAACATTTCATTTAAACATTCTATTTTGGATGTCTCATAAGAAATAAGCACCGAGAATCAATAATCACGGGCCACTAGCTCCATGAATTGCTCCTAAAAATGTTGAGCAGCAGTTGCTAGCCAAAATAAACTTAGGGCAGGTCCCCATGCGGCTGCTAAGCTTATTTTAGCTAGCAGCCGTTGCTCAACATTTATAACAGCAATTTGTAGAGCTGATGGCCCCATGATTATTAGTTTTTGCTGCTTATTTGTTAGCAGACATCTAAAATAGAATGTTTAAATGAAATTTAAATACAAAAAATTGTAGATAGATGTTTTGAGAAAAATTACGAGAGAATAAAAAAGAGGGAAAATATCTTGTGAAGCCATATGTCAGTTTTCTCAATAAGCAGCCGTTGCTTATTCCAGCACCTCTTTTTTTTCAAAATTTATTTTTAAATGTTAAGTAGTGGCTGCTCCACAATAGTAGAGATAGATTCCAAATTATTCTTTTTCGATGATTAAAAAATAACATGGGGACACTCCAACTGCTTAAATCTAAGCATAAATTGTACTTAAGCAGCCACATAAGGACATAAAGTTAGCAGCTGCATGGGAACCTGCCCTTGAAATTTTTTTTCACATGAGATTGCTACTAAATATTTTTCCAATCAAACTCAAAAACTCAATAAGAACTCACCTCTCATATGAATGAATAGCTTAATTTCACTGTATAACCGTAAGACTGCTTTCCCAAAATTAGGCCGAACTGGGAGTTTCCACCATTACAAATAGAAAGTTAACAGTCTTACTTTAACAGTACCTGGTAAAATGAAACTTGCTTCAGTGACTATTTGTCAACACGTCAGCTCAAAAGTGTCAGGCTGCCCGGCTAAAATACCACGTAGGCAGTATCTGTTAAGGCGGGAGAAATAAATGAAATATCCAAAGCAAGGCGCAGAGGAGAAAATCCCCATTTCATTCTGTTATGGAAGAAAACGGAAATACAATGGAGGAAAATAGGTTTCCTGCATTCCCATTCAAACCCTACTCAATTCAGATTGATTTCATGAACGCCCTTTACAATGCTCTCGATAAAGGAGGTGTCGCCATTCTCGAAAGCCCCACTGGTCAGTCAATAAGCTTTGTTTCTCCATTCTCATTTACGATTTCCATTGCATTTCAACAAATCCTTTTGTTCTGCAATTCTGTGGATTGAATTTTACTTTTTATGCATGTTAGAGTGTTCTTTTTGTCTTTTGATAAAATTTCTAGCTGAGACATGGAAACAGGATTTGAAAAACTTTCTCGGCTTAGATGACACAACATGGGTGTATCTCGTGTCTAATTAATTCATACCTTCTACCTGACCTTGTTCGTTGGATTTGCAGCACCCAGAATTGGATTGGGCAGTTTACTCCATTTTTGCACTCAACTTTTGTACTGATGTGGCAATTTATCCCAGTATACAGTCAACACTTGTACATAAGTGGTGATTTACCCCATTATACATTCAACTTCCGCATGGATCTAGTAATCTACTCTTGTAAATTCAACATTTGTACGTATGGTCATGCAATAGCATCCCTGGAATTTGATGAATATCTGCTGTGAAAACCCCATTGATTTACCGTTTGAGCTAATCCACTGTGACATATTCTAAATATTATTATTTTTTATCCTCTCTCATCAAGATAAAATGGTTATTTATCAGTGGATTCAATGATGCTCATTTAATCATTAATCACTTACAACATGTAGTTCAAAATTTCGAAGTATATATGATGGCTATGTAATTAAACATTCGATAAGCTATTTGTATACTGGCACCAGATTCAAAGGTGTCATCTAAGGGTAAATGTTGCAGTACTTTAGGTTTTCCATGCTTTAGATT
Organism: Chamaecyparis obtusa; assembly: GCA_027943335.1. Classification (NCBI taxonomy): domain Eukaryota; kingdom Viridiplantae; phylum Streptophyta; class Pinopsida; order Cupressales; family Cupressaceae; genus Chamaecyparis; species Chamaecyparis obtusa. The sequence continues at coordinate 1,063,566 of BSBK01003834.1, forward strand.
GTCCACCTGGTTTATTAGGTATGTTTCTTGAAAATTCTGTTTTTTTAATGGCAGATTCTACATTTTCTCTTAAATATCAGTCCATGATCCCATATTACTTATATTTTTTATCTTAAAAAAAATATTAGCCAGACTTCGTGATAAACTTTGCATCCCTTCAAAGTTGCCTGGTTTTTGCCATCGAATTAGGTGATTCTTTATGAAAATTGCATCTCTAGCTTGGTAATCCACAGGCTTTTTCAAAAGAGCAACAACAAAACTTTTGCAAACCGTTATTTGTTCATAGAGAGTGGTGGGATGCTGAAAGTGCTGGATCCTGCACCCCCCTGCTTCCATAGTCAAGAAAATAACAGGTAGTGCTAGAGGAATGCCTCAGCCGGAGTGGAAGGGTGCAAAATTTGGGCCTTAATGTGGGCATTGGACTCAATAGTATCTTAAGATTTATTTTCATATAAATGCATCAAATGAACTGTTTTGTGTTTGATCTTAGGGAAAGCCCTGGACTATTTTAAAGAAAATGATCAAAGCTCCTTTGATTCTGAACACAGCTTATTATCTTTAGCTCAAATATATCAGCCAATGCAATTTGGCCTTCAGTCAATCTATGATAAATGTCACTTATCATTTTTTGCATAGCAACTTGTGATATTTTGATCAGAAATAGAATGGTGGGGTGTCCTTGTGTTCTACTATCCGTTTTCTCAAAAAATCACTATTTTTAGCTTTTTTCTGGTCAGTAACAAATGCTGGACAAGTAATTCTGTTTGTCTAATAGACATTTGACATCAATCCACTCACACTGATATTTCAATTGAGAGGGAGCTTAGTTCAATTGGTCTCCAGTTGCAGTGCTATATATTTTCTATTTTTTTATATTGTGGTCATAGAATCTCATCTTTGAAACTGAAAGCATGCTGCAATTAAGTTGTGTTGTCTGGTGTGGGTATTATTTGTTGTTTTGTTAACTCTCAACAATTAATCTGAATATCATGTATCTCTGTATTTGTAGAATTAAATGACTGGTAATTTAATTTGTATTATGATAGGCAAATTTATTAATGCTTGAACACAAGCGAAATTTTGTAAAACATTTTTTTATAGCTAAAACCTTAGAACTTCATTTGTAGGTTCAAACCTGTCTCTAAATTTTTTTTCTATTTCTCATTGCTGATATTTTAGCTCGCTGTTAAGTGGGCCATGACCATTGCTGATTATACTAATGTTTGCAATTCTCTGCTTGCTGTTGTCAGGCACAGGGAAAACCCTGAGCTTAATCTGCAGTGCACTGCAATGGTTACTTGACCAAAAATTGCACTCTGGATCAAAGCAGTTGACTGAAAAATCATCTGCTAATGATGATGAACCAGATTGGATGAGAGATTTTGTTGTGAAGATAGAGGAGAAGCAGACTAAGGCCACTGCAGAGAAAAATGTAAAATGTAAAGTCTTTAAGAGTAGTCATAAATTGTCTACAGTTTTTTCTCGAGAGAAGATTCTTGCGGAGAATGAAATAGCTCGAAAAAGTGTTAAACAGGTTTGTAATCCATCTGAAAACTCTGATGATGAAGCAGAGTTTCTGCTTGATGACTATGAGAGTGATGAGGATTCTGGCTGTGGCAATAATGTGAAAAGGAAGCCTGGATACATGTCTTCAAGTACCGACGAAGAGTTAGGAGATGATGATGTGGAGAAGGAGCACCTAAAGGTTTTCTTTTGTAGTCGGACTCATTCACAGCTGTCACAATTTGTCAAAGAGCTTCAGCGCACAACTTTTGGATCATCCTTGAAAGTTGCCTGTCTGGGCTCCAGGAAAACGCTATGCACTAATTCAGGTGCTGCCTTCTGCTAATTTTCTAAGAACAAGTAAAAATCTTAGCACTATACTCTTGCACCTCAATAATAGTTTCCATTCAACCAGTGTGGGTTGCAGTCTTTTGTATTTTATAAAAAATGAAGGCACTTCATATAACCTGTGTTTTATTATTTTTAAGAATCTTGACAATATAATTACAAAACTCAATGAAATTTGTAAGAAGCCCCTTCATTGATTAACTTTGCTCTGAACTTATAACCATGGAGCAGAGTACAATCACTCTTATGGCAGTTAGTCAGATGCTACCTGGGAAACTAGTAGAACTAAAAGCAGCTGACATAATGCTTAGTCCCACAGCTTGGACAATAGCTATGATAGTTACTCTCAAGGGAAATGAAAATTTCCTGTAATGGTGCTTCCAACTGTAATGCCATTAAGTACTGTCCATAAAATCTTTTAAAAATCTTTGGTATTTAATATTTATATTATATATGAGCAACAATTGACGTTCAAGCTAGATCACGATCGAGTTTCTTTATGCCAAAATTTGATGAATTGGACACCATATGTCTGTTCTATCATGAAACTTCTTCTTGGCCTCTCATCAATAGCAGGCCTTGCTCATATTATATATGAGCAAAAATTGACATTCAAGGTAGATCATGATCGAGTTTCTTTATGCCAAATTTTGATGAATCAAACACCATATGTCTGTTCTATCATGAAACTTCTTCTTCTTGGCCTCTCGTCAATAACAGGCCTTGCTTTAATGAGGCAATTATCTTTTCAATGAGAAGAAACTTTTCTTTTTAATATTTGATAAACACTGCAGAATTATAATGCTAAGTTGATTAATGCATTTATGACAGTTGAAGTTTATTGGGTTTTCCCTATGTTGAGTTTTGTGTGGTCTTGTATTATGAGTGAAAGCTTACAAGCAGTTCAATATGGTTTACCCAGGCTCTAGATTTTAATTTTAATTGTCTATTTTCTTTTTTGTATTGTTTACATATCTTGCATGAATATTTGAGTTCCTCTCTATTCCCATCTCCTCTCATTTTGGGCTATTTGGAGTCCTTATAACAAATTTGCTAGTTTATTTGGAAGAGTGCCAGTACTAGAGATTGCTAAATGATTGTTGAGCATGCTTATTATCATGGCTATCACTTGTAATAAAGATGTTAATGGTTAGACGACAAGGTTACAAGAACACTTCTAGAGAGTGCTTAGATGGAGACTTAAATACTGGTGTATATTCACAACAATCATTATGAGAACTTAAAAATTTAAAAAGCATCCTGAAGATGCTTAATGGTCTTTTGCTTGTGCAGAAGTTGGATATCAACATGTTATTTGATATTTATTCATTCTCTGAGGATGAGGCATGTTAAATTTGGACAATTTTAATGAGTCTAAGATAGGTTGGTTAGTGTTGCTTTAGCAGAAGTTTGGGTCATATGCACAGATGATTTTTTAAATTCTTTATTGTTTATCATGGTGAAGAGTCCTTTAATATTGATAGTGTTATGATTGGCCTGTCTGGTTTGTTGGATGGTCATGTTAAAGTTCATTCCTCTTTGGTTTGTGGGGCAAAAAAAATGTGCTTTGTGTCATGCACAACCTCAAGAAGTTCAATTATGAAGGAAGCTCATGATATGCTCACAGATTTTATGTAAGCAATATTTGTCGCATCATAAATCAGTAATATTCCTAAAAGTTAGGTTTAAATGGAAGAAGAGTGCTCTTTATCAGTCTTTGGATAGCTGTATATTCCTGAATATTTATAGTTCAGCTTATGCATGTAGTATCTCAGGCATTTAATTGTTAAAAGTTCAAACTAGTTGGTTTCAATGGAAGGAAATGGACCTGATGTACACATCATTGATATCAAGCTAGCAATTACATTTCAGATTTTAAGCATTCGCACACTTACATTGCCTTCATTTGCACACCTATGCGGATATTGAATTGCAATGCTGTATTACATTAAAAATGAATGTTATATTGTATTACTGCAAAATGTATTGCTGTCGGCATGTTCAATTGCAGAACAATAGTAGGACAAGAATTGCCATCTGAACAATTCAAAAAAGTATTATCATTTCATTATCATCCAACAATTAATAGATTCCAACTTGTGTCTCAGTATTATTTGAGCATGTGGATAACCATTTACAACTAACAAGCGGCCTGATGGATTGAAAACTACCAAAACATTGAGAAATCTGAAAAAGTATTGTGTAACAGACAAAACTTAGCAATCAAAATTTGGATAAGAGTATGGCAAAGACATGGATGATAAAATGTAAAAAGGAGTCTACTGGGAATTGCAGTTGCATTGCAGACAAATAAATCTTTAACGAAGAACTTCAAGGAATTTCATCAGCAATCACCAATCTACAAAGATCTATCCTATGAACTTAATAAGCTGTCTGTAGATGACCTAAATCAAGGATAAGTAGCCATGACACATATAAAATAAATATTTAGTGTCCAATATGTGTACAAAACATTATGAGTTCAGTGTTTTATGTTAATTGATCCACAGTTAGTCAAGCAATTTGTGTAAAGGTACTATGGTGCAAGTTACTGGTGCATTCAAGTGCTTATAGAGATAGGTATAACTCCCAGTCTCAAGGACAATATGTAATGAAAAAGCAAAACACATCAAAGCATAAAATTGAATGCAAGTGCAAGAACGGTGTCAAGTCTCATTGATGACTAAGCACTACAATCTATTGTTGGTGTTAGAATTATCAAAAGTAGGACAGTTTGTTAAGGTATGTTTCACCTATTACCCAATCCATTATAAGTGTTTAAACAATTCAAAATAACAGTTTGTCTCCTTCCCATCCTTTACTTGTTATTACATGATTCCTCACCTGGCCCTTATGATTCATGAAATATCATTACTCACCATTCATTATTATTTCAACTCAAACTTAACCTTTTAGCAAACAATATAAGTACAAACCATGTTGCCAGAAGCAAAAAAATGGAACAAATAAGTAAAATTAAAGAGCAATAGACCTTAGATGAAACCTCTACAACATGAAGTGATACTTTAGAGATTTCAAAATAAAAAGAAATGAAGGAATTGTAGATGACATCGAGTTTTAGAACTGCGTAAAATGTAGAGTTCCAGAGATGTAAAAAGCTAAATCTCAGTCATTTGAAGATCAAACATTTGCTGGTCAGTACTATAAACAATATTAAGCAAATGATGACCAAATCTGCATGAAGTAATAGAGAGAACTAGATATTTGATAACTAGAAAATTCAGCCAGTGAGAAGAATAGCTTTGCATGAGATCTTCACTAATCCATTCACAATTCGTTCTATAAAGTTTTATAGGCAAGCCATCTGCACCAAGAGATTTATCATTTTTGAGAGAGTGAATGGCTCTAATAATTTTGTTTTTTGAGATGTCTTTACTTAACATTTCAGAATCCTCCTTTTTTTTTGGAATAACACCTTTACAACAATTTCTAGCCTTCTCACATTCACTCCTCTTTCCCTCAAAAGAGAAGAGAGTTTTATAAAACAAGAACTGATTATTGACTTCCTTAGGGTTGTTCATCAAAACCATCAATCAACACACAGTCCACTTTTTCTCTAATGTTCCTTTGTTTAATATAATTAAAGGAAAAACTAGAGCTGTTATCACCGTTACTAAGCCAATTCAACTTAGATCTAATTCTTAGGCCTTGAGTTTTGTGATTTTGGAAGACACTGACATTATGCTTTGTAGAGGTCATTTCATTATTTAAACCTTCCTTAGAGGGGTCAGCTGGTAGAGATTTCTCCAAGGATCAAAGCTTGTTCTGCATCTTATATTCTTCTTTTCTCCCATCCATCACTCTTCTTTCCCCTATAGTTTTAAATAAGATAGTCCAACTACTAACATTTTTGTTCCACCTCTCAATACTCAATAATAGAGCAATTCCTCATCAGAATTCTATTGATCTCTCTAAGAGTGAAAATAGCAACATTACAATCTTCAAGATTTAGTAAGGAGGTATTAAGCATGGACATGTTTTTCTTCTTGACTTCTTTAGGCCTATCATTACACACTTGAATTCTTACTTCAATAGGATGATGGTCAGGGAGGGAACTTGGATGAACTTTCCCACTACAATCATCTTCAATTTGATCAAAATTAAAGACTTCTCTGTGTACACAGAATCTGTCAAGCCTACAGTAGATTCTCTCAGAGCCTTTTTGAGAGTTGTACCAAGTATACCATATGCGCTTGTTATCTCTCTTTAGTCCTTTGAGTGGGTCAAATAGATTTAACCTATTCTTCATCTTATACCAAAAGTATTTTTTGTTACCCTTCTACCCCATATACAGCCCACCAACTTTACTATCATTGTTTCTTATCATATTGAAGTCCCCTCCAACAATCTAAGGGATGTTAAGAAGGTTGTGCAGCCGTTTCCAAAGTTCAATTCTTTCAGTATAATGATTGGAAGCATATATTGAGGTGATCCCTATTTTTTGTTATCTATCTCAAGAATGATTCGTAGGGCTCTGTTGCATGGAGACCCCATATATTCAATAATAGGTTGAGACCATTTGCTATTTAGTAATATAACAGTGCTTTCTCTGCCCTTTTAAATTTTTAATGATTGGTATAGAAGTGGATTAGTCTTTCCATATGATCGTTAGATTGGTGTCAAGGGCAAAGCCCCCAAATTTCACCTCATGAAGGGAGAGAATATCAATATTGCCAAAATATTTTAAAACTCTTCTAATAATGAATTTTATGTCAGGGGACTCAAGTTCCCTGACATTCCAACTGATGTAGTCAAGGTCATCATCATTTAGGGTTTGTTGCTGATCTTTGGACTCCTAAATTTTTCAAAACACTTAGGCATCCTATCTTCTTTACCTTTTTTTTGTTTTGTTTTTAAGGTCACTATCACCTCTACTTAGCTGTTTCCTTTTCTTCTTTTCCTCTTTCCTGTCTATGGAGGAAAGACTTTTATCAATCTCTTTCATTATATCATTCATCATTTGATCGGCGAGATTTGTCAATAGTGGAGTTATCCATATCTTTCCCCTATGCCGACCTTACTAACCAAAGACTCTTTTAATCCCCTTTGGTTCTACTTGTTCAATCATGTCTTGAACAATTTTCTTTTTGGCTTAATCAATTTTTGTTCTTAACTTGTCCAATACTAACTCCTGGGCATTCTTTTTTTGTCTGCTGCTGGTATTGGGCAAATTAGCTAACTTTCCATGCACACCCTTTTGCAGAGTAGGTTCATTATGGCTATTCAAGTTAGAAGAATTAAAATTCTTATCCAGAGATTCAATCTTTTCTGTCTCATTGATTGCTGAGGTGTCTTTTGTTAAGGTTTCTTTCTTTGAGCCAATAGGGTTGGCTTCATTGCCTTTTGGGGGGAATTTAGGGTTCTCCAGAGGTCTCAATTTGAAATTAGTGCAGTTCCTTTTTGATGCCCTTTCTTTTAGCACAAAAGTATGAATTCAACCCTCCCAATAGGTCAATTTTACAAACAAGTAGGCTATCCCCCAATTCAATGCCAATTTGGTCAAGGACATCCACCCTCAGTGATAGAGCAATCAACGGTCTACTATCCATGTGTGGCAGGGTGGCTCTGGTCTCCTCTACTCGGAGCACTTTGGCCACAAGAGACAAAAGTTGAGGAAGAAATGACCAAAACTGAGCAAAGACATCCATCGTAACAATACATCTAGGGACCAATACAGCAAGGACTTCATTACCCAGGATGTATGGAGACCATTGGACGACAAATAAACCTTTTTACACCATCCTAGAGAAGGATATGTGAAGCCCTAGTTTTTTCCCCCATACGTTAGTAGCCAGTTATCAAGAAATCTCCTTGAAGACAGTTTCTTACTGTCCAGAGCCAGCAAAAAAATTGCAATATTTTTGAGTTTGTCTTCTTCACTCAAAGCACTTAGCATGTCATCGTTAGGAACCACAATAAGGGTGTTAAGGCCAGAAAAGGTGTGCTTACCTTCTTCTCTTCAGGCATCTTGACTATCTCTGAGCCCTCCATGTTCTACACACACTTCAAATCTAGAAGAGACAGGGACTGCTTTTCCTTCATTACCTTTGACAACTTCTGATAAAGACTTACCTCTGGAGTTAACAGCAGTCTGCTTTTTCTGCTCCCTGGGCAGCTCCCCCAAGGATTCATCACCTTCAGGCATTAAATGAGATGTGACCAGGCACCTCAAGTAGCTAAAAGAAATGTTCTCAATTCTTTTTTTCTCAAAAACCAAGGAAGCATGAGTTAGAAATTTAAAAACAAAAGAAAGATGAGAGAAGCTGAAAGATCCCCAACCAGATTCTAAGGCAAATTCCTGATGTTTTTGGTGAAGATTGTCTTTGACCAGCGTTTTACGAGAAATTTGTCTAATTTTCTTTATTTTTTGTTTTTGTTGTGTTCTGATTTTTTTGTAATTTTCTGAATATGATGAATGCAAAGACTGAAACTTAACTAGATAACTAAAATGAACTAACTGCTAACAATTCACACCAACAATGAACAAATTCTGATTTTTATTTCTAAAAACAAATGTCTACATACCCATACTAGTTTGTACAGCCTGGCATGTATAATGAGCAGCAAATCTGATATGTATGACTTACAAACTCTGATGTAGAATTCATTGTTATCACCGACCTGCTGCAGGAAGCCACAAATCTCTGATTTCTTTATGTCCATTGCTCCTGAAACCTAATGCCAACTAGAGATGGATGTGGGAGTATGCCTGCACTTGTACGGCTGGCAATTATGACTGAAAAATGACTGGTTCACTGCCTTGGAACTCAGATCTGCAACCTATTAAATAAACTCTGCCCATGAAATGTTTCACAAATCCTAACCCCAATTTGGAATTCTACTTGGAAGTGGTATGGCCAAGGAGTATGCGCTTGGTTTGCAAGAATCCTGCCGTACAATCACAGATCTGCAATTTGAATCACTGATATCTGCCTACTTATTTAAATCTGATCCAATTCCTCCTCCAAATTCGAAGACACTCTGATCCAAACTCTGAATGGTAATGTAAACTGATACCAGCAAGCTTGGGATTTCGTCCAGCTCCCTCTACTTTCAAGAGTTTTTGTTCTTGGAAGCATGATTGCTGCTCAAACCCTCTATAGAGCTCAAACCTCAATATGCTGTTCTGAAAATAATAACCTGGATAATGAAAATGAAACCCATCTTGCCTTTTTAACAATTCTCTTCTCCCTCCAATAGCTTCGAACTCCTTTTAGGGTTTCTCATATTTTATTTTAATGATTTTCATTAAATTTCATTGCTTATCAAAAAGTTCAAACCTCTAGGCATTATTTCCCATTATTAAAATGGTCCATCCTTTTAAAAAAACAACTTATTGCTTCACCTAGGGAAGTGTGCCAAGGGGCCACTTATTATATTTTATTATAATATAAAGTGACTATATTAATTCACTTTATTTATTCATAAACTGATCATTTGGACTCCAAACTGAAATCTGACTGAAGCCACCAGTCCACGGGTGATCCCTGAGTGCTCTAAGCATTCAATTCTTCCTCTAAAAAATAGGGATCCTCCCGAAAAATAAGAATTGCAACCAAAGTCTCTAGAATGATCTTGGAGGTCCCCTGATGTGTTTCGGTCAACTCCCAGTCAATCTCTAAAAATAGGAATCCCTCCTAAAATCTAGGAGAGTATCACAAACTGCTCAAAACGGCTCACAAAGCCCCTGCACAGCTCTACAAACCTCTGGATGGGTACCCTATCTATATTGCTGACTTATGGGAACCCGAATAATAGGCCAACTTTTCTATTTGTTGAACAGTTTAAAGAAGGGACATTACAGTCCTACGTTCCTGGAGATTGCTTGTCCTCAAGCAATTTGCACCTGCACACTGAACACCAATCCCTGGATCCTGTGCCAACCCGGGACACAATGCTCCACCAATCCTCTGCACTACTCTGATGTAAACATCAATATACCCAGAGTGAAGCAACTCGTCATGGATCCACTGGAAGAATGTACTACACATGTCAATGCCAAGACTCCAAACCAATATGCCGTCACATCCATTCATTATGTCAATCCTCATAATGCTGCTACTATGAGTCAGAACATCTTCTATCCACGAGAACTTCACGCCCCATGAAGCCACAATAACCATCATCAATCAAAGCTGATAGGAATTCATTAATGAGCCAGCCTCCAACAAGGGGAGAGATGAATACTTCTCCACATAGCTGCTGCAACTTTACCTGTATCTCCACAAGTTAGTGTGCCTTCATTGTCGGATGCCAAGTATATGTTTTGTTTAGCCATGACCCAAATGAAGTTCCTTACATGTTGATCCCCATAGCCCAATGTAAAATCCAAGAAGACTGAATCACCAATCAACAAGTACATCGCTGCCCTATCATATGGAAGAGGTGACAAGTCCATCAATGAATGGAAGATGTTTCTATTTCTCAACAAAGATGGGCTCTTAGTGGCTGACCCACTATGTATGCCACCAAATATCTCATCAACTCTAGGTAGGAAGGAATCAACTTCACACCTAACCATCCCCATTGAGTGTTCTCAATGCAAGGTCTCAAATTTGACTCATGAGATGAAAGAGAATTACTGATCAAACACAAAAAATCAGACTTATGCTTACACCTCTTCAATATATCTTTGCTGTCCGCTTCTTCCCTTGGAAGAAATAAAGACCTAATGGATGATCCTATTTGTTCAGTTGCATCATCTAGCTGACTGTGTCGTCCTTTGACTCTTTGGAGATGTTTTCTTTCTTGGGCAGCAAGCATCTTTGCTTGGGTAGCTCTATGTAACCAGTCTTCATTCAGCCTTTGACAATGCTCTATATCTGCTGCCCCAAAGTACACAAAAACTGTGTTTTGATGGGGTGTATCATTTACCTCATCATGACCCATGCTTGAACCACGTGTATCCTCAAATGTAGAATGCAAATCATTGCCCTCTTCTTGATTAAAAGCTACCACATATTTGAGGAAGAGAAGTTATGTCACTGCTGTTATGAACTTCAGAATTACAATTATACCTTTCTGATAAATCGTCAATTGATACAAGCACCTTTTTCTTGTATACTTCATGCTCAACCTTTAGATCTTGAATGCCGAAGTTTGAGGTCTCTTTTTTTTGTTCAACCCATGTGTCAAATCTGCAAACTCATGAAAATGAAGAAGGGAACTACTACCGTTCATGCCTAGAAAATTAGGATTTCTTTGTTTATCTTCATCCATGCTTTTGACATCCTCAATGCTTATTCCCTCAAACCCATGAACAAACAAGCTGTCATCATGATGTGTGAAGGAAGACAACAACCTACGTGCTGAAATTACTACAGGCACACCATTTGAAAGAGCCTTAAGCACAACCTTCTTGCCATCAGTATAAACTATAACTCCATCCTCCTGAAATCTTGCATATACCTGCCAAGAGGTTGTAACCACCAGATGCCCAACACTACATCAATCTCTCCAAGACCTACAACATAGAAGTCATCTGTCAAGGTGTAATCTCCCATCTGTATGCTAACTTGTGGGATCCCCCTAGTGCATCTCACAGAGAACCCATATGCAACTATCATGTTGAACCGAGAAAATCCTCTGTCTGCAATCCACACCTAGCGACCAGTCCCTCATCAATAAAGTTGTGCGTGGCACCACTATCAACACGACAAGTCACACATTGTCCCTCAGTCACTCCCATCAGGCGAAAGGGATGAATCCTAGGTACTCTTGAGAGTGAAGGAAGGATTACATTGGACTTGGCCAATGCGCCTTTCTCTCCTAGCTCAACCCGCTGAATCTCTTGGTCACCCTCATCATTGTTGTCCTTTGAACCTGTATCCGGTATATGTTCATCTTCCACCTCTGAATGTGCCTCAATGAGATGACCCCTGCCTTTCCCAAGGCATTGATGTCCAGGCTCCCAAGGCTCCTTGCACAAAAAGCAGAGTTTCCTCAAATCATTGTGTGTCTCTTGATCCATCTTGGGGGGAGGTGATGCACTCTTGAGTTATGTAGGGGGTCTCTGTGATGTCTCGGTGCTTCTGGAAGAATTCTTATTTTGCTGATAAAAAATGGGTGGTGGTGAAGTATCAAGCTCAAGGGTGGTCTGAATAGCCCTGACAAACCTCAAAATCTCTCATGTGACCCCTCAATAAATAGCATCACCACACGTTTGAGGGGCATCTCTGGGACCATGACAACGATGCTTTGAAACTCATTAATGTAAGTTTCAACATGACCAATTTGTCTCATCAATGCTAGGTTTCTGTAATACAACTCCACATCCTTATGGTCAAATCTAGCAATTAACCGCTCTATGAACTCTCTATAAGAATGTGTAAGTCCATGGTTTTGGGTAACCAAACCATGATGCCGCCAATCATAAGCCATGCCCTCTAAGTGTAGCACAACAAACTGTATAGCTTCATCCTTAGGCATAGGCTTAAGCTAGAGGTAAATATTGAGCTTGTGTACCTAAGCTTGTGCCCTGATCTTCTTGATACTATCAAAAAGAGATAAAGTAAGCTTGCTGGTCGCTCGCTTAAGGTCTCCATTCTGCTGTTGTCTGGGGTAGTGGGAAAACATCTTTGACATGCTGTGGAAGGACTCATCACTCATCATTGGCTGCCATAATTGTATCCTGGAACTCAATGCCGTCCAGTGGGTCTATTGGTATCTGCTCCTCTGTAGGAGGGAAATGTGGCTGTAAGGGCTCATGTGCTGTTCGTGTGTGAGTCTTGTCACACATAGGAGAACCAAATGCACTATCATCAGATGGGGGAGCCCTGCTACTTCCACGACTGCTTACCTACTCACCCCATCTTGTCTGCCATGCGCATCTCTATGCCAACCCAAGTCCAACCGGTAAAGGGTATCCTACAATCTATCTAATGCCCGTGCAAATTGTGGCTGTGTATTTACGGGAGTTCTAAATAACTCTCGATCAAGATCTTCCTACTGATTCTGTCTTCCCCTTGTTGGGGACTCCTACTACCCTTATGTAAATCACCCATATTTGCTGGAGTTTTAGTTTCTAAATCCAACCGTGCCTGTGCTCTCTTGTAGACGTAATACCTGTATGCCTCAAATCTGCCTGGATGCACATAAGTGAACTCAAAACCCCCAAGCTGGCAGGATTATGCTCTGATACCACTGAAAGATCCCCAACTGGATTCTAAGGCAAATTCTTGATGGTTTTGGTGAAGATTGTCTTTGACCAGCGTTTAATGAGAAACTTGTCTAATTTTCTTTGTTTTTGGTTTTTGTTGTGTTCTGATTTTTTTGTAATTTTCTGAATATGATGAATGCAAAGACTGAAACTTAACCGGATAACTGAAATGAACTAACTACTAACAATACACACCATCAATGAACAAATTCTGATTTTTAATGCATAAAATTTCTCAAAACAAATGTCTACATACCCATACTAGTTTGTATGGCCTGGCATGTATAATGAGCAGCAAATCTGATATGTATGACTCACAAACTCTGATCTGAAATTCCCTGTTATCACTGACCTGCTGCAGGAAGCCACAAATCTCTGATTTCTTAGGGGCCCCTGCGCTAGTCAAGCTTCTTGTTCAGCATTCGTCAAGGTTTCACCCCTTGCCCTTGTTATACTAGGCTAGGCATGCGGTTATTACAGTGTGCATGCACAACTGGTCACCCATTTCTTCTATATAGGGTGTCTATTGCTGCTGAAACCTAACACCAACTAGAGATAGATGTGGGAGTATGGGGCTTGTACAGCTGGCAACTATGACTGAAAAATGACTGGATTGCTACAGTGGAACTCAGATCTGCAACCTGTTAAATAATCTCTACCAATGGAATGCTTCACAAACCCTAATGCCAATTTGGTATTCTATTTGGAAGTGGTACGGCCAAGGAGTATGAGCCTGGTTTGTAAGAATCCTGCCGTACAATCACAGATCTGCAATTTGAATCACTGATATCTGCCTGCTTATTTAAATCTGATCCAATTCCTCCTCCAAATTCAAAGACACTCTGATGCAAACTCTGAATGGTAATGTAAACTAATACCAGCAAGCTTGGGATTTCGTCCAGCTCCCTTCACTTTCAAGAGTTTTGTTCCTGGAAGCATGATTGCTGCTCAAACCCTCTACAGAGCTCAAACCTCAATATGCTGTCCTGAAAATAATAATCTGGATAATGAAAAATGAAACCCATCTTGCCTCTTTAACAATTCCTTTCTTCCTCCAATAGGTTTGAACTCCTTTTAGGGTTTCTCATATTTCATTTTCATGACTTTTATTAAATTTCATGGCTTCTCAAAAAGTTTGAACCTCTAGGCATTATTTCCCAATATTGAAATGGTCCATCCTTTTTAAAATAACAACTTATTACTCCACCTAGGGAAGTGTGCCAAGGGGCTACTTATTATATTTTATTATAATATAAAGTGACTTTTAATTCACTTTATTATTATTTTATTTAAATCAAACTTACGAAATAATTTAATTATTTACAATTTATTCATAAACTGATCATCTGGACTCCAAACTAAAATCTGACTGAAGCCTTCAGTTCACAGATGATACCTAAGTGCTGTAGGTGAACTAATAGTCTCCCCTTAAAAAATAGGGATCCTCCCCAAAAAATAAGAATTGCAACCAAAGTCTCCAGAATGATCCTGGAGGTCGCTTGATGCGTTCCGGTCAACTCCTAGTCAATCCCTAAAAAATAGGAATTTCTCCTAAAATTTAGGAGACTGTCTCAAATTGCTCAGAATGGCTCACAAAGCCCCTGCATAGCTGCACAAGCCTCTGGACGGGTCCCCTATCCACTATTGACCTACATGAACTTGAATAATAGGCCAACCCTTTGGTATCTGTTGAACATTCTAAGGAAGGGACATCACAAAAGCGACCCAACCCAAAAGCATCTAAAGGAACAAGAATTGGTCTTCAAGGTCGATAAAGGGTACGAAGAAGTCTCAAGAGGGCAGAGCAAGAGCATAACAGGTCAGCAATGGAGGATGACTATTCATCTCCCAGCCAGACCCCAGAGCTCACTCCAGCTTCCTTCAAATCATATATATATATATATATATATATATATATATAGTCTATGCATATGAGTTCTTTGGTGATTCATTTGTAATTGGTATAGAATTTTAAATTTCAGCTTGTCTGTTATGGTCATACCCACAATATAAATTGAGTTCAAATGAATTAGTGCTACTTCATTGGTTTATGTTTTATAGTTGCATCTTTTAAGTTACATTTTTGCTTTCCATTGCTGGCAGATGTTTTAAAGCTGGTAGATTCAACTCGGATCAATGAACGTTGCTTGGAACTGCAGAAGAATAAAGGCTGTGGGAAATCCAGCAACAAGGTGGTAGCAAGTGTCCCCTTTTCATAATGTATTGAATCCTTTCCCTGTCAGACTTATTATACTGTGAATCTTTATGTGGGTGCTAATTGTTTACCTGCTGTAACACTTTTCTTATTGCATCATAGAATCCTTAGTTTCTATGATTTGTTTTTAATATGAACTCCACGAGCATTTACTACTCTTCCAAATTTGCAATGAGTATAGATAATAGTTGTGATTGTTTTATATGCTGGTCATTCATTTTACCTTCTTTCATTAAATGAATATATTTTAATATTTTCAGTCAAAGCCAATTTAAAGTTCTGAAATACTGAGTATTCAGTTTCACTAGATGGTTCAGAATTAAGAACATATGCAGATAAATTAATTAAACACTCTGTACATTACTGTTTTGACAATCAAGAAACTAAGTGTGACGAGGAGGTATACGAACAGCACAACTAGCCCATAAACCATGACTTGCTTCAAATTGCTTTAGATTGTAGAAGAAGGTCCTAAAGACTGTTGTTGTTTATACACATATATAACAAATATTGAGATCAAGCAATTACCAGTCAAGCTGCCTCTGGTTGCTCAAGCTTCTGTGTTTAGCAACTGATGAATCATTCCAAGTTGATGTTGCTAGTGCTCCGTGCTCATTTTGTGTCAAGTATTATGGAACTTAAAAAAGCCAAACTATGTAAGCATTGTAGCATTGATTACTGGCAGGTGGTGAAGAATAGCACGTTATGAATCACCGTTCTGATACCTGTCTTTGGTATTACTTAGCGTTGGCTTGGGTGCATATGCTTGTAAGTTGCTCCATTTGCTAAACTAGAATAAAAGTATTTATCTCCTATGTATTGCATAGTAGCAGTCGTCTTCAGTTAGACTCTTTATATTGTATTTATCCCAAATGTATGGGGTAGTACTAGCTGCCTTTAGCTAGACTTTGTATGTTGTAATGACTTAGCAAATGTAAGACATCTTGAATATATTGTATTTGGATCTGCTCCTCTATTGGAGGATTTCCCTGTCGAAGTGATGCTGTGAACATTAAAATATTTCGTTTTCTGTGTATATCTGCGCATTTTCTGCCTAATTGAGATTTGTTATTGCATATTATATTTTGTAGGTTCTTATATATCTCACAGGTTCCTTCCATTTGGTAGTAGAGCTCTTTCTTGATCTCCTTGGCGATTCACAATCTCTCTTTTGCAACATGGTGCATAGAAGTGTCTGTGATCGAACAATAGTCTCTTGTAGGATCGAGTTCAATTGCCAACTGATTAATTGGGAAAACTACTTTGGGCATAAAATCAGCCCAGGAACTAATTGTGAGTAGTACCTGAAGACCCTTGAGTTGTCGGCATCTGAGGAAATTTGCCAGTGAAAAGATCCACAACTTTGTCCCTTATATTTTTAATAGTTTTTACCCTAAGTGTATACAATGAGTTGTCATTAGGAGGTAAATTTGTTGCTGGAATATTAACGACTACTCTATGGGAAAATTGTTGATACCCGAAGAGCATTTCTTGATTAGAAAACCTCAGTGTGCTATGTGGTTTTCCCATAAACCACTAGTTCTTACACAACACTTATGTGGTTATACTATAGTTCTTACACAACTCTTATATGATCTGACAGTCTGAAATTTTTGAGGCAAAGAAAATAGCAACCAAGGAGGGATTTGATAGTTTGACCGAGTATTTTGCTCATAGGGTATTATCTCTTAAGAAGAAGTCTGGTGCAATTGTTTTGACCTTGTGTGTAATTAGCATGTTGCAATTATCTCATTGAGGTGATTGCATTGGTCTATATTTTAGGTAACCCCCAAATTGTCACTTGGAAATGACATTGCCCCTACCAAAGTGAATTCCAAGGTTGAAGTCGAAATAGCCAACTTCGTACACTATCCTTCAGAGGAGGACTATGCAAAACTTTTCAGATCTTTACAATAGTTATAGAAACTTAGTATAAATGAACATAAATAACATGCACATACCACACCAAAGTGATTTGCGTGGGGAAAACCCTTTTGAGCGAAAAACCTCATACTCCAAAAAGCTGGCCAATATATACCATAATCACTATCTTCAGTTTCTCTGGTTTAAGATATGATACCATTTCAAATCCATGCAGTGATACTTTATAATCTCTAGTCTTCTGCAGTCTTTGCTTTTTTGGGTTCTTGTTCCCACTTTATCTTTTTTTCTTTTGTTTTTTCCCTTTGTGGGGCCATTTTAGGTTTCCCTTCCTAGAACTTTCTATCGTAAACTGCTGTACTCTTGACTCCTATTGATCTACCTTTTGTAATCTCCAGACATAATATAATTTCTTTCTTTCTTTCATTCTATGTATTGTATCTATCCTGCATGTATAGGGTGGTATAGTTATCTTTACCTAGACTCTATATGGTGTAAGTTGTAACGACTTACCGAGTGTAAAGCAGATTGAATAATTATATTTGGAGCTGCAGTTCCATTGTGAGAATGCTCCTTCAAACTGGTGACATGAACATTAACATATTCTAATATCTTTTGTTTCTATGATTTTCCTTTCTAATTGAGATCTTTCATTGCATATTATATTCTGCAGGGTCTTATTTATCTTTGCAAGTTCCTTCCATAACACCTCTTACAGATATGGCCTGCATGGTTAATAGCTTATCACTAACCTTTGTATTATATATAAAACATGGTTGAGGCGAGTTTATCATAGCAGGAGATAGGTTTTGAATGATTTCTAGTAATTGCTCTCGTTCCTGCAAATTGTCTTCCGCTACTATAATCAGTATATTCAGTTTCTCTGGTTTGTTCAACAGTGTCCATCTAATTGGGAATTGAAGTGTTTGCCATTGAGATTTGAATTCTACACACATTTGAAACAAACCTCTGCAACTATGTACACATTGGTGCTTAATGGGGATGGTCAAAGTCTCTAGGATTACAGATGGAGTAGGCAGTGGTTTATTACAATCTTTACATTTTGTTAATTTTATTATTATCTATCAGAAGTTATCAGCTTTACTGAACCTCAAGGGTCTCAGAACCTATAGCTCTTTAATACCTCAATAGACTAATTGTGATGAATAGGCACCAAAATGAGTATTTTCGATTTTGGCTATCTGTTTTCATTAAAGCTATGTTTCGAAATCAGCATTAAGATATTTTTAAAGACATTCTAAAGTATTTTATGCAGCCAATTGTTTCATTTGAATGGTATGAGGTATTGTGATATTGGTATCAGGATTCAACTGTGTAGTTTTTCAGTCAAACTCATTAACCCATGTTTCAGGAGTAGTGGTTCACAAGAACCCATCTCTCATGAGAACGAATGGAACACTTAGCACTCATTGCATCTAGGTGATGCTCACAGAGGTGAAACACCGGGACTTCCCAAGAGGTCACCTATCCCAGTACTACTCCAGCTCAAGCGCGCTTAACCATGAAGTTTCCTCCAAGGTTAAGCCCACTTTGCTTGCAACCCCATTCGCGAAACTTTCAGCAAGTGTTGTGCCTTATGAACCATTCATTAGAAAGCCCCTTAAGCTTATCAATTGATAAGTAGGAGATATTTTCTGCAGCAAGTCAAATTGTGATATTGCTATCAGGATTCAATTGTTTAGTTTTTGAGTCAAACTCATTGACCCATGTTTCATGAGTAGTGGTTCATAAGAACCCATCTCTCATGAGAATGAATTGAACACTTAACACTCATTGCATCTAGGTGATGCTCACAGAGGTGAAGCACCAGGACTTCCTGGGAGGTCACCCATCCCAGTACTACTCCAACTCAATTGCACTTAAGCACGAAGTTTCCTCCAAGGTTAAGCCCACTTTGCTTGCAACCCCATTTGCAAAACCTTTAGCTAGTGTTGTGCCTTATGAACCATTCATTAGAAAGCCCCTTAAGCTCATCAATTGATAAGTAGGAGATATTTTCCATAGCAAGTCAAATAGTGATATTGCTATTAGGATTCAACTGTGTAGTTTTCGAGTCAAACTCATTGACCCATGTTTCATGAGTAGTGGTTTACAAGAACCCATCTCTCATGAGAATGAATGAAACACTTAGCATTCATTGCATCTAGGTGATGCTCACCGAGGTGAAGCACCAGAACTTCCTGGGAGGTCACCCATCTGAGTACTACTCCTGCTCAAGTGCGCTTAACCACAAATTTTCCTCCTAGGTTAAGCCCACTTTGCTTGCAACCCCATTTGCAAAACTTTCAGCAAGTGTTGTACCTTATGAACCATTCATTAGAAAGCCCATTAAGCTCATCAATTGATAAGTAGGAGATATTTTCCACAACAAGTCAAATTGTGATACTGATATCAGGATTCAACTATGTAGTTTTTGAGTCAAACTCATTGACCCATGTTTCAGGAGTAGTGGTTCACAAGAACCCATCTCTCATGAGAATGAATGGAACACTTAGCTCTCATTGCATCTAGGTGACGCTCACCGAGGTGAAGCATTGGGACTTCTTGGGAGGTCACCCATCCCAGTACCACTCTAGCTCAATTGCGCTTAACCGCAAAGCTTCCTCCAAGGTTAAGCCCACTTTTGCTTGCAACCCCATTTGCAAAAACCTTCATCAAGTGTTGTGCCTTATGAACCATTTATTAGAAAGCCCCTTAAGCTCATCAATTGATAAGTAGGAGATATTTTCCACAACAAGTCAAATTGTGATATTGTTATCAAGATTCAACTATGTAGTTTTCAAGTCAAATTCATTGACCCATGTTTCATGAGTAGTGGTTCACAAGAACCCATCCCTCATGAGAATGAATGGAACACTTAGCACTCATTGCACCTAGGTGATGCTCACAGTGGTGAATGATGCAGGAGCATCCTAGGGTAGTTGGCAATCCTGCATGGTGGTGTGTTGAAGTGGTTCTGTGTTACTCGGTTGCAGCTTTGATCGAGGAGCTCAGTCATTGAAGGAGCTCGGTCATTGAAGGGAACTCGGTAAACTTTGGCGCTCGACAGAACCTGTGCTTGGCGATGCTTGTGGTGCTTGGTCGACGTGTTTGCTCGATGATGCCTAGCTGGCTCGGTTGTTTTACTGACGCTCGGTAGTTTTGGCTTTTTGACTAGAGTTCTTGGAGATTTGGTTGGCCGAATTGAGGCATTTAATGTTGGTAGCTTGTGTTGTATTCTCCTATGTGGATCTTGAGGCCGACATGGAGAATTAATTGTTTGTAAGGCTATTTGAGAGCCGACTGTTGTTGCATTTAATATTTGTTTGTATTAGGAGCCAACTTGGCTTAGGAGTTAATTGTTTCTTCCAGCCGACTTGTGGTTGAGGAAATGTATTTAAGGAAGGTTTGGGTAGTTGTTTAGGGAGCAAGTCCAGGGATTTGCAGAAGGATAGTAATTGGATCTTGCAACATCTTGAAGATCAGATTGTTTGTCTGATATTTGTAATAGCAGAGCTAGTGGTTTGCATGCTTGGGAAAAAGGAGATTGTTTGGTGGCTTGTGAGCTCAAGTTTAGATCTACCTTAGTGTTTCCACTAGTTGCTGATGTGCTACAAAGCTGGACTAGCTAGGAGATTGCAGAATTACTGTTGTAATTGATTGTATTTGGCCCTAACCTGGAAGGCCTTATAGTCGGGCACGTTGAATGAAATTCTATTTGAGCATTATCTTGTCGTGTTTCCGCTGTATTGTTGTTGCTGGTGTAGACTTGGACTATCCATTATGGGATTTCCTGGCTTGCACTGCGTCAATGAAGCACTAGGACTTCTCGGGAGGTCACCCATCATAGTACTACTCCATCTCAAGTGCACCTTAACTATGAAGTTTCCTCAAAGGTTAAGCCCACTTTGCTCGCAACACCATTTGCAAAATCTTCAGCAAGTGTTGTGCCTTATGAACCATTCATTAGAAAGCCCCTTAAGCTCATCAATTGATAAGTAGGAGATATTTTCCACTTCGTGGTTAAGCTCGCTTGAGCTGGAGTAGTATTGGGATGGTTGACCTCCCAGTGCTTCACCTTTGTGAACATCACCTAGATGCAATAAGTGCCAAGTGTTCCATTCATTCTCATGAGAGATGGGTTCTTGTGAACCACTACTCATGAAACATGGGTCAACGTGTTTGACTGTAAAACTACACAGTTGAATCTTGATAGCAATATCACAATTTGACTTGCTGTGGAAAATATCTCGTACTTATCAATTGATGAGCTTAAGGGGCTCTCTAATGAATGGTTCATAAGGCGCAACACTTGCTGAAGGTTTTGCAAATGGGGTTGCAAACAAAGTGGGCTTAACCTTGGAGGAAACTTCGTGGTTGAGCGTGCTTGAGCAGGAGTAGTACTGTGATGGGTGACCTCCTGGGAAGTCCTGGTGCTTCACCTCTGTGAGCATCTCCTAGATGCAACGAGTGCTAAGTGTTCCATTCATTGTCATGAGAGATGGGTTCTTGTGAATCAATACTCATGAAACATGGGTCAATGAGTTTGACTGAAAAACTACACAGTTGAATCCTGATAGCAATATCACAATATGACTTGCTGTGGAAAATATCTCCTACTTATCAATGGTATGAGCTAATTTAGTGGCAGATCTGTTTCAGCTCTGACACTTTTTCATTCTCCAGTTTTGGCTTTCTCCTTTCCTTTTCATTGTATCAAGGTTGGAGTATTTTATGTTTGCTATTTTTTTCTTTTGACTGTGGAAATCAATTATCTTTTTTCTTCAGTAGAAGTTGCACAATGGTTGTGCAGATTGTACTAGTTGGAGTGGTTGAGGTCAAGAGAAATTTGCAGGGTTTGAAATTGATACCCGTTTACACTTTATTTTACTTTGAGGCATAAAATATTCGCAACTTTTTATTTCCCCATCTTGTTTAATTTACAGTTGGAATCATAACCATCAAGTTTATTTTGACTTATCTATAATTTATAACAAAATAAACTTAAATAATAATAATCAAAATGATTACTGCTTCATTTCTGTAAGTGTGTTGGAAGCTGTACAATTGTATGCACTAAGAAGGGCTATAATAGAAAGCAGCTGTCACAGAAAAACAATTTCATGGGCATAGGTGATTACCGAATTCAAAGCCTGTAAATTAGCATGGAAATAAGGTGCTAATCTCATATTTGAAATACATTCTTAGATATGTATTTGTATATTACATTAATATCTTCTGGGGAGGCATTATGCCTATTCTTTGACATAATCTTATGAAGGGTTATAGATGTAGCATTTTCTAGTCTTGGCTCAATACTTTCCTTTTTGTGGCACCTGGCTTGTCTGTCTAATTTTGCTAATCTTTTATTTAGGCTATGGAGAATTGGATTGTGTTTTTCCCTCAATGGAAGATGTCGTTTACTGCCAGTTATTCTCATTATTGAATGGATAATTGTTTTAGTGTGGCAGATTTTACTAGATAAAGGTGTGAAGGTCAAGAAAACCACATCTGGGTGCCCACTGTTACGGAAGAAAAAGTTGCAGAAGAAGTTCAAAGAAGAAGCTAATCAACAGGGAGTTTTGGATATTGAGGATCTTCAGAATCTGGGACAAAAAATTGGCACCTGTTCATACTATGGATCTCGAGCATTGGTACCATCAGCTAATCTTGTTGTACTGCCTTACCAGTCTCTGCTCCTTAAATCTGCTCGTGAATCTCTTGGGCTTAACTTGAAGGATAGCATTGTCATTATAGATGAGGCACACAACCTTGTTGACTCAGTAACCAATATGTATAACTCACAAATTACTAACTTTCAGGTGAGATGTCTTTGTTGAATCTCAATTTTGGCCCTTCTACATAATTGATCTGATATTTTCTGTCATCTGAATCAAAAGACATTAATGCTAGAAAGTTCCAAATATCTGAATGTTTCATGTTTATAACAGCTTCAACTTGTGAACTCTCATATTAAAGGATATTTTGAAAGATTCAGGAACCGCTTAGGAGCTGGCAATCGACGGTACATACAAATGCTCTTGGTGCTTGTTCAAGCATTTTTACAATGTTTATCCGATGATAAAAAAGCATATATGGTTGGGAGATCTGCAAATGATCTTGTTAATGTTCAAAGTACCGAATTTGATGGAAATGATTCAAAGAATGGTGTTGTTATGACTGTCAACGAGTTCCTATTTTCACTTGAGATTGACAATATAAACCTGGTTAAGCTGCAACAATACATGAAAGAGAGCAATATTATTCATAAGGTACATATTTTAAGCTTTTTAGGCTAATTGTTGCTGCTTTTTACTCTTTTTGACGGTATGCATCTCATGTTACAATATTAGACAATAGAAGTATGTTATTTATATTACTACCATTTTCAAAGGATCATGCATATATGCTGAAGGAGTTTATCCTTGCACCTTTCTTTCTCAGGCAAGCAGCTATGGGGAGAAACATCTGCTTCTGCAGAGTGATTACATGCAATCTCAGAATAGTGCAGGTCGGCTTGTAAGCAGTGCACTGTCTGGGTTTCGTTCATTGGCAGGTCTTCTGCTTGCATTAACAAATGCTGATAGTGATGGTAGAATAATTGTTTCAAGACAAACAATGGCCAGTGGTGAGAAGAATGAAGAGGGATATCTTAAATTTGTGATGCTTGATGCTGAGAAACATTTTGCAGAGGTACCGTAATTGGATGGTTTTTTGGCATGTTTTTGCAAATGAGACAAGTAGAGAACTTTTATATTGTTATGCATATCAAATGAATTGAGAGCAATCAATTGGACATATTTTGCAGATTGTAGATCAAGCTCGAACTGTTGTACTATCTGGTGGAACTCTTCAGCCTGTAGAAGAGCTTAAGGAGAGATTGTTTCCTCACATAAAAGCAGATCAACTCCACTTGTTCTCTTGTGGCCATATTGTTCCCCCTGAAAGTATTTTACCAATTGCAGTTTCGCGTGGGCCAACAGGAAGGACATTTGATTTTACCCATCAAAATCGAAGTTCCCCAGGCATGGTAAGAACTTGTCTACAAGGACATATATTCATTTTATATTAGTTACCAAAGAGGTAAGGTCAATATGACTACTATATTGTTTCTGCTAGTTAAACTCAACAATTTTATGATTATTTTAAACTAGCTGCTACTTGATTGCAACTTTTTCTTATCTATTAAAAATGTGATTATACAACTAAATTTTGTTCCTTGTATACTTGGAAGATGTTTTCTCAAGCACGTTATTGACCTCTATTAATGGAGCATGAAATTGAAGAAATATCAAATCTTAAATCATCATCAAAGACCATAATTGGAAGAAAAAGTAGTCAAGAACAAAGGAGATCAGCTACATGTTTTAATTAATGAGGAATCAGAATGTGATTCTTCCAAAGTGAAATAAGTATTCAAAGAAACATAAATTACCTTGAGGATAAATTAAATCCGGTCTTAATTCTTTGTTAACTATTCTCAACTAAACATATAACAATTATTTCCTTCCAACCCCACACTATGGCAACTCCAAATATTCCTTCTGGATTTTATTCCTGCTTTAATACTACAATAATATATCCAACAAGGTTTTGCATTTATCATCAGTCGTTTACTAATTGGTTTTCTGTTTTCATGTTCTATTACTTTGTATAAGTCTAACAAGCTTTCTCTGTCAAATCTTTAATGCCTTTTCTCTCTTTTTAGGTTTTTTTAGATCTCAACTTGAGATTCTTAGAAGTATTATCAATTATACTTTATGGTAGCTTTATATAGCCCATCTTACTAAGTTTTTTGCAATTTTTTTTCTCATGACCATAGGGAGTAATGATTTTTTATACTTGCAAACAGATGGAGGAGCTTGGACGGTTGCTTTGTAATTTAACATCGGTTGTTCCTGAGGGGATTATTGTATTTTTTTCTTCTTTTGAGTATGAGAACCAAGTTTATACTGCGTGGACAGAATCAGGGATCCTGTCCACTCTTCAAAAGAAAAAACGTGTCTTTCGAGAACCTCGGAATAGTGC
Organism: Chamaecyparis obtusa; assembly: GCA_027943335.1. NCBI lineage: Eukaryota > Viridiplantae > Streptophyta > Pinopsida > Cupressales > Cupressaceae > Chamaecyparis > Chamaecyparis obtusa. The sequence continues at coordinate 1,088,720 of BSBK01003834.1, forward strand.
AGCTGTGGAGCTCACTCTACAGGATTACAAGGAGACCATAATGGCATCATCCACCAAGGGCATCAAAGAGGATGGGCCAGGGCAAGGTGCTCTTCTTCTGGCTGTAGTAGGTGGAAAGATGTCAGAAGGAATCAATTTTAGTGATGGAATGGGTCGTTGTGTGGTAATGATAGGACTCCCCTATCCAAGCCCATCTGATCCAGAGTTGATTGAACGCATTAAGCACATTGATCGGCTGGGAACAAAAGCCATAGAGGGGGGCACATCATCATCAGGGAGTGCAGGTACCGACAACATAACTTCTATGCAATCAGGATTAAACATTTTGCGTTGCTGCAACCAAAAAGGAAGAGAATATTATGAGAATCTTTGTATGAAAGCAGTAAATCAATCAATAGGTAAGCAGAATGCGAGACTTCTAAAATTGTCATTCTATATAGAAATGATGGGGCATCAAATTTGTTCTGTATTCTTTAAACTTTAAACTTTACTTTGTAAAACTGAAGTTTGGCAGTAATGATGTAATGCAGGTCGAGCAATCAGGCATATTGGAGATTATGCTGCTATACTGCTAGTTGATGCTCGCTATGCATCATTAACAAGGGAGTTCAAGGCTGGCTTCTCAACACCAACTTCTAAGCTTCCTGGTTGGATAAAGGAACGCCTTGTTACTATCACAGGTACCTACGGGGAAGTTTAAAGGTTGCTTCTCAGTTTAAAATATAATCATTAAGGATTGTTCAATGGGAGATGTCCCTAATGTCTGAAGGAGTTGAGGGTTTGGAAGGGATGTGCGCCTTTTCAGGGCTGGATTGCCTGCTCCATTTGGTGTGTAAATCTAAAAAGGAAGTAATTTTTGAGAAAACATGTTCTTAAAACCCCTAAAATGCTGAAAGGGAGAGGATTGTCATTGTTAATTTAGCACATTGTGTATACTTTAAAAAATGTAGTTTGTGTAAGTTATTTTAATAGCCATGCTTCTGTTGTCCCAAAATTCCGGGAACTTTTTGCATTCCAAACGTGAGTCCTCACATCAGAAAGTCAGAAAAATTGTCGGTAAGAGACATTGGAAAAGTTTTGTTGTGTGAGGCAGTGTTCTAAGTTCTAACAGATAAGGAATATGAGAAATTATTAGTATTAGTTACAATACCTAGTATGCAGTCCTAAGAGCCATCTTTTTACTGTTTCAGGTAATTTTGGAGAGGTTCAAAGGTTGCTTCACCAGTTTTTCAAATACAATCGGGCACGGAACATAAAAGACACGCCCTGAGGCCATTTTGTAACTTGGGAGGAAAATGGAAAAGTATTTGTACTTGTTACGTACAACTTATTGGCAGCAATCTAAAACTGCTCACAAAGAGGTCCGTTTTCCCTTCAAATGATGTGTACTGTTAAATTGGATCCAGATGATGTAGTGCTGTCACTTCCGATGATAATATTAAAGTTGTGACCATCTCAGTAAAACAATTGATGATGCTGATTTTGGAAATGAGCTGTTGAGTATCAATATAGAACATTTCCTTAATGGGGTCCCTTCTAGCATTATCAATTTCTTGTCATATGCTATAGGCCTACGGCTCGTGAAAATGGATTTCACATGGTTATTATGAGTTTCTTCTGTTTTGGAAATTTGGAATCAAATTCATGTTATGCATCATTCTTTCATGCCATGATTTTAAATTTTGAGGTTCGCAAGAATGATTTTAAATACTGAGGTTCACACAAGGGCTTGATTTTAAATAGTAAGTTTGGCACAATGGTCTGATAGTAATATTAGGTTGGCTTAGCACCCTTATTATGAATACTAGGGTTGGCATAAGGCAGGACTTTCGTGAGAACAAAATCTCACTGTACTGTAATTTTTCTTATATTGCAAAGTTCTTAGCAAATTATTTGATTTGATTTTATCTGATTACAGGTTTCCTTACTTGATTTAATTAATAACAAATAAATAATTCTTGATATAATGATGCACCAATTCTAGTATAACAGAGATCAATATTGCACTTGTAGGATTCTTGATATGTTGTCGGTTTGTCGACATATCATTCAAGGTTGTAGGTATCAAACTCAGATTTGCATAAGAGATGCTATAAACTGATGCTTTACCACATTATTATTAGTTCCTGCCATGGGCAGGTAACTATTGCATTCATTAGATGCAAAACTATTTTTCAATGGACCAAACAGATTTCAGAATTTTTTAAGTCTGTCTGTTTTTTAAAGTTTGATCATTTCAACATATTTTAAAATTTGAAATAATGCTATTTATTTATAATTCTATTGGCTGTCAGCTAAAAAGGCAATGAGAAAAATCAGATTTTAAAAGTTTAATTAGAAGGAAATTAAAAAAAAGCACGTGGTAGTCGGACTAGTGTCATTTAATAAAATTTTAATGGAAATTGTACAATCATTAAATGAAATTAAATGTTACAGTTCATGAATTTCTCGGCCTTTCATTTGAGCATTGCTCATTTTACACATGTTCCTGTATTTCTCTGGCATTTTTAATCTACATTTCTGTCTGCTCCTTCCTCCACGTTTTGAGGTTTTTTAGCACCAATCTTTATCTCCATCTTTGTATCCTTTGTTTCTATCTGTGAATAACTTTGGAAGGTATTTTATTTCAAACATTTCTCTAATTTCCCCTCTTCATAATTTACCAGGGCATTTGCCACTGATTTTGGTGTTGTGGCTTTATACAGTAGTGGAATTTGTGAAGTTCTCAGTTTCCTCAGTTTTTTTCACTTGACTTTATTGCTGGTTTTTAATTTTCTGTGCTATTTGTTTCATTATTATGGAATTTACAATGTCGTGTGGGTTTATGCTAATCTTGGAATTCGCTAGAGGTTCAACTTAAATGGCTTATTTTGTTAATTATTTTTATCTCTTTCCTGCTTTTATGCATCGGCTGCGGAGGAAGCACGATGTGTCATGCAAAAATCTAAGCGTTTAGCTCTAATTTCCCTCCTGCCTGTGGAAATCCTTGTGTTTAGGACTGATTCTGTCCAATCCATGAAAAATCTGCATTTTTCGACCTTAAATTTAATTAGATTAGGTGAGAGCAACCAAACCTGTGAAAAATTTGCAGTTTTAGTGGTGAAGACTGAGGAGTAAACAATATGGTGTAAGAAATTTGGGTGCTTAGTGCTAGAGTCTGAGGGATTGAGGAGAAAGAAAGAAGTTTGAGGATATTTTTCCTTTTTAGAAGTGAAATTTGAGAATATTTTTTGAAAATTTTGAGCTTCTGAAAAATTTGCGGTTCTACTGCTTTAATTTGAGTAGATTTGGAAAAAATATTTCTGAGTACGTGAAAAGTTTGTAGTTTTAGTGCTTAATTTGAAGAGACTGAAATAAGCCTCAAGTTTTTTTCCATTTAGTAGTATTCTTCAAGTAGGCTAAGCGAGAATTTCTGTCTGTTAAAATTTATTGACTTTGCTAGCAAATATTTTAGAAGAATTTCGCAAGAAAAGAAGCCCAACGTTTTGGAAAATTTGGATTTTTTTGCACTAGAATTTGGCCAGCTTGAGGGAAAAGAACCATATCTACATTTTCCTTTATATTTTTCTAATGTCTCAAATTTTTGCAAATTTGAAGGTAACAGTAACAATGTTCATAGGAAGAAAATACAAGGCTACTTTTGTAGTGATTGCTGTTAAAAATCCCTCTACTTGAGTTAGATAATGCCAAGTCGTAGGGTTTTCAATATGCTGAACAATAGTATCAAAGAATCAGGCAAGATGATTGTTGTGGACAAGCCTGTGGCTACTAAATCAAAGCTAAAGAGGATTTTTCAATGGAAATTTACACACATTTTAAGGAATGAAAACTCATCTTCTTCCCAAGTAGTCCCCAGCCCTAGTACTCCCAAAGAATCAGAATCCTCAAAGCTATAGAACAAGGACAACAACAGTATTTTAATTATGATTAGAAAAGCAACCAATAATCTTGAGAGCAATGGCAGTTATCATGAACTGTGCTCTGTATGTTTTTTCCAAAAGTTCACGTGCCTTGTTTTGCATTCTACACTTTAAAGTAAAAGTTTAAAAATGGGGAAGGCACCAAATGAAGGAAGCCTAAAATGATTGTTGTGTTCTATGAGTTAGCATGCCCACATCTCCAAACTGAGGCCATTTCTCAAAGATCAACAATAGGTTTAAACTTTACAGTTCTTTTTGCCATCCATTCTATCTATAAAATCCTCTTTTGCGACTATTTCTGGTTTTATAGTTTACTGGATCATTCTCATCACATTTGGGTGGTTTTCCTATTTATTTTCTTACTGTTAACTACTAGAAAGAGGGAAAATTTAATCTATACACTAATTTTGGTGCGTAAAACTTTTTTCCTTCCCTCTGAAGGTAAATGGTTAATGCTTAATTTTGTTCAAATTATTAATCAATATACAGCTTTCATGCTTTTGTCCTGTTATATTCTAGAGTTCTAAATGTTTATGCTCTTCTTACTTCAACATTTAATATATGTGACTGATCCCCTGTTTTGTCCTGTTTTTCCTTTACTTACTACACAAACACATCTCCAAAATACAAAATTTTCTTCCCAGATGTATGTGGAATACAAGTAACTACTAAGTAGTGTTACTTTAGTAATTAGTAGAGAAGGAAAAATATAACTCTATTTCTATCCACATTAAAAATTAAAAAAAAAGAGAGTTGAGAGTTGTCATGAAAAATTTAACAAGCATGCTAAATTCAATGCAAATAAATAAATAACTATTTGTTGTCCATTTTATCCCTGTGTTTTTTATTCTGTGTCTACAATTATTGCTACTTCATTTATTTACAACTTTTAAAATAATAGGAATATTGTGTAATTTATTCTCTTGTTTTGATTCTCTCTCTATGGAATCATTTTTTAATTCATTTATGTACAATTAATTTACGTTATAGGAAATATTGATTTCAAACAATTTTGTGTTTACCTTGCAGTCATTTCTAAGATCATGGAATGAAATTAAACTTGTCTTCTTTTCATTTTTCAGTTTACTTTTTATTCATGATTATATGATTTCCTGTAAAATCAGCTATCCTTCAAACTGTTGATTATAAATATCTAAAGAAACTTTGCACTGAGGCATCTCCTCAATGGTATCACTGATTGTATTTGTGTATTCCACCTTGCTAACAATCTCACTATATAAGTGGAATAGAGCTTCCAATCCAAGATATTTCATAAAATGAAGAACAAAAAGAACATCCCTGATCAATCCAGCCTGACAATAAGTACTGACCATTAAAAAAAAGGGCAAAGATCTCACTTTCCACACTCTGAATTTACTAAAAACTGTTACAACCACTGCTAAAAAGTAGAGGGTACTTTCCTTGGCCTGATACATTTTCTCTATCAAGGATGCTTGTGAGATTATTAAGGATTGAGACAAATTGTCATTAGATCTTTTTCATAATTAATTACAATTTTTAATATTAAATTTAGCTTTTTATTTCTCTTTTATACTTTCTGTTTAGCTAATTAAATTATAAAAGTATTCATGAATTATTTAACAATAAATTCTATATTACAATCTGTGTAAATTTCAGGTATTTAAGTTTCTGTTTATAAATTTTAATTTTAGTGTGGCCTTCACCTCATCTAAAAAATATAAAGATTGATAATTTGGATATTGATTTTATAGTCTTCATTTTTTAAAAATGCCATCAATTATATGCTACAACCACTTCATAATGCACCTAATGGTTTCCATGCTCACAAACATCTACACGTTTTCTATTTTCCTGCTTTGTCTCCTTTTGCATTACATGACACACATACATTAATTTAAATGCTTCTAATAGTTGGACACATCTGTTATTTTTTTGTTGTTTCTTAGATTTTTTTTCAGCATTATGTAAAATACATACGCAACAACTTATGCTTTTACAGATTCCCTATTGTTTCTGTTCCCTTTCTTTGTAATGTATGTAACTCTCCAAATGCACCTGTACATGTCATCCTTTCACATTAATATATAAATTGTCTGATTTCATACAATGTCACTTTTCCTTATACTAAAATACAATGTCTCCAACTCTTTCAATCATAATATACATCCACAATATTATAGTTGACAAAAGTTACAAAAGAAAAAGTATGCCCCCAATGCTCCTACTATACAATGTCCATAAGGCAAGCCTAATAAGAAGGCCAAAATGGGCCATATACTATTTGCTTCAGCAGAGACAATAATTATCACAGGACAAAAAGTTACCTTGATAAAGGACAAATTGCTCCCCAGGTAAGATGAATATTCAATGTTTTTAAACTCGAGTTTCAACAAGTTGAACAAATTAGAATTTTTTTTGCACCTTTCAGTTCACTTTTCATTATAGCAGTCCTTCACTTTATTTATGGCTTCTATTTTACTTGTACACTATGTTATTCTTGCTAATTAGTTTTCATTCTCTAATAAGGGCCCGTTTGTTTGTCGGAAGATGGTAGGAATTGGAAGATGATAATCAGGTTTTGACCATTCTCCACTGTTTGGAACACTTATTTCAAAATCGGGTTATACCATCAAAACCTAAATATGCCACCAAAATGGGCATAAATGAGTATATTCATCTTCCCACCAAAGAGGTGGAATTCGAAATTAAAACCTGGTTTTGAGCTAATAAGGTTTTGACTCAAATTCCAATTCTACCATCTTCTGGCAAACAAACGGACGACAACCAAGAAAGGTCACTTGTGCACAAGCTTCCAAGCTTCTTGTAGAGGTAACAAAGCACAAAGAAAAGTTATTAAATATGTTAGATTTTTTATTACTGTTCGACTATGGATTCAAATATTTTTCTTGCTCTTTATTACTTCCATAAAATGCATGTCTCAAAAGAATCTCAAAGCTTGTAGGAAAGCAGGCACATTTTTTACCATTTCTTGCTATTTGACCTCCTTGGCTTCTCAAATTAACAGTGCCTCACAATGTTTCTTGTGGTTGTAGGTTATTATTATTCTTCTTTCTTAACTGTGGATCCTCATTAAAATCCACTGCTTTCTTAACACTGGAATTTCATTTAATCTGTTTCAAAGTTGCAGGCATAGAATTTGATGCTTCAAAAAGGAGATAATAAAGAGGTATGCAAGTTTTTCATTTTTCTTTTATATATTCAGATTACTTGCAATATTCAACAATTACTTAATTCATGTTCTGTTTGCAATATCTTCCAATTTAGGGGATAGCTGCATTCAATAAGGTTACTATAGAGTTGCTTTCGGGGGTTGACAACATTGCAATTAAGCAAGGAAGATGTGCATATTGGAGTTTTCCATAATAAGTGCAATTATTGTGTTGTATTTTGTAATTCGAATTTCACGTCCAAGATACCATTCAAATATTTAGTTTATAATGTTTTCTTTTGGTGCCAAAATGTCCTTCTAATCAATAAAAAAAATTAAAATAGTTATTCCATCTACAATGATTAACTTACAATGTATCTTCTAAAGGATTATGTTTTGCATCATATGCAACTCTTTGATACTTGTACTAAGCATCTTTTAGACAATATGCAAACTAAAATTATTCCCTCAAATTTACATACAAATTTAACTTAAAACCAACATGTCCCATTCAATATAATTATATGACTTCCACAACTCAAGTGTGATCGAATTTGTTCACTCCGCCTTCACCACATTCTTATTTTTCCATATCTTACCTTAAAAACATAACATTATAGGCAGGAACTTTGACGCTTGCGTCCCTTGTTCACTTTGCATCTTGCCCAAATTTGTTTTTTAAAAAAAGTTTATTGTGATAACACTTAAATTGTTGGTTGTGATTCCATATTTGAGTTATATGGTGATTTTTATTGTAAATGGATTTACATTAATGTCTTGAAGGATGTTCGGTTGTGGAGTTTTCAGAAGTTTACAGAAGAAAAATCATAACTGGTTATTGCAAATACAACATAGATAAACTCACTTGAAGTGGCTTTGAGAGCAAAGAATCTATATTGAGTAAGAAGGGTGAAATGTATTTCTTCTAATTTGTGACTAATATCAACGCTATTAATTTTAATTAAACATAACAACTTTGCGACTTTGGACTCAAAGACTTGAACAAGACTAAATATTGTAATGCCCCTCCTATAGTCTGATTTTCTATATGTTATGATGCCAATTTATATTTATGAATTTACTGACCCCATACTTGCATGTGTATGGATTGTGTGTATGTTTTATATTTTTGTTTGATGTGCTTGATGTGGTTGAGGGACGAAGTGTTAGTTACTTGCTTGCATGATATACATGATTGTTTGATCCCTGTCATTGTTTGTTATATATTTATACATATATGTACGTGCTCATCTTTTATGTAGGATTTCAGGTATCGAACATCAATTTTCCTGAATTATCAGGATGAACGTATCCTATTGCAATATCTCAATGGTAAGAGAGGGGAGATAACAAATATGTCCAACCTCAACCTAAGTCAACATTTGTCCTAAAATAGGGGACACGTATCTTATTGACTACCTATTCGAATTCGTCAAGGTGACGTGAATTTGTGAACCCTTCTTTTGAGCATGATGATTATTTTGAGTTAGTTGATTTTCAGGTGTTGCATTCATGTGAGTTTTGTCGCGTGATTTATTTATTGAAAATGAATTAATTAAGATTACTTATTATATTAGAATAATTATATCTTGGAAATATTGAAACATTAAATATAAGGATGTTTAATTATTAAGGGTTAATTAAATACATTTGTTTAATTAAAAAAACTTAAATAAAAGTCCACTCTGGAATAAAATAATTTAATTAATTATTAAATTCAAATATGAGATTTTAGGCATAATTGATTTATTTAATATTTAATTATCAATTGCATAATTATTAATGTGCTCAAATATTAATTGATTAATTAAATATTAATATGCAATTTAAGTTGCACATTGAGTTTAATAAAATTGAATTAGAAATTTGAGTTAAAGTTGAGTTAGGAGTTGTTAACTAGAAAGTGCATATAATTATAATTATAATTAATTAAATATGCAAAAAAAAGAAAATTAATAATTAAATACAAAATGAGTTAAGTGATTTTAATGTTGAGTTCTAATTCTTGTTTGGGTATTGCATGTTAAGTCTCTTTTCAAGTTAAGTGATTCTTTATATTTTTCAAGGGGGAGTTTACCTTGTTTATGGTGTTGCATGTTTTGAAACCCTAGGTTGCTTAGTTTTCTTTATTAGGAGAATTTTGACCATTATTTGATATAAAGGTTTGATTGTTCTTCGTGGTTTCTGTGGAGTGGTGGTTTAAGGTAGGATTTGAAAATCCCTTTTGCAATTCTTCTTTGGAAAAGATTGTCTTCATTGTGTCTTCCACATAGGTTGATGATTTTGGAGTGCTTGTATTTTGCTTTCATTGTACTTGAGAAAATTTGCAAGATTAGATTGTTATGGTTTCGTAAATGACAAATATGTATATATATTGATTGTTTATAAGCGTAATATTTTATAGAAATGTGTGAGTTTTTTTCTCCAATTATGGTATTCTACCAATTTGAGTATTCAAACCCTTGCTTAGTTTCTATCCTTGCATGCCTTCAAGAAACCCAATTTGTTTAGCTTTGCATGCTTTTAAATCCTAGGAATATACCTTAAAGAAATATATTTGTTAACTAAAGTCCATTTAAACTATATTTGTTCATATATGAAAATTTGATGTTTATACGTATTTATATAAATAAATATTTTTAAATGAATAACCACCTTGCCTATAAAACTCTTCTACGTATATATATATATATATATATATATATATATATATATATATATATATATATATATATATATATATATATATATATATATATATATATATCAACTAAAAAGTATTAATTAATATTATCTATTAATTAATAATTAAATATTAAATATTAACTAAAATTAATAAAATAAAATAAATTTTATTAATAATTTTTTTATAAAACAAAATATATTAAAGAGGGGGGAGGTGGGTGTTGCATTCATGTGAGTTTCATCGCAGGGCCCGCGGTGGTCCAGGATGTTGTATTCTTGGGTGTCATGAAGTGGTTACTCCCTTGAGTGTGGTTGGCATCAGGCACTTCGTTATGTGAGATATTTTATGATTTATTGTGGTTATTCATGAATCATTCATGTTGTGTTTGGGCTAGCATTAAATTTTTGAACTTTCTTATGTGTGGACTAGTCATATGACTATCTTTTTGCTATCTATTTTGTGACACCATTCACACTTGACTTAGTGTTGAATTACCGCTGTACTTTTATGATTTAATGTTGAATTTAAAATTCTCCCACTTGGGTTTTTCTTTTTTGAAATTTGTGGTGGCTAATTTGAATGTGTGGTATTGTTGGCCCTATTCTGTGATAAGTGTTGTTTCTATCATGTTCATTTTGGACCTCTGATAGTATGTGTAAGAGAAGACATCACAAAGAATTGTACTATATTTTTATGTGAAGATGAACTGCATTGTGTGTTCTATATATTAGTATTACCTTTGCTAGGTTTGTCTGAACTTCTTAATTGTTATTTGATGTAGATACAAAGGTGTATTTTAAAAAATTAATTTATAGATGAATTATATGATGTTGAATGAATAAAGATCTAGATTCATTTAAATCAATCAAATAATGAATGATTGATCAATATGATTTTTGGTTTATGTTTAAACTAAAATTATATTGTTCTTGAAGACTGTATATCATGCCTTTATTTTCTAGCTTGTTTCAAGATATCATTTTGTCTTTTATTTTAGTAGAATGCTTCATGATTGAGGGATGCATATCCTTATTTATTTGTAGGCTTCCAAGAGTAAGCCTAATTCTAGGGGAGGTGGATGTAATGCCCCTCCCATAGTATGATTTTCTATATGTTATGATGTCATTGATGAACTACAACTGATTTAGAACTTGAATGGAGAATCCGTAATTCAAGATTACTAAGGAGTTGCTAATTAGATATGCAAGATGATTAAATCAGTATTATGTTGTCATTGATGTCAACTAGCTTGACAATACTTATCTTGTAAGTTACTATATCGAAACATCTGAAGAAAGGTGAAAGAGATGAAGAACATAAATATCTACATGAGAAAGATGCATATATCAGATGAGGATAATGAATACAGTGAGTAACTTGTTGATGAGTCTATGACTTGATGAAATTGACTTTATTATGTTGCATTCATCTATGATGAAGAATAGAGCTGAAAGACACAAAATAGTGTTGTCGGTAAATAAAGCATTTTAGTATACACCGATGGAATGTAGTGTATATCGAGCGTAGTGTTAACTGAGCTTGTGTTCACCGACGCATTTTTTTGTTAACCGAGCAAAAAAAAAAGGAATTAAATGATCAGTTTAGCCGATAAAGTGATGAGCTGTAAAGTGTATGAAATCGAGGTAATAGATAAGGTTTGTTATGAAGATCGACGACTTACATAAATAAAAAAGGATCTAATGGAGCAAATTGAAATGTGTTACTGACACATTAGCTGAGGAAGCTTAAAGCGACAAAATCTATGAATATGATTAAGCGACAAAATTTGATGGAGGAAAATAAAATGATTTACTCGTCTATATAAGAGACATTGGTTTCATTGTTGAAACATCACCAGAAGAAGAAGATACTGCAGAATTATTGCGTGAACAAGTTTTCATGCATTCTGATCATATTAGTTAATAAGAACTGAGCTGCAGAACAATTATCGAGCTACAGAGAGTAATTACCGATGGACAGTAAGTTGATATAATATTGAATCTGAAGTGGTATATTGATCAGAAAGATTTGAATGAGATGAACATTGATCTGTAAACTGCAATTGAAGTTGTTTCAAGGCAGATCATCTACTGTTACATATTTAACCATTGTACACAGTCAAATCTCTTAACCGAGTGGACTATGAAAGTCTTTTGATGTTTCATTCATAGAGTGAACATTGTTATCCTGTCAACCCCAGAGTAACTGCTGGTTGGACGACAACTTCTGGTCTAAAATCCTCTAACAAGGTCACACCTAACCATGTGTTTGTAACCTTTAACAAGGTTGGGTCTTCACTGACCTCACTTCAGAAGAGTGAACAATTTTGGGTTGCCGGTCCCAGGTGGTTTGTCCCTTCACAGGGTTTCCACGTTAAATCTCTTATGTTATGTGTTGATTGTGGTATTTTTTTGTTATCATACTTTGCATATTACATGTTAGATTTGATCGGTAACTGTTATAAATTTTAGATTGACAATCGGTAAAAACACAGACAGTGAAAGTATTTTATGTTTACCGAGTAGTAGAAGTAGAAGAATTTGTTTTGGATTATACATTTTGAATTGGGACACTGGATAACTGATTCACCCCCCTCTCAGTTATTCTAACAATTGGTATCAGAGCGAGTGTTGCTTAGAACAGAGTTTGAAGGACTCCAGCAAAAAGGTCTCAAGATGTATAAGAGGGAAGTGCCAAAGCTGAACAAAGATAACTTTGCAGTATGGCAAAGCCGGATGAAGTTACACTTATATGGGATTGGGAATTTTGCACTATAACTGATGGAGAATGGCTACATTGAACCAAAACCAGGTCCCCTAACACTTGATCAACTGAAGGACAGACACAAACACAATATTACTATGATGGAACTTGCTACTGCCTGTACCGATGCCGAATTTAAAGATATTAAAGGATGCACAACTGCCAAAACCATGTGGGATAAATTGACTCTAATATATAGTGGAGATGTGAATGTTAAGAGAGGGAGAACAACAAGCCTAAGAGGTCGATTTGATGATATGAAGATGAAAGAAGGTGAGAACATTGTGCAATACACAAAAAGACTAAAAGAGGTAGTACATGCTATTAGAGCATCCAATGGAGTTATTGATGATGAAACAGTGATAAGCAAGATTCTCAAAACTTTGCCACCAGTTTATGCGATCAGGATCTCTGCAATTCATGAAACAAGGGCTACATCCAACCTTACTCTAGACACTTTGATCGGTAAGCTTACAACCTTTGAATTGAATAATTTTGACAATAGTGTTGTACCTTCTATTGAATCTGCTTTCATGTCTTCTTTGAAGATTGGTAAGTCTAGTAGCAGGAATGAAAAGAATAATGATAGTGATAGTAATACTGATGATGAACTTGATGAGCTTGAAGCTCTTATGGCCAGAAGATTGCCCAAAGGTAAGGGAAGGTATAAAGGCAAGTTATCCTTAGCATGTTTTAATTGTAAAGAAGTTGGCCACATCATTGTTAGATGTCTGAATAAGAAAGATGATGATAGATCCAAAGACCGATCTGAAGGAAGCTATGGGAGAAGAGTCAACAGAGGCTACCGACACAACAATAGAGATAATCGAGATAACTATGACAAAGGGAAAAATGTATGTTACATAGCCGAAGAATTTGAATCTGAATTTGATATTGATGATGATGTAGAAGTAGTATTTGTTGCTATGAAAGATGATTCAAAGGAAGAAGAGAAACATGAAGAAACAAAACTAATCTCTAAAGTAAGCAGAAATGATACATGGATCATAGACAGTGGCTGTACACATCATATGACTAGTGATATAGAAAAAATTGATCTACTTGATGAATATGATGGAGGATCTGTTAGACTGGGAAATGATGCACCTTGTATGGTGAGAGGTACAGGTTCACTGATGATTAATGATAGAATAAAATGTGAAAATGCATATTGGGTAGATGGAATGAACTATAATTTGTTAAGTGTGGCACAATTGAATAACTCAGGCCACCGACTTGCTTTTGAGAGCAGAAAGGTAAGAATCTATGATAATGGAGGAAGACTTGTCAGAACCGGTACACAATCCAGAGGTAATCTATTTTATCTTGATATTGATCAATCTTCTTGGTTATTAATGAAGGATGAAGATGCATGGTTGTGGCATAAGAGGTTATGTCATGTGAATTTTGATAACATGATCAAGATTAGTAAGAAGAAAAGAGTTAGAGAATTGCCTAACTTGTCAAAACCAGATCATGCTATGTGCCATGAATGTTAGAAAGGTAAGATGACTAAGTCTAGTTTTAAGAGCAAAGACTACTCAACAAAGAAGATACTTGAGTTGGTTCATACCGACCTATGTGGTCCTATGAGAAATCAGAGCTATTATGATGATAGATACTTTATTCTTTTTGTTGATGACTATACTAGACTGATGACTGTTATGTTCTTGAAAGAGAAATCTGAAGTATTTAAGATGTTTAAGTGGTATAAGGCAAAAGTAGAAAAAGAGATTGGAAAAGAATTAAAATTCTTAAGATCTGATAGAGGAGGTGAATTTATCTTTGATGATTTTACTAATTTATGTAATGAGCATGGTATTAAGAGATAGGTCTCTGCACCGAGAACACCTCAGCAGAATGAGATTGCTGAAAGAAGGAACGGGTCAATCATTGGCTGTGCTAGGACACTGATGATAGAAAAGAATCTTACTCAGACATATTGGAGAGAAGCTGTCAGTATAGCTGTATATGTGCTTAACCGAGTACAACTGAAGAAGGACACCAACCAAACACCTTATGAACTATGGTTTGGACACAAACCTACTGTAAGTTATTTCAGGATTTTTGGAAGCAAATGTTTTATTCTAAAAGATGAGAGAAATGGGAAATTATATTCTAAAGGTGATGAAGAAATATTCTTAGGATATTCTACTAAGAGTAAAGCATACAAATGTTTGAATAAGGTTACAAATAAGATGATTGAAAGTACTAATGTTCGTGTTGATGAGTTTGATGACATGAACATAGAAGAAAGAAAGGAACCGGAAGACTATGGTAGATTCACTTACATTGAACTTCCTGATTATCTACTGAAGTCACAACTTGTGATAACCGGTCAACAGGAAATTAACCCTGAGGAATAGGAAAGGGAAACCGACGAACAAGATGGTGCTACCGAGAAAGTACATGAACCTGAACATGATGAAAAAGAAAGAAGAAATTGAGTACTGACTAGTTTTTTTAGAAGACATCATCCTGAGACACAAATTATTGGAGACAAACAAGCTGGAATGCAAACAATAAGCAAAACAAGACAAGGTACATGTCTAGTTTGTGAATTTGAACCAAAGAATGTGAAAGTTGCATTAGAGAATGAAGAATGGGTTAATGCAATGAAAGAGGAAATATAACAAATAGAGAAAAACAAAACTTGGTCCTTAGTACCCCAACCTAAAGATAAGAATGTTATCGGTACTAAATGGATATTCAAAAACAAATTGAATGAAAATGGTGAAGTGACAAGAAATAAAGCGAGATTGGTATGCAAGGGATATGCATAGGAAGAAGGCATGACTATGGTGAGACATTTGCACCTATTGTTAGATTGGAAGGAGTTAGAATGCTACTTGCATATGCTGCACACAAGAAATTTAAAGTTTATCAAATGGATGTGAAGTCAACATTTCTGAATGGTATACTTGAAGAAGAGGTCTACATAGAAAAACCTGAAGGATTTGTAGATCTAGACAACATAAACATGGTATGAAGATTACACAAAACTTTATATGGTTTGAAGCAAGCACCGAGAGCATGGTATGAAAGGATGCATACTTACTTGTTAAGTATTGGATTTGTAAGAACTAGTGAAAACAACAATTTGTACATGAAAGGTGATACTGATGACACTATTTTTATTGCTGAAATTTTTGTTGATGATATTATTTTTGGAGGTCAAGATCATGTATGTAATCTTTTGCTGATGACATGAGGAATGAGTTTGAAATGTCTATGTTTGGAGAGATTAAATTCTTTCTTGGATTACAAGTAATTCAATAGAGTGATGGGATATTCATCACACAATCCAAGTACATAAAGGAAGTCTTGAAGACATTTGGCATGGAAGATGCTAAACCTATAGGAACACTGATGGCTACTGGAAGTAAACTGACAAAGGAAGATGAAACTACAGAGGTAAACCAGACACTTTACCGATCCATGATTGGTAAACTAATGTATGTAGTTCACAGTAGACCATATATAGCACATGCTATGGGAATTGTTGCTAGATATTCTGCTAATCCTAGAGAATCACACATGATTTCTACCAAAAGGATCTTAAGATATCTGAAAAAGATAGAGGATTATGGATTATGGTATCCTAAGGAAGGTAAGTTTGAGTTGAAGGTTTATACCGATGCTCATTGGGTTGGAAATGTGGATGACAGAAAAAGTACCATTGGAGGAGCATTTTTCTTTAGTGAAAGACTTGTAACCTGGACAAGTAAAAAGTAGGTTTGTATTTCTCAATCTACAACTGAAGTAGAGTATGTTGCTGTTGCTACTAATTGCTCAAACATTGCATATATCAGGCAAGTGTTGGAAGGAATGAATGAGGTAATCATTGACCCAATGATTATATATTGTGACAACACAAGTGCTATTAATATTTCAAAGAATCTAGTGATGCACTCTAAGACAAAGCATATATCAATTAAGTATCACTACTTAAGAGAACAAGTGCAAGAGAAGCAAGTGAAGTTAAAATTTGTTACATCCAAAGAACAACTTGCAGATATCTTTACAAAGCCTCTACCGAAGGACACATTTGAATATTTGAGGACTAGACTTGGGGTCCGTCTCCTGTCTATCGGTCACTAATGTGATCTGGATGTTGCATCAGCCTAATCTTATCAGATGATCACACATGTTGATGAAGCATAGTTCACACTTTGGATATTGTTCAAGGTTGTGATTAAGTTTGAAGAACTAAAACAGATTGGGATATCAGTATACAAAGATACGGACAATAGAGAGTTACTTAGCTACTACAAGAGCTGATTGTTTATTTGTTTCTTTGGCATTGTTGTCAAAGGGAGAGATAAATAATATGAAAAGGAAAAGGAGAGATATGCACCGATGAGAACTATCTAAGGGAGAGATAATCTAAAAGAAAGAAATAGGAATAGGAACTTGAGAGCTGAAAAGATTATATCTATAGAATGACAAAGCTGTATTTTATAATGTTGTTTAGTAATGTAGTGATTAAACATATTAAGCCAGGGAGAGCTTACACAACATTTGATTATAGAGTTGTAGAAAACATGTTTGGTATGTGTATGGTACATTTTATATTACTTGAATTGCCATCAATGCCAAAGGGAGAGATTGATGAACTACAACTGATTTAGAACCTGAATGGAGAATCTGTAATTCAAGATTACTAAGGAGTTGCTAATTAGATATGCAAGATGATTAAATCAATATTATGTTGTCATTGATGTCAACTAGCTTGACAATACTTATCTTGTAAGTTACTATACCGACACATCTGAAGAAAGGTGAAAGAAATGAAGAACATAAATATCTATATGAGGAAGATGCATATGTCAAATGAGGATAAGGAATACACTGAGTAACTTGTTGATGAATCTATGAATTGATGAAATTGACTTTATTATGTTGCATTCATCTATGATAAAGAATAGAGTTGAAAGACACAAAGCAGTGTTGTCGGTAAATAAAGCATTCTAGTATACATCGATGGAATGTAGTGTATACCGAGCATAGCGTTAACCGAGCTTGTGTTCACCAACACATTTCTTTGTTAACCGAGAAAAACAAAAAGAAATTAAATGATCAGTTTAGCCGATAAAGTGATGAGCTGTAAAGTGTATGAAATTGAGGTAAGAGATAAGGTTTGTTATGAAGATTGACGACTAACATAAATTAAAAAAAGGATCTAATGGAGTAGATTGAAACGTGTTACTGACACATCAGCTGAGGAAGCTTAAAGTGGCAAAATCTATGAATATGATTAAGTGGAAAAATTTGATGGAGGAAAAGAAAATGATTTACTCGTCTATATAAGAGACATTGGTTTCATTGTTGAAACATCACCGGAAGAAGAAGATACCGCAGAACTATCGCGTGAACAAGTTTTCATGCATTCTGATCATATTGGTTAATAAGAACTGAGTTGTAGAACAATTACCGAGCTACAAAGATTAATTACCGACAGACAGTAAGTTGATATAGTATTGAATCTGAAGTGGCATATTGATCAGAAAGATTTGAATGAGCTGAACATTGATCTGTAAACTGCAATTGAAGTTGTTTCAAGGTAGATCATCTACTGTTACATATTTAACTATTGTACACAGTCAAATCTCTTAACCGAGTGGACTATGAAAGTCTTTTGATGTTTCATTCATAGAGTAAACATTGTTATCCTGTCAACCCTAGAGTGACTACTGGTTGGACGATAACTTCTAGTCTAAAATCCTTTAACAAGGTCACACCTAATAGTGTGTTTGTAACCTTTAACAAGGTTGGGTCTTCACTGACCTCACTTCAGAAGAGTGAATAATTTTGGATTGTCGGTCCCAGGTGGTTTTTCCCTTCACAGGGTTTCCACGTTAAATCTCTTGTGTTATGTGTTGATTGTGATATTTGTTTGTTATCATACTTTGCATATTACATGTTAGATTTGATCGGTAACTGTTATAAAGTTTAGACTGATAATCGGTAAAAACACAGACAGTGAAAATATTTTATGTTTACCGAGTAGCAGAAGTAGAAGAATTTGTTTTGGATTATACATTTTGAATTGGGACATTGGATAACTGATTCATCCCCCTCTCAGTTATTCTAACAGTCATTTATATTTATGGATTTACTGACCCCATACTTGCATGTGTATGAATTGTGTGTATGTTTTATATTTTTGTTTGATGTGCCTAATGTGGTTGAGGGACGAAGTCATAGTTACTTGCTTATGCCACATGATCGACTGATCCCTGTCATTGTCTGTTAAATAAATAAATAAATATATATATATATATATATATATATATATATATATACACACACACACACATACATGCTCGTCTCTTATGCAAGATTTCAGGTATTGGGCATCAACTTCACTGAATTATCAAGATGAGCGTGCCATATATATATATATATATATATATATATATATATATATATATATATATATATATATATGCTCGTCTCTTATGCAAGATTTCAAGTACTGGGCATCAACTTCACTGAATTATCAGGATGAGCGTGCCCTATCGCAATATCTAAATGGTAAGAGAGGAGAGATAACAAAAAGGTCCAATCCCAACCTAAGCCATCATTTGTCCTAAAATAGGGGACATGTATCTTATTGACTACCTATTCGAATTCGTCAAGGTGACGTAAATTCATGAACCCTTCCTTTGAGCACGATGATTATTTTGAGTTAGTTGATTTTTAGGTGTTGCATTCATGTGAGTTTTGTTGCATGATTTATTTATTCAAAATGAATTAATTAAGATTAATTATTATATTAGAATAATTATATCTTGGAAATATCAAAATATTAAATATAAGTATATTTAATTATTAAGTGTTAATTAAATACCTTTGTTTAATTAAAAGACTTAATTAAAAGTCTAGTTTGGAATAAAACAATTTAATTAATTATTAAATTCAAATATGAGATTTTAGGCATAATTGATTTATTTAATATTGGATTATCAATTGCATAATCATTAATGTGCTAAAATATTAATTGATTCAAGTATTTCAGGAATAGGAGTGATTGCTAGAAATAGCAAAGGAGAAGTGTTAGCTTATGCAACTAAAAGGATTATAGCGGGGACTAATAATGTGGCTGAAGCATAGACATCTTTGTTAGCAATTCAATTGGGGCAGATGTTGGGGGTGGATAAATTTCATATGGAAGGTGATTCAAAGATTATTATAGAGGCCCTTAAGCATGAACATTTACAGACTTGGTTTATTAATAGTATTATAAGGGAAGTTGGATTGCATCTTCAGAATTTCAGAGAGTTTAAATTTAGCCACACTCTAAGAGAGGGTAACGTAGAGGCTAATGTATTGGCGAATTGGGCTACAACCTTTGATATAGTGGGGCACAATATATGTGACGACTTCACCAAATGGGAGGTGTTCTAAGGGATTTAAATTATTTGATTGAGATGAAATAATAATATAGTATCCATGGTTTGCAATGTAAGCTTTTTGGTTTGTATTTAAAAAAGTGTTTTCAGTTCTTAAATGGATAGGACATATGACGATGAATCCCTTGTGTGGAGAAGTGGTAATGATGATTTATTGTGGTGAGCAAGCCGACGCATTTAAGTCATTGCAGGCTTTTTATTTCATTACGGGAGATGGCGGTGTGATGCGATGGCTCACACATTTTAAGGAATGTTGTGTTGGAAAACAATAAAGCTAAACCATAAATTTTTGGCATGCTATCACATCATTTGAATACATTTGCAGATAAAATGAGCAAGAGTTAAGGTGGATGAATTATGGAGGCTACTTTCAGTGTCAACTCCGAGAAGCAAATGAAGGCTTTCAAGGGGCCGATGAGTGTTGAAAGGATTAACGGGTTGCTGAAAGTGAAAATGGAGCGAATGGTGGATGGCATTCTTAAAGTGATTGGAATGCAATTTTAAGAGCGTCGAATCAAACATAGGACCAACCTAGATGTTATCTTTGTTTTCATTGCTTGGGGCTTAGAGATTCGTGAAAGCATAGAGGAGGTTGGCCGAATCACTAGGGCGCTATTTGATGATGATGTTTTAGGTGAGCTAGAGTCAATATTGGAGTGGTCAATCCCTAGCATAGGACAAGACCTATCTAAATGTTTTGAAGAGGATGAGGATGCAGGCAGGTTTGGGCTCATTCCTTTTTTGCGATGGGAGACCAAAGTGGATAAATCTAAAATATTTATGAATGCTATGGAAGGATGGATGCAAGTTAAAGATGAATTAGCGGTGCATGATCAAGTGATCAATGATAGGGTTGCATACATTCTGGTTAATATGCTAAAGAAACAGTGAAACCTGCGCGAGTGAGGGAAAGGCTGGAAGCTAGAAGGGTAAAAAGGTGATGTTGCAAGGTTTTTTGATAATATTTTTTGAATTTTTGTGCACAGTTGATATTGGAGATAGCTGCATTTTTGTCGACAACAAGAAAGATGATGCTTGTAATTAAATAGCAGGCTTTGTAGATGTTTTTACTGATATTCATAGATGTTAACTCGATAATTGTTATTGTATATTTTAGGCTTTTTAGGGTCTTATACATGTATAGAAGGCAATATAGGCTGTAGACAGTCATATATACTTTGAATGTAAAGGAGAAAAATTGCTAAGATAGATGTTATAATAGTCAGAGACTGGATGATGAATTCTCAAACTCAAGATGTAATCTTTTCTTTATATCAAATAAAAATACTTATTATCAATAAAAAATAAATATTAATTGATTAATTAAATATTAATATGCAATTTAAGTTGCACATTCAGTTTAATAAAATTGAATTAGAAATTTAATTTAAAGTTGAGTTAGGAGTTGTTAATTGGAAAGTGCATATAATTATAATTAATTAAATACGTAAAAAAAGGAAAATTAATAATTAAATGCAAAAAGAGTTAAGTGATTTTAATGTTGAGTTCTAATTTTGTTTAGGTATTGCATGTTAAGTCCGGATATCAGTGTTTTTGAGTTAACCAATTCTTTGTATTTTTCAGGGGGGAGTTTACCTTGTTTATGATGTTGCATGTTTTGAAACCCTAGGTTGCTTCGTTTTCTTTATTAGGAAGATTTTGACCATTATTTGTATACAAGTTGTAGGTTTTGGCTCTGAGGTTGAATTGGAGGATTGTGAAAGCTTTGGGAAATTTTAGGGTTGTTGGATTGTTCTTCGTGGTTTCTGTCGAATGGTGGTTTAACATAGGGTTTAAAAACCCTTTTTGCAATTCTTCTTTGGAAAAGATTGTCTTCATTGTGTCTTCCAGATAGGTTGATGATTTTGGAGTGATTGTATTTTGCTTTCATTGTCGTTGATAAAATTTGCAAGATTAGATTGTTATAGTTTCGTAAATGACAAATATGTATATATATTGATTGCTTTTGAGCGTAATCTTTTATAGAAATGTGTGAAGTTTTTTTCCAATTAGGTTATTCTACCAATTTGAGTATTCGAACCCTTTGCTTAGTTTCTATCCTTGCATGCCTTCAAGAAACCCAATTTGTTTAGCTTTGCATGCTTTTAAATCTTAGGAATATACCTTATATATATATATATATATATATATATATATATATATATATATATATATATATATATATATATATATATATATATATATATATATATATATATATATATATATATATATATATATATAATTGGATATTTTATTATGTTCAGAAATTAAAAAAAAAGAGAAAAGGGGGTTCGTTGTTTTACGACAGTCAATAATGTCTGCTAGAATTTTAAAAAAAATTAAAAAAATTAAATTGGTGGTAGGGGTTATCACCCCCTACTATGCCGCAAGTTGGATTACAGTGACCGTGGGAAGTCCCTACGGTATCACCACAGGGTGCCACGACTTTAAAGGCTGCGGGGGCCCCTGAGGTGACCGTTGGGCTTCCAGTGGTTTCACTGCAAGGGTCACGGGAGGTGTGGGGTTCGCAACACCCACCCCCCCCCCCCCCCACTTTAATATATTTTGTTTTATAAAAAAAATTGTTGATAAAATTTATTTTATTTCATTAATTTTAGTTAATATTTAATTTTTAATTATTAATTAATATATAATTGTTAATTAATATTTATTTTTACTGTTAATTATTAATTAATAGATAATATTAATTAATACTTTTTAGTTGATAATTCTATATATATATTTATATATATACATGGAAGTTTTATATGCATGGTGGTTATTCATTTAAAAATATTTATTTATATAAATATGTATAAACATGTAATTTTCATATATGAACAAATATAGTTTAAATGGACTTTAGTTAACAAAGTAGTTGTCTTTAAATAATTGAGACTTATGTTTTAAGTGCTTTGAGATGTTTCAATTAAAATTATTTATTATATAAATATGCATTTGTGCATGAAATTTTGTATTATTGTATTTATGGTTAAATTGGACCTTTGTAAACGAATTGAATGTTTTAAACAATTGAAACTTGAATTGTGTTTTGGTTGCTTTTGTATACCTTGTTACATTATGTGTTGATGTCTTTGGGGAAACTAAGTTGGACTTTTAGGGTATGTGAACCATGGGCTTTGGGGTTTTATTTTCTACATCATGATCATTTTTGAAGTCTCGATTGGATCATGTATGATTTTGTGATATATGTGAGTGATCTCATGTGCCTTATTGTGTTTGATCTTTATTTTTTTTGACAAAAAAGGTGACGATTGTTATTATGACTAAGTTTGATTTACTTGGTCACCTTATGTTCTCTACTATGATTGTTCTACATTTTGGATGATTATCTTTGTAGATTATGTTACTTTATGTTTGGAGAGGGATGTCATTGATGTTATGTTTTTATCATTGGTCTTGTGATATAAGACTATGAGGATTGTTATTGTTTTGTTGAGATATCCATTATGGGATGGATGATCTTTGATAATATCTATATTGAGATGGATTGTTTGATCCTTGTATAGGATGTGTTGTTCTCTACTATGCTCCATTATTTTAATTTGGTGATTATCATGATTTATGATTTATGAGAAGATTTTGTGGTTTTTGGTTTATTCATATCCTTGCTATTTTGGTTGGAGCATTAGGGTAGGTTATTCGAGTGTATAGATGGGAAGTGGCTTGTTTTGGAGGCATCAGAGCCTAGAAGTGGCTACTTGGGTATCCTTTACAAATCACTTAATAAAGTGATAACTTAAAGACATTGAGAGTTTAAAATGAATTAATAAGATAATGTGTGCCTCACCCATGCCTGGGTACTTGATTGAGGTCTTGACTAGGATGGGAGTGGGAAGATGCTTGTCGCCTATGTGGACTGGATATGGCATAGTTGGTACCTCATTTGTATGAGAGGATTACTGATACCGCATAGAGTCACTAGGGTGTCAGGGTCTAGAGAGACTACCGAGATAGCCTTAGAGTTGGCTCATGTGATGACACTTCCCTTTATATATCTTAGGTTTCTTACGTGTGTTGGTTGCCTCTAGTTAAGTATGTTTTATCTTTGTAGTTAGTGTGGTACCTTTTTAAGATAGAGAGCTTTCAAGATCCCTTGCCTAGGTATTGTATTAAGTTGGATTTTGGTGTTTGATATCCAAGTGGGGTATGTTGTTATCTCCTCAGCACAGTGGGAGTGGACCTTTGGTTCTACGTGGTCGGGTGATAGTGTTTATTTTATAATTGAGATTCTAATGTTCCTGGACTGGAGCCAGATGATCATTGTTGTTGTTACATTCTTCCTTGTTCATCATTATTGGAGACTTGCTCTTATCTTTTAGGATATTGTACTTTGTACTTGATTATTTCTTCATACCCTGTGACCTGTGTAGTCGATGATGATTCGTTATGTATACCTTATGGTATCAGTTGTATTTATGTTTCATTTATATGATGTTGTATTTATCATTCATTCGTATATATGAGATTTGTAATTATATTTAATTTAAAGTAATTAATTAATATTTACATAATCTACGTCAAGGAACCCTTGAGATTTTTAATCTATGTGTTGAGTTATATTTGTATGTATGAGTTGTAATTATATTATATTGCTTCCACATTTTTATAGATTGTTGTTGTGTAAAATTTATTCTGTAAACTTAGTAGCATGTTTAGGTTAATTTCTCCTGGGTTCCTTGGCGGGGCATTACAAATATACTCTAATTACTCCATAATATAAAATTACAGGACTTTTGAAGGAATGATACACAATCAATGTAATCAACAAAAAGATGATGAATTTTGATGAATAAGACAATATTTTGGATATCTGAGTTGGAAGGAAAAATGTCATTGGTCTGTGGTGCTAGTTTGGGCTAGGGTCTCCATGCCCTAGCCCCATTTCTTTGATCGTGATTTTGCTTGGCATTCATTGGTGGGCTGTTTGAAGGGTGTACAATGATCATTGGAGAGAGGTTGTAGGGTTTTTTTTGGAAGGGAATTCATTGGGTGTAGGGTGTTCGGTGTTGTAGGGCATTCTATGGTGTGGGGGTTTGTGGGTGCAAGGTGTTCATGGGTGTAGGGTATTTATTGGGGGTGTGTGTGGTGTTCAATTTCTCAGGGATTTTTGCC
The DNA here is from genome assembly GCA_027943335.1 of Chamaecyparis obtusa. Lineage (NCBI taxonomy): Eukaryota > Viridiplantae > Streptophyta > Pinopsida > Cupressales > Cupressaceae > Chamaecyparis > Chamaecyparis obtusa. Next base: position 1,113,794 of record BSBK01003834.1, read on the forward strand.
ATTCTTTTGGGTTTTTTTGATCTTGTTTTTGATCTAGATGGGTGAGCCTCAGGTTTCCAATTGCTTGGTGGTTGTTGGTTCCAAGCTCCCTTTAGGGTCTTCTTCTAGAGGGCATGCACATTATCTTGAATCATTCTATACAAGGGATTTTTCTAAATTAAAAAAAGGTGAACGGTTGTCTTCCACACAATCATGATCGTCCAATCTTGGTAATTCCTCTTGAAGTGGTTTTGGAGAATGTAGATTATTGGAGTTGGCATGCTTTGATTTGTAAATTCCTTGGAATTCACATTTCTCTGTCAGCACTTGAGGCATGGATTCGTCGTACATGGTAGGTAGAAATTAATTTGGAGATCATGCTAGTTGCAAACAACTATTTCCTGGTTGTCTTTACAAACATGGCAGACATGAGTCAAGATTTTGAGGGAGGCCCATATTTTTACAACCACGTAGGTTTTTTTGTCAAACCCTGGAATGTAGGGTTTAATTCGGTAGAAGAGATACCTTTGAGGGTTCCTGTGTGGGTTCATTTGAAGACTCCCTCTTGAGTTTTGATGAGAGGATATTCTAAAATAGATCGCTACTTTGCTTGGTAAGCCTGCTCTGATTTCTCAATAAACCCAAGATAAAAAGGTAATTTCCTTTGCCCGCCTTGTTGTTGAGATTGATTTAAAAATAATCGATTTCTAGATTCTTTGGAAATTTGTTTGGGCTCTATTTCATGGATCCAATAACTTGATTATGATTCTCTCCCTTTCCATTGTCAGATATGTCATGAGTATGGTCATCTCCAATGTCGATGCCCTAGAGTCAGTAAGAATATTGGTATTTTTTGTTGGTGACTCTACTCCTTCAATTCCTAAGATTGATAAAGGAGATAAATGTAAGACCCCTATGCAAGAAAATGGCCTAGATAAATATGGTTTCATGTTTGTTAAATCCCGTGCTAAGGGGAGAGGCCAAAAAATATCCTTTAAGGATAGGTAGCCTTATGAAAACTTTAATCATTTTGAGGTTTTTGACACTATGGCCTTAGAGGAAGGGACACCAGTTGTTGTTTCTTTCAGGGAAGCTATAGTAGGTATGGATATTATGTAGGAGAAAAAAATCCCTATTTTGAATTAGCATGTTGGTCCATCACATGGTGGTTTTTTGCTATCCTTGCATTGGGGGTTTCTTGCACTCCCATTGACTTACAAGGTGACATATTTTTGGCAGATTTGGCTAAGGAGGTGCAATTGGTTGGCAAGGGGCAATTCTCATCGTTGGGTTTGGGTTTGCAATAGTTCCCTCATAAGAAAGTTTCATATGATAATTCTTCTAAAGGTGTCCGTAAAAAGGATCAAGAGAATATTAAATCTACTAGGGATTTGCTAGTGGAATTTGGGGTTGTCAAGCCCATTGATGTTTACTTATCCAAATCTTTTGAATGATTGTTCTTTCCTTGAATGTTAGGGGGTTGAATAACATCCCTCGACAAAAGGCTATTCATGATTTGGTTGCAAATCACTCTATGGATATCTTCTATGTTTATGAGACTAAGGTTTCTATTGATATCACACTTCACTATGCTTCTCGTATTTTGTATTTTGATCAGTGTTATTGCATTGGTTCTTAGGGTAATTCTGGAGGTTTGGTGGTTTTATGGGATCCTTGCAAGATTGCTCCCCTTTGGTGGATTTGTAGTTAATCTTCTATCTACATGGTTGCATATTCCTCAGATTTTGGTGAGACTATTCTAATTACTAATGTTTATGATCCAATTGAGATTCATGGTAAAATCTAGTATGTCTGATCATGTGCTCCTTATCTTCCTTGGATCTTAGGTGGTGATTTTAACTCTGTATTGATTTTGGAGGAGAAAAGATGGGGGCTACCTAGGTTGGGTCTAGCTTCTGATATGTTTTGAGCTCAAGTGAATTCTCTTGTTTTAGTGGATGTTAAGCCTTCTAATGGCACTTTTACTTGTAATAATAGATAAAGCAAACATGAGGCAGTATCTAAATGAATGGATAGGTTTTTGATCTCTTATTTTTGGGTTGGCAGTGGTTGGTTACTAGTTCTAAAATTCTGGACTGGAGAGGTTCTGATCACTAGCCAATTAAATTCTCTTCTTTTGATTTTGCTGGTCCAAAGAATCCTCCTTTTAAATTTTAGCTTATGGTACAACTACGCTTATATTTGTTAAGAAAATACAATATCTCAACTACCAACTTAAGAGATGGAATTCATCCTCTTTCAATAACCTTTAGTCTAGGAAGAGGAACACTCTTGATCCTCTTGCAGTGATTACTTTCCAAATTCAAGATTTTGGATTCTCAGATGCTCTTGGTAAAGTTGAATCTAGGCCATGTATGATGTGGAGGAATGCAAACTTTGAGATGAGATTTATTGGAAACAAAAGGATTGGCTGTAGGAGGGGGATATGAATACCACTTTCTTTCATCATTTAATTCAAGCCCATTGTAATAAATGGTACATTCCTTCTCTTGTTACCTCTCAAGGGATTTAGATCTCTTCTTTGTCAGCTATGACTTGCGAGGATCATCAATTTTATTCTTCTCTTTTGTTGAAGATTCCCTTCCTGTTATTATGGAGGATAATTTTATCCTTTCCTGCATTCCCTCTCTAGTCACCAATGGGACAAATGATTCTCTTATTCACTCGATTTTGCTGCCTGAGTTAGAAGGGGTTGTTTTTGTGATCAACAATGGTAAAGCTCCAGGCCTTGATGGCTTCTCGATGGAATTTTTCAAGGAGTTCTAAGATATTATTAATGTGGATTTATTTGAGGTTCTTAGGGAATCTCTTAGTAATAGGCAGATGCTTTGAGCCTTGAATCTACCTTCTTGGTTCTCATTCCCCAAAAGGAAGGTGATGAAAAACTTGAAATTTTTTAACCTATTGCTCTTTGTAATGTCGTGCATAAGATTATCACTAAATTGATTGTAGAGAGGCTCAAAAATTGTCTTCCTATGGTGATCTCTGAGGTCCAAGGGGGTTTGTGGCTGGTAAACATATTTTGGATGGGGTGATGGTAGATTATGAGGTTGTTCACTCTATGGAAACTTCAAAGTAGAGATCTATGTTCATTAAATTAGACTTGGCTAAGGCTTATGACAGAGTCAAATGGAGTTTTCTTCAGAAAATTCTCTTATCCTTTGGTTTTAGTCAAGATTGGGTGATCTATACTATGAGTTGTGTTACTTCTTCATCTTTTTTAGTTATTGTGAATGGAGCACCCTCTAAGCCTTTTGGTGCTTCCTGAGGCCTTCGCTAAGGGGATCCTCTTTCCCCTTACCTATTTATTATTATGGCTGAGGGTATTGGTTAGTTTTATTAAGTCTCGTGTTTCTCAGGGCTAAATTCATGGGTGGCAATGGGGCAATGACTTGTCACAACTCTCACATGCCCAATTTGTGGACACCACTTCTCTTATGGGATTGGCTCATCTTCGGGAAGATGGTTCTTTTAGGCAAGCCTTGGATATTTACCTTGTAGCCTTAGGTCAGAAAGTCAATGAGCATAAATCCTCTATTTTCTTCTTTAATACTCCTCAGGTCATTCAAAGGTGTATTGCTAACATTTTGCAGTTTCAGATTGGGTCACTTCCTCTTGTTTATTTGGGCATTCCTCTTACTGTTGGTAGATATCCTAGGTCCTCTTGGTAGATTTTTCTTGACAAGCTGCGTCAAAAGGTTAGTCACTGGACTCACTGCTGGTTATCTACTACTACTCATTTAACTCTTTTAAATTTCGTCATTCAAGCTCTTCCTATATACAAGTATTTTTTTTAGGCTACTCCCATGTATTTTCTTTGAGAATTTGATGCCCTCTCTTGTCAATTTATTTGGAGTGGTAATTTATCGAGTGCTAAACAAACCCTTGTTAAGTGGGAAACTATGTACAAACTTAAGGAGGGTGACCTTGGCTTACAATCTGCCATTTTAAATGGCCAAGTTCTTGCTGCTAAGTTATATGGCAATGGTGTACTAGCCAGATTCAGCTTTGGGCATGTATTCTCACCCATAATTATCTTGCACATGTTAATATGTTTGATGTTCCCCACTTTCCTTTTGTGGGAAGAGGTTCTGTGATTTGGTATACTTTGAAATTGGTGGCTCATTTGGTAAAGAATGGTCTCTTTTGGATCTATCATACATGATCTCAAGCTCTTTTTTGACTGGATTCTCAGGATGTTCATCCTTCTATTCTTTCTACTCATCCTCACCCTTAGCCCCTTTACAATTCCTTTATGACTATTGGCTGGGACACTATTGACTATTATAAGATTTTCCATAATTGTGGGTTGGTTGTTCATTTTCACTGGAAACATCCTTCTGAATGACCTCTAGGAGGATCTAAGGAAGATAGGCTGGAGATAGCTCAAATTTTGCAGTCTCGAGAGTGTACGACCTTGGTAGGGAATGATGTTTCATCTTGGGAAAGCAGTGTTCTATCTAGGAAATTTTTTGTCTCTGCAAGTTATGTGAAGTTGTTGCAGTAGACTCTTGGGGAAAGTCATATTCCTTGGTGGAAGCAAGTTTGGTACAAGTTCTCTTGGCCCAAGTGCAATTTTTTCATGTGGTTGGTAGTCCACAACTGGTGTCTTACTTGGGATAACTTATGTAAGTGTGGTTTTCAAGGCCCCTCAATGTGTGTTTTGTGTCGTAATAGTAAAGAAAGTGTCTCTCATCTCTTTTTCCAATATTCCTTCACTAGAAATATTTGGCATTATTGGTGGGATGTGTGGAATCAAGCCTGTTGGCATGTCTCTTCTTTGGCTTAGTTTTCTATTCAAGGGTAAGGATTTTGTCAAAACTTCCTTTCTTTAAATTGCTTGGACTCTTGGCCCTTCTTTTTTTATTTGACATATATGGTTAGAGAGGAATCATCAAATATTTAAAGATGTGATGTTGGGGACCTGTCACTTGTGGTGGAAAATTCTCCATTCTTTGGGAGAAATAATTTTAGAAAAATGTGACTTGATAGAGGCTGTGGATCTTGTTGATGTTATTTGCTATAACAACCTCCATTTTCCTCCTCCTCAAGGTCAAATTATGAGAAATATATGCAAATTTTTTTTTCAGAAGATTAATAGGGAGGGGATGTGGAGTCCTATGTAGGTCATTCTAAAAATCAACACAGATGAGCGTTCTCAGGGAAATCAGGTCTTGCTAGTATTGATAGAGTTGGTAGAGATAGCTTGGGGATTGTTCAGTTTATTTTTTCGATTTATAAAGGTCATCATACCAACAATTTGACGGAGGCTATTGCTATTTTGTATGCTATAGAGTGTGCTTGTTCTCTTGGATGGAGCAGGCTCATTTGTGAATCAGATTCGCAAGTAGTGGTTTATATGCTAACTCAACAATATTCTGGGGATGTTAGTTGGCAGTTAGAATCAATTGTTAATCATATTCTTCATTTTTGTGTTTCTTTGGATTTTGTTACTTTCAATCATATCCCTAGACAATGGAATGGGGTAGCGGATTGTCTGGCCAAGTGGACTACTAATCAAATGCAAAACTAAAATATTGTGGAAAAGGGTCAATTACCCTTAGCTTTGTCTCAACAACTAGATCACTTAGTGAATCTTGATAGGGTTTTTTGATGCCCTTGCTTTGTATTTATTGTTGATTGAATAAATTTTAATCCCCTCTTTTATTTCAAATCAACAAAAAGAGGATGATATAGCTTTTGAAGGAAAATAAGCTTGTTCTATGCTTAATCTAGGCTAATCCAATGAGATGCATAAGCTTGTCCTATGATTAATGTAGATAATCCAATGCGATGGATAAACATAGGAGGAAATATGTCTAGATTAATATGCAGTTTGTGGGTATGTGTAATTTTGAATTAAATGCTAATAAAAAAATGTAAATGTGTTAAAGGTTAATGACACTTAGCTTTAGAGTTGGACTAATTATAGGGCTTCTTTGTTTGTATATTGCCTTCATTTTTTACTCCATACTTCTAGATTATAGTTTTACAGTTTTAGGTCCATACTCAAAATTTGTGGATCTGATCTTATTGGATGAACAATCATGCTTCTAGATTAGTTGGGTGTTGGATTGGAGAGATATGGTACTGAGAGGGGAGGGGTGAATCAGTGACCCCAAAAACTTTAACTCCCAAAACTTAATCAACAAATAGTAGTAACCTTCATATATAACTTGAATCCATTGCATGCATCATTCACACAACTAACTTGCAAAAGTAAATAGAAAATCAACAATAAATCAGTCACATAAAAAAAGTATTTTGGTAATGCAGAAACCCTTGTTAGAAGATAAAAACTGTGGTGGGGATGACACCCACAAATCTTTACTACTGCAGATAATAAAGTATGTCAATTAAGGCTACAAGTTGTGATCACTTATGATGATCTTACCCTGTTAGGAGTAACAATTTAGATTAGCTAGATCTACCTAGTTATAGGATTTTAACAACACTACTTGAGTGTGCACTCGATTAAGAGATTTACATAAAAGACTGTTAGGTCTACTCTGTTAAGAGATTTTACCAAACTCTATTACAATGATTAGAAAATAACATGATGCATCTGCTAATGACAACTTAATTTTTTCTGATACAGATCAATATAGTATAAATTAGATATCACCTTTGTATGTGTAGATCTTGTCTCTGATTTGCTCGGTAGCCTTATCTGATTCTGCTTAATCTGAATGTGGCTGAATTCTGATCTTCTTTGTCTGATAACTGATATCTTGAAGTTGGCTTGATGCTTCAAGAACTTCTTCGCTCGTTTATAACTTCCTTTTCAAGCTTATGTCAAAATGACATGAAATACAAATATATAGCATACTGCTTTTGCCGCTTAACAAAATTAGGTTACAATGTCCAAGGAAAAACCTTAAGATCTATGGTGTAGAAAATTAAGCTAGATCTAGCAATTATATAGAGATCATCATCGCAATTAATGATTATATCTACAATAAATGATCCTCGATCTTGGTAAAACATTTTATGATTCTATTGTAACCATCTGCATAGATAAATGTGCCATTCCTGAATACTGCCATTTTCTATATTGCTCAGTAAACACTGTAAATATTGCTCAGTAGTTTCACTGGTGCTTAGTGTCTAGTCTGCTTGGTGTTTATTGATACTGATGCTTAGTGAAGTTTAACCGACTAGCTCGAGTAGCTTGAAGTGCTTGCTTTTACCGACTGGATTGCATAGGTAACCGACTAGTTGTCTTTGATATTAATGACAATCTTTAATGCTCAAATAGAGATAACATTGGGTTCATTGTTCTTTTCTCTCCTATTTAGGTTGGTAGTAGTTAAATTTATAGAGGGTTGTTTAGACTGGTAGGGTACATATTCTATTAGGTCAATCCCTAAAGACATTTTGATGATGTAAATGATTGACATTGATGAGAAATGTCACATAATGAATATGTAGATATTTGGTGCATTTTAGTGCACCAAACTAAAGTGTTTTTCTAAGGCTTGCTTAAATGTTCTAATTTATTTGGACATGAGAGAGGATGTTCAAATGAATGCAACTAAATACCTTTATACACATACATAGAAAGAAATTGTCCAAATGTGTATTTAGTTGACTCACAATAGTTAGTGAAATTTAATTTTTCCAAACTTGAATTGGATTCTAGATAATTTAGGGGTTATATTTGCAGACGTGGCATTGATCTCACCCACACAAAAATGACCTAGAATGATGGAATAGTAAAGTTTGTTCGCATAATGAATGTTTAATCATGAAAGATGCATTATATATGGTTTTAGTGGAGATATGTGAAGAAATGGACAACAGATGAATACAAAAGCAATAAATTGTGTTGATGTGTTTGGTTGGCTCACAACTAGTGAGATTTATGTGACTTGACTAAATTTGGACATTAGGGGTTATTTATGGATGTGAATGATGGAATAGTAAAGTTTCTCTCATAATGAATATTTGATCATGCTAGGTAGAATAACTGTGGTTTGTATGGAGAGATGCATGGAAATGGATACCATTAAATAACTATATAGGAAGGTGTGTAATAGGAACAGTTGAAGGTCAATGGAATGAGCCCAAATTCACATTAGATTGTGCTATTTATTGACATAGAAGTGTAGTAATCCATTCTATCAAATTGGGCACACAATTAAATGGGAAATGACATGGATAAGCAAATTTCACCATCACATTTTGACCACACTTCAAGATGTATACGAATAAGAGAATGATCATGTATCTAAAAGAATGTAGCTTCAAACATGCATGTAAAATAATATTTAGACTTAAAAAAACCTATTTAGTTCCATATAAAGTAATGAGTCATATTGAATGTAATTGTGTATTTTCATCTTTGATATGCACTTTCCATAGAATTTTACAAAATAAAGGAAAAATAAGCAACATTTAGTATTTGTTCTCCAAGTGAAAACTATGCACAAAATACAAGTTTGCTTATTTGTCTAGTAAATGGAAAAAACACTAAAGAGTACGGTAAATAAATCTTGTATGTTTGGGAAATGATAGGAGTTAATTTTGTGTCATATGAGCTATGTGTGGAATAAGTAATACTGAGAGGGGGGGTGAATTAGTATTACAACACTTCAAATCAAACTTAAACCAATTGTATATAAATATGAATGTTGAAATGAAAAGAACATAAGCACATAACACATAACCCATAACACCATTATTTGTTTTTGAGGAAACCTTGGCCAAGGGAAAACCCCGGTGGGGATGGTACCCACAACTATGCACTAAAATATAGAATCCCTATTAGGAGATCTAGCCCTGTTAGGAACTGAGTATTACATAGTACATTTCCTTGTTAGAGGAATATCAACCCTGTTAGAGGTATACAAAAACCCTGTTAAAGGTATGGTGAGCTTACGACTCTTACAATCAATAATTCAATTACAAAAGTGTTCAAGAGTGAACATTACAAGTATCTGCTATACTTTGATAGTTCTAGTTATAGCTCTTTGTCAATCTCTAATCTTGCATCTGCTACCAACCATTACTGATATCCCAAATTTGCATCCACATCTCATACATATCTTCCACACTTAATGCTTCCACAAAACACTCTTTATTTATATCAGAGTGTCGATAATATACAATATTCATCTGACTTAGCACGTCTCCATTCCATCTAGCAATCCCTTAATCATCACGACTGTTCATATGCCCTATTTCACTGTTCCTCTATCTTCACATGCCTTCATAACATTGTACCTTGCTGATATCAATACCAAAACATGTACGAATGCCCTATTTCACTGTTCCTCTCTCTTCACATGCCTTCATAACACCGTACCTTGCTGATATCAATACCAAAACATGCACAACCTTAAACGAAGGTCACACATGCCCCAAAATGTCTTCCTCTAAGTTCAAAATCCATAATATATCATATACCATCTTCGTTGACTGAAACAATAATGCAATATACTGTAAATCTGATTTTGTACTTAGTCAATTTTATGACTATGTCTCCAACACTCATACTTACTACATGTGATCACTATAACATAAGTGTTTCCATAAATGAAAACCCTCAAGTGATCCATAGTGCTCTCAAAACATCACTTGCCAACAATCTCTCCCTTTGGCATTAATGGCAACACTTAGCAAAAAAATGACTAAGTGTCCTAAATACTGACTGTACTCTTCTCCTTCTTTCTTCTTTATATACATATTCTTCTATTTTTTTATTTACAATTTTCTTTTTCTTTTTCTCTTTTTTTTCTTCTCATCATTTTTCTCTTCTCCCTTCTTCTCCCCCTTTGACATCAATGGCAAAGGTACTCACAAAACATCAAAATTTTAAGCACGTATGACTTAGTGCTTACTCACCAGATTTAGAATGTCTTGGAAGGAATCTTCCAAGGTCTTCACTTCATCATTCCATGACTTAATCAGTAGTTAACTAACATGGATTAGTCCATTCAGTGCATAAGATTTTGTCTCTACTACCTTCAACTCAGTGGGTACAAAGTTCATTGATTTCTCAATATTTTCCATCTTAGTGAGATGAACTTCAAGAATTGATAGCTTAGGAGTGATTAGACTCTTTAGAAAAACAAATATTTCCACTACTCTCCCTTTCTCTGTATCCAAGATATTTACTTTGTCCAAAATCTTGGATGTTTGCTTATCCATTTCTAACACGGTATGTGAAAAGGTCTCAAAACTATCCATCATGCTATCCAATGCAACCCTGTCCTTGGCTATGATGTCCTCAATGTTATTTATGTGTATAATGGGATTGATGCAATAACTGTACAATTTTATTCCTTGTGCCACACATCTTTTGGCCTTAATTTTAGTTTCTTTTAGAATGTCCAAGTCCCATGAGATGGATTGACAAACTTCCTTCAACTTCTTTTCTAGGCATCTCTTCTCAGCCTTTTCCTCTGTGATCTTCAATAATGACTCAAAATGGTTGTCAAAGTTGTCCAGTGCCATGTTCAAGTTCTCCGCATCATCCTTTCCTTGAAATGTAAGAGGTGTAGGGAGTATTTTATTTACAGTTTATACTACCCTAGTGATCACCTTAACCTTCTTATCCCCTTTTTGTCCTGACCTCTCTTTTGCCTTAGCAAATGCTATGAAGGATAGTCTCATATAATTTCCACATCAGTGCTCACTGGTTTGTCCATACTTGCCAACAATAGGGTGGAGGAGGTGTCAAGTTCTTGTTTGAGCTCAACTCTTACCTCTTCTTCTTTTTCTACTCCTATCTCTTCTTCCTATTCTTCCTCTTGCTATTCTTCCTTCTCTTGTTCTTTCTCTTCCCATTTTTCTTCTATTTGTTCTTCCTCTTTTTATCCTTCCCCTTCCACTATCATCACACTATCCAGATTTCCTTGAAAAGGATCATTTATATCAAGTGAGGTGTTAAGTGATATAGGCACACCATTAACAAATAAGTTTGGTTGCTTGTCAACTTCTCTTCCTTCTATGCTCTTCTTAGTTGTCTTGGAACTTTCTCCCATTCCCAAAGGTGTAGGTTTGGTGGCTTTGGGAGGTGAATTTTTCTTAGGCATGTCGCTCATAAGAATTTGATCTAATGCCTTTTGTGTGTCTTCAATTACCTCATCATATTTTCTTTCCATTATGTTTACAAGTTTGGCCTTAGTTCTCAATAGAGGTTTGAGTTCCTTAATTATTCTCTCCCTTTCTTCTATGGAAACTATAGGAAACATGTCTTCAATTTCTTTATTTCTTATCATTTCATCCTCTGACTGTGCTAACTATTTTTTGATTTCCAACTTTCTATATAGGTCTTTTGGTATACCCCCTTCTATTTCCAGTGGATTCTTTTTATAAATTAATAGGTGTTCAATCACTATGTCCTCTATCACTGACTAATTTTCAGAGTCATACCTCTCATAGTACCTATTCAGAGTCTTCAAGTTTCCATATCTTATTATTCTTTTCTGTAACATTTTTATGTCTGGTCTCCACAAATTCTCTGTTTTCTTTTTTTCTACCTTTTCTTCTTTCATCTCAGTTACCTTGTCCTCTTTCTTCTTTGTTTCTACTTCGACCTTTTGTTTCTTAGGGCTAATAGGTCTATTTGATATTGTAGATCTCCTAGAAGTGCTTGCAGGTACATCTTCTTTTGCTACTTTCTCAGGGGTAATTGATAAATCAATTATATCAGAAGTAGGACTTACTATCTTTTCTACTTCACAAGGAGGAGGTGCTTCAATTGCCATGCTAGAAGACCCTTCTATCATCTTAGCCCTTACCTCCTTTAGTTCTTCCTTTGTGATTATAGCCTTCGCTGCCATGTCATCAACCATCTTTTCTATTTTCCTCTTCCTTGTTCCTTTATCATGTTCCTCTCTGACCTTTGTTGACTTTTCCAAGTAAGTTCCCCATCTTTCTTTAGATGTATCGATCTTAGATGCTAATACATGTTCAATTTGCATTATAAGAACCTCAAAACTAACCTCTTACCCCATAGGGTAGCACCATTTCTTCCTAGGCTCAACTGCTTCAAAGCATACACAATCAATTTCAACCATGAAATAAATTGTGTCCTTGTATTTCTTAACTAAATCCTCAGGAATCTTGTATCTCTCCTTCATTTTCCTTTGAAGAATCTTAATCATTGCAAACAACTCACCATCTACCCAATTTTTGTTCTGTCTTCGATAGATTTTTGATATTTGTATACCAGTAGGTACATTGTCCTTCCATGCTCTATGGTGCATTTTGGGAAATTTGTGCTCAATATGAATGTACATGTGAATAAGGAGTGAACCAAATTTTAATGCTTTTGACTTATCCTTCTTAATAATTCTCACATTCTCCAAGAATTATTGTGCTAGGATCTCACATAGGTTGTATCTGGTGTTTTCCTTTACCATTCTGTAAGCCATCATGATTACCCCTACTAATACAGAGTTAGGTCCGCTACTGTAATATAACTTATATCCTAATAGCATTTCTACCAATCTCACATCTTGTTGAAATATATCATTTACAATCATCGCTCGCTTGTACCATTTGGAATGAGTTAGGGTCTCAACTTGTTTCTTTATGTTTTTCTCTGTCATAGGGAGGGCTCCAGTGTTGTCTAATCCATTTATCTCATGAATCAGCTGGCTACATATCTTTATAGGCTGCTCTCTTATCCAAATGAACTGATCATGGATTCTGCTTAGTATAATTTTGAACCATTCAGTCTCGGAGAACTCATTTAGGAGGATTAGTTTTATGATTGATTGGTCTTCTAGGTGTTTGAACTCTTCCTTCATTTTACCATCTAATTTTATCATCTCATTTATCTCCCTTTAGATTTCTGCATCCCCTATAGTCTCATACTTACAATGAATGTAAGCCCTAATGTCTTCTATGTGAAGGACGTCATAAGGGGTTTGTGAAAATGATCCTTCAAGATCATCCTCATAAGACTTAAAAGAGTGTCTCTTAAACTTGTAACTTGGTCTATCAATAACATCATATATGACAGGTGCATCCATAGCTTCTAAGAGAGTATATGATCTAAATACCTTGAATATGCTGAATTCTGGAACTTCTACTTTAATCGATCACACAATGTGGTTGCTAGGTGGTTGATGTGCTTCTTAACTCTTCTCTCCTTGGTCTCTTCTTATCAAACGGTGAAGAAATGATATGCTTCAAGGTCTTTTATCCATCACAAGGTGAGTAAATACATTTATCACAGTTAGCTCAACTTCGCACATTATCCAGTCAAACACAACTCTTGCGCTCATAGGATATGAATCTCCAAGTGTTGCGATCACAAATATAGACTCCATGATGTTTGTATATACCATATCTAAGCTTGCATGAGCTTATTCCACATACTCATGGGCTGGATATAATTTGTTGTCTGTATCCAATGCTCCCCCTAAGGCCATGTTCGACCTTTTAGGTCGATGTAGCATTGTTAACATCATGCAAAGATATAGTAGCATCTACTGTCTATCCCTGAACCAATTCCTTATTGAAATATTTTACCTTTCATATCTTCCCATCATCTTCATTTGCTAGTTTATTGAAATGATTCTTGAACTCATCTATGTATTCATTAAGACTTTTACCACTGTCACCAATATTCTTCTTTATAACCATAGGTGGTGGTCCTCTTCTATTGTCCAATCCATTATACCTACAAAATTTTTCTATGTGTCCTAAGTTGTTGCATTTGAAACATGTAGGTGGTCTTCTATCATGATTAACCTGCAGCTTAAAATACCTTGTAGTATGCCCAAGGTTATTGTATTTGTAGCATGTGATCTTCACTGTTGATTCTTCTCGGATGTAATATTTCCTTCTTCTTGATTGATCAGGTTTTCTACATTCTACTTTCTTATGTCCATATGCATAACTATTGTAACAATAACCAATAAAGGGTTTGAAAGGACCTTTACCTCTGCAATTTCTTTTCATGTGTCCAAGTTTGTTGCATCCAAAGCATCTACCTCTGAAAGGTCTGGTCTGATCTTTAGGTTCTTCAAAAGTGGATCTATCTTTAGTCTTCACTTCATGTGATTCTTAATGAGTTTTATAACATTCTCCTTCATTGTATCCAATTCCAGTCATGTCTCCTTTAGGTTTCTGTCTCTCTCTTTGTTCATCAATTTTATCACTTCTCATGTGTAACTTCTCAATGTGTAACTTGGATTGAGTGAGTTCACCTTTAATGATCTGATTGTACTTCTCCAATTCCAGGAATTTGTCCATGTAGTGATCAAGTTCTATTTGAATCTCTCCTATCTGTATGTTTGCTTCTTTTAGACTCTCTTCAACTTTGTATATTGCATCCTTTTCATGTTGAATCTCTTTAATCATTAGAAGATTCATTTATTCTTTTTCTTGCTCCATCTTCTTTACTTGGTCTAATGTATCATTGTCTGAATCCTCCTTGATCTTTTCCATAAGGTCTTGTCTTTGAATTCTTGAAATTTCAAGTTGTTCCTTAAGTTTCTTGATAAAACCTTTTGCTCTTCTTAATTTGAATTTCAAATCACCATTTTCAGCCTTTTCTTTGTCTAGGTCATCAAATGCTACTTCAAAATTCTCTCGTAAACTTTCTAAATCCATTCTAATCTCCCTTTAACTGTTAGGATTTCTCTCCAAGGGCCAATAGCTCTGATACCAATTGTTAGGATTAAGTAATCCTGAGAGGGGGGGTGAATTATTATTACAAACCTTCAAATCAAACTTAAACCAATTGTATATAAACCATATGAATACTGAAATGAAAAGAACATAAGCACATAACACATAACTCATAACACCATTATTTGTTTTCGAGGAAACCCTATCCAAGGGAAAACCCTGGTGGGGATGGTACCCACAACTATGCACTAAAATATAGAATCCCTGTTAGGAGATGAGTATTACATAGTACATTTCCTTGTTAGAGGAATATCAACCCTGTTAAAGGTATACAAAAACTTTGTTAAAGGTATGGTGAGATTACAACTCTTTCAATCAATAATTCAATTACAAAAGTGTTCAAGAGTGAAAATTATAAGTATCTTCTATACTTTGATAGTTCTAGTTATAGCTCTTTGTCAATATCTGATCTCACATCTGCTACCAACCATTAATGATATCCCAAATTTGCATCCACATCTCATACATATCTTCCACACTTATCGCTTCCACAAAACACTCTTTATTTATATCAAAGTTTCAACAATATACAATCTTCATCTGACTTAGCACATCTCCATTCCATCTAGCATTCCCTTAATCATCACGACTATTCATATGCCTTGTTTCACTCTTCCTCTGTCTTCATATAACTGTACCTTGACGATATCAATACCAAAACACGTGTGACCTTAAAAGGTCATACATACCCCAAAATGTCTTCCTCTAAGTTCACAAGCCATAATATATCATATACCATCTTCGCTGACCGAAACAGTACTGCAGTATACTGTAAATCCGATTATGTACTTAGTCAATTTTATGACTATGTCTCCAACACTCATACTTACTACATGTGATCACTATAACATAAGTGTTTCCATAAATGACAACCCTCAACTGATCCATAGTGCTCTCAAAATATCACTTGCCAACAATCTCTCCCTTTGGCATTGATGACAACACTTAGTGAAAAATGACTAAGTGTCCAAAATACTGACTATACTCTTCTCCTTATTTTCTTCCTTATATACATATTCTTCTCTTTTTTTATTTACAATTTTCTTTTTCTCTTTTTTTTTTCTTCTCATCATTTTTCTCTTCTCTCTTCTTCTCCCCATTTGACATCAATGGAAAAGATACTCACAAAACTTCAAAATTTTAAGCATGTATGACTTAGTGCTTACTCACCAGATTTGGAATGTCTTGGAAGGAATCTTCCAAGGTATTCAATTCATCATTCCATGACTTATTCAGTAGTTCACTAACATGGATCAGTCCATTTAGTGCATAAGATGTTGTCTCTGCTGCCTTCAACTCAGTGGGTATAGAGTTCATTGATTTCTCAATCTTTTCCATCTCGGTGAGATGAGCTTCAAGAATTGATAGCTTAGGAGTGATTAGACTCTTTAGAAAACCAAATATTTCCACTACTCTCCCTTTCTCTATATCCAAGATATTTAATTTGTCCAAAATAAGCAACATTTAGTATTTGTTCTCCAAGTGAAAACTATGCACAAAATACAAGTTTGCTTATTTGTCTAGTAAATGGGAAAAACACTAAAGAGTAAGGTAAATAAATCTTATATGTTTGGGAAATGATAAGACTTGATTTTGTGTCATATGAGATAACACTACACTATGTAGTAATGACCATTTGAACAAAGTAATGAATATTTTGTATAAATCCTAAACAATCAATCATAAGAATGTTGGTGATAATATTGGCCTTCCCTACAACTGGTTGTATCTATATGATGCAATCAATCATAGACAAAAAAATAGTACATGAAATTAAATGTAGTTTAAAGATAAGATATAAGCATATAAATCATGTAATAAAAATGTGACATTGTGTAAAAATCATGTAGAACATATAAAATGATGGAAATCATCTATTGGAGATGGTTCTAAAGGTATACATTTGTTTTGAGCATAAATTATATGTAAAATGGTTATGTGGTCCACAATGGCTAAAAATTCTGTATAGGTACAAAAGGCACTAGGAAAGACATATCTCCTTAATGTGGTCAAGGTGACGTAATTGGTCACCAATGGTAATATGGATCTATGAATGTAGTCTATATTGATGAAAGAGAAGGTTTAATGATTATAGTATAAAAGAGATAAATCAATGATCTTGTAGGGAAAGAATGGGGTAGGAAAGATGGACCCACTCAAATGGTGTGGCTCTAACGAAATGTAGGTATAACATGAATGTGAGAAAACATGATTCTCTTGATGTCAAAAGAGTGGTTTTGAGACCACAATATAGCTGCATAGGAGCATATGGTATGGGAAAGTTATTATGCCCTTAAGGTAGAGATGTGATGCAGGAGCATCCTGGGTGTAAGAGCAATCTTGCATCACCCAAAAATATTTCTATTTTTGTATTCAATAAGGGCTATTTTGTGCAGAGCTGCTATTTATGGAAAGTTACTATTTTTGGTAATTTTCGTCTGTGCTCAGAATGATCTAATTTCTTTCTTGGAGGCTCATTTTGGTCATATAAGTCTGCCAGTAAAGTTTCATTGCCAGATCAAGTGTATATTGGAAGATATTGAAGATTTTCGGTATTGGCAGCAGGGTACAGAAACTTTGAACTCAGTTTTGAAGGCTTTAGAGGCCCTGGACGAGGTCAAAAATTTGGGTGACAAGCGCTTGCGCCGGTCAAGCCTGTAGAGCGCTTCGTGGCATTTTCGAAATGGGGTTATAATAGCCGATCGGGTCAACTAGTGATGACTTATGGTCTTCGGAAGTTGGGCCACTCGAAATGGCGGAAAATAATTTTCTTCAAAATTTCTGTTCGGGTTTCAAAGGTTATCTTGAGCTGACTATGATGTAATAAAATGTAAAATAAAATAATTCTAAGTTTGGTCGGCCTTATTGGCTAAAATTCTGGAACCTTCCCAGGCGGTGGATAATTGCCTATATAAGGAAGGCTGTATTATTGTCTTAGGCAGTTCGGAATAATTCTGGGTAGTAGATCTGGGTATTGATTCGAAGCTTTGTCCTACAGAATATTGTAAGGGAATGCCCATGTGGCTTTGCATATTGTAATTCTGAAAGTTTGTAATTCCACATTTGTGGAGATAATAAGAAGCCAATTTTCTGTTCTTGCATATTACTGTTGTTGTTTCTCTATTTCAGTTATGTGTTTGTGGTATTAAGGGGAGCGCCCTTCATCAAGTGGTATCAGAGCAGGAGTTCTTGAGTGTGTAAACCGATCGCCGACTATGAGGCAGTTTGCACCAGGACCGTGGCTAGGGTTTCAGCGCGCATCGCGAAAATGCCTCCACGACGAGAACGTGGCGGAAGAGTTGGTGCTGTGACACCTGAGGTTAGAGAGCTGCAGAGACAAGTGCGAGCATTGCAAGAAGAGATTCACAGAGGAATAAATCTTAATGTCAGAGATGAAAGCGAGGATGAAGCCGAAGAAGAATATCAAGAAGGAGAAGCCGAAATTGTGAACCAGGAGGAAGAAAGACTTTTTCAGGCCATTTTCAAGATTGGGAAAAGACCTAAGATTGAGGTTCCTACATTTTTTGGAAATCTTAACCCAGAGGAATTGATTGACTGGATCAATGAATGTGAGGAATATTTTGAGTACGAAGATGTTGACGATCCTGATAGGGTCAAATTTGCGAAGGCCAGACTGAAAGGTCATGCGAAGATCTGGTGGCAAGAAATTCAATTGGAGCGAAATAGAAGAGGGAAAGATAAAATCACAAGATGGGATCGGATGGTGGATAAATTGAAGCGACAGTTCATTCCTATTGATTATGAGCTTGACCTACTGAAGAAAATGCAAAGTTTGAAGCAAGCAGGAAAATCTATTCAGGAGTATACAGAGGAGTTCTATCGACTTCTCATCAGAACAGGCCATGCAGAAGCTGATAAGGAGAAAGTTGCCCGATACCTTAATGGGTTAAGGCCAAGCATTCAGGAGGAGCTGAATCTAGTTCGAATGAACAGTATTGAAGAGGCATACCAGTTTGCCCTAAAAGTAGAGGAAAAGTTGAACAAGAAGTTTGAGAGTAGACAAAACGGAAGAGGTCGCGGTGGAAGATCTGGTGGACGGTCATACGGTGGCTGAAATGAAGATCTGAAAAAGAAGGATGAGGCCAGTAGCAGTCAGAATCAGCGAGGAAATAATTCCAATCGCTTCCAGGATCAGGATAATAGAGATCAGAGAGGAAGAGGAAGGGGACAAGGATCTGGAAGAGGTGGCTTCCGTGGAACATGTTTTCACTGTGGAGAAGAAGGTCATAGGGCATTTGAATGTCCTCAGCGCCAAGGCAGAACGGACAGGAGAAATGAAGGCCAGGCCAGAGTTGTACATGTAGATGAAGATGTCAGATCATCAAATTTTGAAGATGCTGAAAGAGGAGAAACGTTGATTAACAGAAGAGTCCTGTTGAGTGGTGAGAATGAACCTGAGCAAAGGAGGAGCCTGTTTCACACTAGGTGCAAGTGTGAAGGTAAATGTTGTGATGTGATTATTGATAGTGGAAGCACTGACAATTTGGTGTCAGAAGAGATGGTGACAAAGTTGAAGCTCAAGAGACAGAAACACCCACATCCATATCGGATTGCCTGGGTACAGGATGACCACAAGGTCATGGTCAATGAACAATGCCTGGTGAAGTTCAAGATTGGCGGATACCAAGATGAGGTATTGTGTGATATTATATCTATGGATGCATGTCATATGTTGTTGGGTAGACCATGGCAGTTTGACAGATGTGCTGTACATGATGGTCGTGCGAATACCTATTCCCTGACAAAGGATGGAGTGCGACATAAGCTAAAACCATTGAAGGAGACTGAAGAAAAGGTATGTGGTAATGCGAGGATAACTTTTGTTGATGGAAGAAATTTCCTAGATGGTATGAGGCATGAGCATGTATGTTTTGCTTTAATTCCAAAAGCTGGTAAAGAGGAAGTAGAAGATGTTCCTGTAGAAGTTGCGGATTTGTTGAATGAGTTTCAGGATATTGTATCTGATAACATGCCTGATGGATTACCACCAGTCAGGAAGATCAGTCACCAGATGGACTTGATCCCAGGAGCGAGTTTACCGAATAAGGCAGCGCACAGAATGACACCTGCAGAAAGTGAGGAGTTGAACAAACAAGTACATGAGTTGTTACAGAAAGGATTGATTCGAGAGAGTCTGAGTCCCTGTTCTGTACCTGCGGTATTAGCACCAAAGAAGAATGGAAAGTGGAGGATGTGTACAGATTTTAGAGCAATAAACAAGATCACAATCAAGTACAGGTTTCCATTGCCACGAATGGATGATATTATGGACTGTTTGAGTGGAGCTGTGTATTTCTCAAAGATAGATCTGAAGAGTGGATATCATTAGATTCGGATCAGAGAAGGAGATGAATGGAAGACTGCCTTCAAGACAAAGGAAGGACTATATGAGTGGTTAGTCATGCCTTTTGGGCTAACCAATGCACCGAGCACTTTCATGCGGCTCATGAACGAGGTTCTGAAAGAATTTCTGGGTAAGTTTGTCATTGTTTATCTAGATGATATTTTGATTTTTAGCAAGACATTGGAGGAACATATGATGCATATTCGTATGGTGTTTGAGAAGCTGAGAGATGAGAAATTATTGATTAACTTGAAGAAGTGCAGTTTTGTGAAGAAAGAGTTAGTGTATTTGGGATTTGTAGTCTCAGCAGAAGGTCTAAAAATGGACCCAGAGAAGGTACAGGCTATCCTTGAATGACCTACTCCAAGGAGTGCTACTGAGGTAAGATCTTTTCATGGTCTAGCTAGCTTTTACAGAAAGTTTATCAGAAATTTTAGCAGTATTTGTGGACCCTTGACTGAAACAATGAGAGGGGATAGGAAAGAGTTTAAGTGGACTAAAGGAGCAGAAAAGAGTTTTCAATTATTGAAACAAAAAGTTACAGAACAACCTGTTTTAGCACTTCCAGATTTTAATAAGGTGTTTCAAGTAGATTGTGATGCTAGTGGTACTGCAATAGGAGCTGTTATGAGCCAAGAAGGTAAACCTGTTGCTTATTTCAGTGAGAAGTTAAATGATGCCAAGAGAAAATATTCTGTTTATGATCAGGAATTTTATGCTATAGTTCAGGCATTAAAGAAGTGGAGACATTATCTACTTCCTAAGGAGTTTGTTTTGTATACTGATCATCAGGCTTTGCAATATTTGAATAGTCAAGGAAAATTGAATCAAAGGCATTTGAAATGGGTTGAGTTTTTGCAGAGTTATACATTTGTTTTGAAACACAGGAGTGGAAAGTCTAATAGGGTTGCAGATGCTCTTAGCAGAAGGCAACTATTGCTGATAGAAATGCAGATTGAAGTGGTTGGGTTCAAGGAACTCAAGAATTTGTATCCAGAGGATCTTGATTTTGGTGAAGCTTGGAAAGCTTGTACAGAACCTGTTACTCTAGACAGGACGAAATGGTTGGATTTCATCATCCAGGATGATATGCTATTCAGAGGGAGTCAGTTGTGCATTCCACGAAGTTGTATGAGGGAGAATCTCATCAAGGAGAAGCATAGTGGAGGATTGGCTGGACATTTTGGTCGTGATAAAACCCTTGGTTTGGTTAGTGAGAATTATTATTGGCCACAGTTGCAGCAAGATGTGAAGAAGTTTGTACAGAGTTGCAGAGTATGTCAGATGGCAAAAGGAGTGAAGCAGAATACAGGGTTGTATCAGCCATTACCTGTACCAGAGAAGCCTTGGGAGGATATCAGTATGGACTTTGTTCTTGGTTTACCGAGGACACAGCGAGGACATGATTCAATTTTTGTAGTAGTTGACAGATTTTTGAAGATGGCACATTTCATTCCCTGCAAGAAGACTAATGATGCTATTCATGTAGCAGAATTGTTTTTCAGAGAAGTAGTGAGACTTCATGGTTTGCCAAAGACCATAGTTTCAGATCGGGACACTAAGTTTGTTGGATATTTCTGGCAAACATTGTGGAATAAGTTGAAGACAGATTTGAAGTTCAGTTCATCACATCATCCACAGACTGATGGACAGACAGAGGTGGTGAATAGAAGTTTGGGAAATTTGCTGAGATGTTTGGTTGGAGATAAGCCAACAGGATGGGATTTGATTTTACCATAGGCAGAATTTGCATACTATAATTCTATCAATAGGAGCACTGGTAAATCACCATTCCAGATTGTATATGGAAGTAGTCCAAGAAATGCATCTGAATTGAGAAAGATAGATAAAGGAGAAATAAGTAGTGCTGAAGCTGAGGATTTTGCAGAACACTTGAAGAACATCCATGAGGAGGTGAGGAAGCATATTACCAAGATGAACGCACACTATAAGGCTAAGGCAGATGAGAAAAGGAGGCATAAGGAATTTCAGGTTGGCGATGAAGTCATGGTTCATTTGCGGAAGGAGCGGTTTCCAGTTGGTACATATAACAAGCTGAAAATGAAGAAGTTTGGGCCATGTAAGATACTGAAGAAACATGATTCAGGAAATGCATATGAGGTAGAATTGTCTACTGACCTAAATATTTCACCAGTGTTTAACATTTCAGATCTGACAGAGTATCATGAAGGAGGTGTTGAAGATGAGGTTGTAGCAGCACAGTGGAGTATTCCAGCAACCAGTTCAGATATCAAGGAGATTGAAGACATACTGGATAGTCATGTTGGTAGAAGCACAAGGAACAGGACATACGAAGAGTATTTGGTCAAATGGAAAGGACGACCTATTGAAGATTCATCATGGCTAACAAAGGAGGAGGTTAACCGTCTTGGTTTTCCTCTGCACACCTGAGTCGTGACAGGGTCACTTCTTAAATTACCCCGGGTGTCTGATGCAGGAGCATCCTGGGTGTAAGAGCAATCTTGCATCACCCAAAAATATTTCTATTTTTGTATTCAATAAGGGCTATTTTGTGCAGAGCTGCTATTTATGGAAAGTTACTATTTTTGGTAATTTTCGTCTGTGCTCAGAATGATCTAATTTCTTTCTTGGAGGTTCATTTTGGTCATATAAGTCTGCCAGTAAAGTTTCATTGCCAGATCAAGTGTATATTGGAAGATATTGAAGATTTTCGGTATTGGCAGCAGGGTACAGAAACTTTGAACTCAGTTTTGAAGGCTTTAGAGGCCCCGGATGAGGTCGAAAATTTGGGTGACAAGCACTTGCGCCGGTCAAGCCTGTAGAGCGCTTCGTGGCGTTTCCGAAATGGGGTTATAATAGCCGATCGGGTCAACTGGTGATGACTTATGGTCTTCGGAAGTTGGGCCACCCGAAATGGCGGAAAATAATTTTCTTCAAAATTTTTGTTCGGGTTTCAAAGGTTATCTTGAGCCGACTATGATGTAATAAAATGTAAAATAAAATAATTCTAAGTTTGGTCGGCCTTATTGGCTAAAATTCTGGAACCTTCCTAGGCGGTGGATAATTGCCTATATAAGGAAGGCTGTATTATTGTCTTAGGCAGTTCGGAATAATTCTGGGTAGTAGATCTGGGTATTGATTCGAAGCTTTGTCCTACAGAATATTGTAAGGGAATGCCCATGTGGCTTTGCATATTGTAATTCTGAAAGTTTGTAATTCCACATTTGTGGAGATAATAAGAAGCCAATTTTCTGTTCTTGCATATTACTGTTGTTGTTTCTCTATTTCAGTTATGTGTTTGTGGTATTAAGGGGAGCACCCTTCATCAAGATGTAGCAAGGAAAGATTAGTGATATAGAAAAGACATAGTGCTTTGAAATAAAGACGTTGTGATGGAATCATAAGATGTAAAGAGAAGAAATGATGTTATTGACCTAGTGTGATAACTCTCAAAGTATGATAAGGAAATGTAACCATAACAGATGAATAAGGGTGTGAATGTTCTAAAAGCATGATATGTTACTACAAATTCTCACAAAGGGTAAAACTGAAGCATAATCATTATAGTTTGGTAAATGCTATAGAGGTAAGTAAGCTAACAAGCATGGGGTCAAAGAGAAAAAAATACGATAAACATCATAGTGTATGGCATGTAGAAATGAGAGATAAACAAGCAACATATGAAAATAATGTGGTAAGGTAATGGATAAAAGACAACATGAATCAATAAACATAAAGGGAAAAGTAGAGTAAGGATGCACTGAGTGAAGTAGGAAGACAATGAGAATAAGTAAATGTAAAGAAACATAGGAGCCAAGAAAATGTTGCCAAAGTGGGGAAAGGTAAACATGAAAACAAAGATACAAGGTGAAACGGGTATTAAAAATATAATAAAACTGTTAGAATGTGAAAGAAATAAAAATAATCTAAGTTATAGGTATTACTATGACTATGCTCATGTATCATTCAAAAAATTAGGAGGTTAAATATTTTTCTCCAAAAGATCATGATGCTTTTCATCCAACAAATGATCATCATTCCAACCAAAGTTATCAACATTGTCTTCATGAATTTGTTCTTGTTCCTCTTTTCTTTCCTTCTCTATAATATAGGTATCTTCTTTATATTCATGCATGTTAGGCACAAACACAGGTGTTTGATATTGATAAAAGAAAGTTTTGAAAGGGTTTGGACCTTTGTTCAGTAGAAGAAACCAATATTTAGATGAAAAAAATACCATGAAATATGGAACAAACAAAATAACCAATCAAAGAAAAACATAGGCACAATTGCAACCTAGTTGCCAAGCACAACCATGACAAAAATACACATGGAACTTAGGGATTCAAACTAGGCAATGCTAAACCTAATCATACTCAATTTCACACTCATCATGCTAGATTGAGATTAGGAGATGGAATCAAGAAGACCTTTCTTTCCCACTACTACAACTATTTAGAAAATATTATCTTCCAAAATTCCATAAAATAAGAAGTGAGAGGAGGAGGTTCTTTCATAGAGGGCCCATCTATTTGCACAGATGTAGTAGATGAATGTTGAGACATATTATCCAAACATCAAATGACTTCCTCAATAGGAGGTTGAAGAATATATGAAGTTGATAGAATTGTAGGCCAAGTAATAAAGTAATAGGATGTTGTGACTCATTAAAATGATCCAATGGAATAGTAGGAGTGAGACTCATTAGAGTTGCACCAATCCCGTGAGATCCATCATCTTAAGAGGATCCATTTGTCGAAGAATCAAAAGCTTAAATAATTGATTGTTCTTTGTGAGCATTCTTCCACCATGTAACTAAAATCTTGTGGTAGGGGAGTGGATATTCAATAAATAGGAGGTCAATGATAAAGACTCATATACATATAAAGGAGAGACCCTCATAATAAAGAAGTCAAGTCCAAGTTCCATCCTTCACCATTAAAACAATGTCCATGTGAAGAGGCTTAGAGATATCAACATCCACTAGAATACAAGTAAAAATTGAATGACCTATATAGGAACTGGTGGAATCAACATCCAAAAAATGATCAATAGAATTGCCTATGGCCTCATAGAAAGAATCTTCCTAGAATCATCAAGAAGTGTTTTGAAGGAAAACCCATATTTCTTTAACATTAAGAGGCTCAAAAAGGGGGTTGAAGTAAGTAGTCCAAGGCTTGGCTGAGAGATAGTGCTCTCTCCACATCCATAAACCACCTTCAAAAATCAAATCCTTATTCATTGAAGTCAAATGATGTAATGAATAAACACTTGACACAATGGAAGAGCTCATTATTTCCCTTGGCAAGAGGCATCTATGAATAAAAGACCCAATTGTGTAAATTTGGAAGAGAAGGTCATACATTATTAAATTTTCAAACCAAACCCCTTCATAAGAAAAAAATCTTAATTATCTAGAACATCTTTCCTACTAACTACTATTGGTTAAAATTATGCATGAGTGAGATTTCATAGTTTTTCTTATAGAGGGTGAGAATCAATCTCATAACCAACTATCTTTGCATGACTTTGAACTCAACACTAATGTAGTATCCTTAGCACCTCCATTGATGTGATCACAAAGGGAAGCATAATTATTTGTTTCAACACAAAGATAGATGAAAAGAGACCAATAGTATCCACTAAAGTCCCACCACAATTATTTGTGCTAGAAAGCTAGAGTAAGATCATGATAAGTACAAGTTGTAGGAACTTGTTATCCATCACCAAAAATAAAGGAGTTAAGAAGTTTGTAGAGTACTAAGGTTCCTAGAATAGGGGGACCAACATGAGTTAAGGAAGGTGATTCAAAAAGCTCTAGGGTGAGAAATGAGGAGGAAGAGTCATGCAAGGAGATAAATAAGGCATACTTTAAAAAAATTAAAATTAAGTACGAAGAAATGTTTTTGATTAAATTAAGCACGAAACTAGGGTATTGAACCTTTATAAAATTACCATAAGGAAATAAAGAATATGCCCTGATTGGCTAGAAATAATAGAGAAAAACACAAGTAGAAGAGAGAGGAACAACTATATAGCCAATTTTCCATTAATAATAAAAATGAATGAAACAGTTGGGACCCACTAGTCCCAATTAGACAATACTAGGCCAATAATGAACTAGACTCTTGCTTAAAACTTGAACATGAGTTTGGGGAAGTGATATAGGAAGACCTTTCTTCCTCCTTACAAAAATTCATGAGTCATTAGCATTCAAGTTCTTAGAGCAAGGGAAGTAGGGGGGATTCTACCATGGAGAGGCTATTAACACACAAGGAAAGAACCATTGAATAACAAGGAAAAATGTGACCATCTTCCACATGAGTACTTTGTATCTGATCCAAAGCAGAGAAAATTATATCAACATGTGAGGTTGGGGTAGGATATTCCCTAATAGGGCTTGAAGGATATGTCAGAGTCACATCATAAGCTAAAGATGATCTTCACTTTGAGAGGAGTCATCCCTTAAAGAATTAGGAGCTTGAATATCTAGGTGATATTTATTAACATCATATCACATAGTATTGACTAGTACCCTTTATGGCACAAGAGAAGGTAATCCATATCATATGATTGATGTGGTAATATCAATGAAAACTAAAGAAGAGACCTTCATAATAAAGTGGTTGAGCCCAAAGCCTATACCCAACCATCAAAACCACATCCTTGTGAAGAGGCTTGGAGATGTTAAATCCACTATAATGCAAGTAATGTTGGGATAACTGATGCATATATGATATTAGGTTTATCATTTATGATGTTGTCATTGATGTCAACTTAGTGTTTGTTGGTTGACAATGAACTTGTTATGCTGATATATGTTCAAGAGGTTGTATCTTGAGATGTGGTAAGAATTGGAGTGTGCGATTGTAAAGGAAGATTAAGTGATGTCTCTAGATGTTATATCTATGATTGCATAGGTTTTTCTTACATATGATGTGACTTATGATTGTTTGAAGGTTGATAGGTCAAAAGGAAGAACAAGATGAAGCCAAGAAGAAATGATTTGATGATTTTTTGGATTCAAGTGTTGCAATTCAGGATATGTTATCTTAACTATGTTATGAGGTTGTTGTTGTGACATCATGATTGGTGATGGGAAGACAAAGTTATAATGGAAAGAAGTTGGATTAATGAAAAGTAAAAGAAGTTCCTAGAGCAATCAGTTAGATGCTTAACCAGTGATGTTTCATCGTGTTGCAATAAGTGGTTATGTGTTCAAAGGATCGTAGTGACATGGTAGATGGACATGGAGTGACGAGTTGGCATTTTCATGATTGTGTTGATCAAATTTCTTGAAGCTGTCAAGAACATTGTAGAGTGTGATGTGGTTTGAATTTTCTTTGTCAAATCAATTATGCGATGGTTCTAGAGCACACATGAACCTAAAATTGTAATTGATAATTGGTAACACATTTTAGGGTTCAAGGATTGAGTGAGAATAAATTGTAATGATGTATTAGGGTTGTTTTTACGCATTAAGTTGTAAAAAATTTTATATATCATTTTTGATGTATTATGTGAGGGGTGAGAGAGAAAGACCACAAATGCAGTTGTGCAATTGTAGGGTTTGGATGTTTTACATGAGAAGTAGATATTGAGCTTGATTTGGATCTATACTAGCACAAGATAAGTGATGTTATCTTAGATCACTCTTTACTTGTTGATTTTAGCAAGTTGACAAGAGAAATCCCTTAATCAGGTCACTCCTAACAGGGTGTGCAGGATCCTAACAGGTTTGAAGATCTAAATCCTCTAACAAGATGACTCCGAGAAGGATTTCTAAATCCATTAACTGGGTAGATCCTAACAAATCTTATTGTAAGCTCCTAACATGGCTAAATACCCTTAACTAGGTTGACCCTTAACTGGGTGGATGTAATGCTCCTAACATGGCAACTTATTACTGCAATAGTGAGAATTTGTGGGTACTAATTCCCATACGTGGTTTTTCCCTTTGACCAAGGGTTTCCATGAGAAAAATACTTGTGTTATAGTATTGCATGTGTTGATGTTTGATTTACTTTATTACTACTTTTCTATTTGCATTGCATGCTATATCTTGTGGAAGTTGGTGGTGAAAATAGTTAGAATTTATGGTTACACTAATTCACCCTCCCTCTTAGTATCATCTAGCATTAACAATTGGTATAAGAGCCAAGTTCCCTTGAATAAGCCTAACCACTTGGGGAAGGTCCTTGAAGGAGACATGGAGTCTGCTAGATATGTAAGGAGTCTTGAAAACTGACTTGCAGAGGCTGAAAATGTAATTGAGGAGATGAAGAATCAATTGATACTCTCAAGAGAAAAGAGAAAAGAGTTATGTAATAAACTAGAGGAATTCAATAATAGTGAATTTGAAGAAGCTGAGATTAATGAGGCTTTTTTCACAAGAGGTTGAGAAACTGCAAAAGGACAAGAAAGATCTCAAAAGGGAAATGGAAGATTTTTCCATTAAGATGGGTTAGGAAATGGAAGCAAGGAAGACTGTTGAAGATGACCTAAAAGCTAAGGACCAAGCTTTGAAGGATAAGGAGCATGAACTCTTCAAGTCTGAGCAAGAGGCAGGTACCTTGTAGGTATATCTTCATGAAACCAGAGAGGAAATGCAAGATCTAAGAGGTGATCTCAACAATTTCATGACAAGCAATAAAAATTTGGGAAGAGAGAATGAAATATCATGGAGTGAACTAGATGTGAAAAACAAGTTATTGAACAAATTTAATGAAAGTTCTACAATGTTGGATGAGAAAATTAAGAACCAAAGAAAGTGTGGTGAGACCCATGGTCTTGGCTATGATGATTCTGAAATTGGAGAATCATCTGCATCCAAGAAGCCCAAACAAGATGACAAGTCTCCACCCAAAGTGAACAAGAGAGGTCCTAGTAAGAAAGTTTATAAACCAGTTTGTCTAATTTGTCACAAGATAGGACATACTGCAAATTTTTGTTGGAATAGGCCTAATACATGTACATGTCTAATTTGTCATGAGAAGGGTCATATTTCTAGGATTTGTAGGAATAAACCTAATATGTATAATGGTCACTTCTATAACTGCAAGAAGTATGGTCATAGAGAAAGTGAGTGCATGTCAAAGATGAAAATTCAGGGATCATTTGTAAACTAGAAAAGTCCTTATCAAAATAAGAACCAATGGAATGTTACATGCTCACATTGCCACAACTATCGACACATGGATGTTGATTGTAGATTGAGGACAAACAGAGGAAATTTTGGACCTTGAAAATCTATTGGGTAACTTGTTTCCATTGTCACAAGGTTGGACACATTGCAAGATTATGTAGGTCAAGAAATCAAGGAAACTAACCCGTGATCAAGATGAATGATCAGAAAGGAAAGCATAATGCAACTATTGAGGAGACTAGAAAGAAGATGAGTCAAGTATGTGCAAAGAAGGATGAGAGAAAAATATCAAAAGGATCCGCATCTCCATTAGGTGTGAATAATTCATCAACAAACTAAGCTTGTTTTGGCTTAGGGGGAGCAATCACTATCAGATTAATCTTAGACCCCCCAGAAGAATGTGTGGTAAATTCTATCTACATATTTAGATGCATAATTATGTATTATAATGTGATGTGAAGTTTGGTTGCATTACATGAAGTTTTACCTACCGGTAATTAGGTTTGAAATGTTAAGTGGTGCATAGTTATGCTCAATCGGTAATTGAAAAGAAAATAAGAAGAGAAGTGAAGCAATTTTCCCTACTGAAGAGATTTACAAAAGAGAAAATAGATAAATAAAGGGAAAAATATGTAGTAGAACAAGTAAGCACATCTAATGTCGTAGGTGATAATGATGAAGATGTTGAAGTGGTATCTTCAACAACCGGTAAAGCTCCTACTAGAAGACAAACAAGAAGTGAAACAATTAAACAAGAAAAGATTGTTTCTCTAGAGAAGTTTCCAGTGAAGAGCAAAGGAAAATTTGCTAAGGGTGATACACTTGAACCATCTAAAAGAAAGGAAACATCTAAACCGGTGAAGGCTACTGGAAATAAGAAGGAGAAAGCACAAAGAGAGAAGGATGAGGATAAAAGTGAAGAAGCAAGACCTGAATCAGATGAAGGCCACATGAAAGGAGTCCAAAGTTTTAGGTGCCCCTACTGAGAAGACTGTGATGCCTAATATGAGTAAGTTTGTTTCTGTTGACAAGATTTTAAGATAAGATTAGAAAATGGGGTATTTCAGTCGGACCCAATAAATATCATGACAAGTTCAGTAAGGATGAGCAAAAGAAATTAAAGATGTTATTTTTAACATGAATAAGTTAAGTAAAACCTTAATTGAACTAAAAGGTCAAATCCACATGTATTTGTATGATAAGATAGAAACAAGATGTAAGAATGCACTAAAACAAGGCAAAGAACTTATTGAATATGTCCCAATACAATTAAAATCAGAACTTGACGCAGTTAAGGATGGTGGATCCAATTAAGGACAGTCCAACCTTGCAGCCAACAATCAACACAACAGAATACTCAACAACACAATATTCTTTGAATCAAATTTTCATTAACATGCCCGGCTGTAAGGCCTTCTGGGTTAGGGCCAATTACAATCAAGAAGTAATTCTACAAGATCAACAAGATCCAATACAACTCCAGCTAGTTCAGTCTTGAAAACTATCAACAACTCATGGAAACTCTAAGGTAGATCTAAACTTGAGCTTGCAAGCCTCTAAGAAATCTCCTTGTCTCCAAGCCTCAACCACTAGCCCTGCTATTACAACTATTAGATAACAATCTGATCTGCAAGACCTCACAGGATCTTTTCCACAACTTCACTTATCTGCTACCCTCAAGTCTGCTCTCAGAACCTCCAATCTCCTCTCTAAACAACTACCCAAACATCCCTTAAATACTAATGATCAACCACAAGTCGGCTGAATGAAACAATTAACTCCTCCTAACAAATATTAAATGCAATACAAGTTAGCTCTCAAATTGCCTTACAAACATTTAATTCAACATGTCGGCCTCAAGATCCACATAGGAGAATCCAACAAAAGATACAAACAATAAATGCACCAACTCGGCCAAGCAAATCTTCAAGAACCCCTATCCATAAGACCATCTACCAAGCACCAAAGAAACAATCGAGCAACAATGAAACAACCAACCAAGCCAAGAAACATTGAGCAACACATGAATTACTGAGCACAAGTTCCATTGAGCACTAGAAGTCTCACCGAGTTCCTTTAGCAATCGAGCTTCCTTTAATAACTGCGACCATCGGTTAAGGCTGCAACTGAGTAACACCATCCAAATAACACACCACCATGTAGATTCAATGAGGACCAAGAATGCCCCTAAATCAGACACTCTAGGTTCAAAAAGATGTTTATATGTGAGAAGAACATCTTCCAGGATTCAGCACATAAATCCCAAACTGGTTCTTCACATACAAGTCCTCCAACTTTTCACTTTGCATGCTCTTCCACTTCAACTTCCTCTATCTCTTCAAGTCTTTCCTTAATAACACACAGGTGTGCTCTCCAAATTGATCATTCATTTTCTCAGGATCTACCAACTCAACTCGGCTACCAATACTTAGACTTCTCCTACCAAGTGTTGTATCCAGCAAAGGCATCAGGGAAAACTTCCTGTCATCCTTCTCAACAGTAAACACATTCTTCACACAATCATACATAGCTTTGTAATCATATTGCCAAGGTCTACCGAGCAATATATGACAACTATTCATCTCCACAATATCACATAACACAAGATCCTTATCCTTATACTGGACAATCTGAACATCAACAAATAATTGTTCTCTTACTTCCAGAGCATGATCATCTTGCAACTAGCCAATCCTATAAGGATGTGGAAGTCTCATTCTATTCAAACCAAGTTTCTGAACCATGTCCTCAGTAACAAGGTTATCAGTACTACCCAACAATAACATCATAGAGTTTACCTCTAGACTTGCACTGAGTCTAGAACAAGTTACTCCTCTGACAATGTTCCTCCTTTGTACTGAGAAATGTTCATTGAGCTAGCAAGTTCTTAGGTTCATTATGAATCTTCTCATTCACCACAACAGTTCATCGGTCACCAAGCTTCTTCTATGTACACTCAAAACAATGGTGTCCTTCCTCTCTACAGTTATAACAAGTACCCTTAAAGATAACTCTACCTGTCTTCTTCTTGAGTTCTACAGGTTTCTGTTCATCTTCTGCATTAGTCGATTTATCCTTCACCGAGTGATCAATCTTTTCCTTCCCTTGGGAGTTACTATGTTGTTTCCTCTTCAACTTATCTTCTGCCTTCGGAGCATACTGATAAGCATCTTCAACAAAATCAATCTTCAACATACCAAGCTCATCCTGAATATTGAATCTCAAACCATTCACATATCGAGCTACCTTTTCCTTACCAAAATCTCTGTGTCTAGACCAAATAGTAAGTTTGTAGAACTCCTTGGTATAATCTTCAATAGAAAAATCCTTCTGCTTCAGATTCTGTAGTTTCTTAAACAAGTCAAGCTCATAGTCAGCAGGTATGAACTTAGCTTTTAGCTTAGTCACCATCAACCTCCATCGATTGATCTTTGTTTCACATTCATCTTCTCTATCTCTTTGTAATTCTTTCCTCCAAAGAGCAACATGTCCTCTCAACTTTGTTTGAGCCAATCTCACCCGAAGAGGATCATCAATTTCTTCCAGCTCAAAGAAATATTCAAGTTCACCAATCCAATCAATCAAGTTCTCAGGCTTCAAAGTACAAGAGAAAGTAGAAACTTCTATTTGGTAACTATTACTTAACCAAGCTCCAAATCTATGCAATCGACCAGTTCTGTCTTCACCAGATCTGTCTCTCCGGTCATCACCACTAGATCCAACAGCTTCAAATTCATCAGTAGCTTCCTCATAACCATCCTCAGTACCAACATTCTGAGGTACACCAACAACAGCTCTCATGATCTCAGCGACCAAGTCATTCTTCATCAGTTCTATCTTAGATCTGACATCCGATTTGACTTTCTCAAAAATCTTTGATTCCACAGCATCACAAAGATCTACAATTTCTCTAGGGTCCAATCTTCTCAGAGACATCCTTAAAGATAAGAGAAACCCTCTGCAAAAAACCCTACACTGATCACCTTGTGACAATCTCCAAGTTGTATGTAAGTCAGATCAGCCTACCACCTTGCACAAACAACTAGGGAAAGATTCCACAAGTTCAGGGCCATGGATTTGCAACTCAGATCATCTGATCTCTTCGCCAACAAGATCAACTTCACAAGATCAACCTTGCTAGGTCAACCTTTGCTCCACAAGATAAACTCTCTATCTGATACCACCTGACATAGTCAAGGATAGTGGATCCAATTAAGGACAATCCAACCTTGCGGCCAACAATCAACACAATGAAATAATCAACAACACAATATGCTTTGAATCAAATTTTCATTAACATGCCTGATTGTAAGGCCTTCTGGGTTAGGGCCAATTACAATCAAGAAGTAATTCTGCAAGATCAACAAGATCCAATACAACTCCAGCTAGTTTAGTCTTGAAAACTATCAGAAACTGATGGCAACTCTAAGGAAGATCTAAACTTGAGCTTGCAAGCCTCTAAGCAATCTCCTTGTCTCCAAGCCTCAACCACTAGCTCTGCTATTACAACTATCAAATAACAATTTGATCTGCAAGACCTCGCAAGATCTTTTCCACAACTTCACTTATTTTCTACCCTCAGGTCTGCTCTCAAAACCTCCAATTTCTTCTCTAAACAACTACCCAAACATCCCTTAAATACTAATCATCAACCACAAGTCGGCTGGATGAAACAATTAACTCCTCCTAACAAATATTAAATGCAATACAAGTCGGCTCTCAAATTGCCTTACAAACATAAAATTCAACATGTCGGCCTCCAGATCCATATAGGAGAATCCAACAAAAGATACAAACAATAAATGCACCAAGTCGGCCAAGCAAATCTTCAAAAACCCCAGTCAGTAAGACCATCTACCAAGCTCTAGAGAAACAACCGAGCAACAATGAAACAACCGACCAAGCCAAGAAACACCGAGCAACACATGCATTACTGAGCACAAGTTCCACCGAGCACCAGGAGTCTCACCGAGTTCCTTCAGTGACTGAGCTTCCTTCAATAATCGAGACCATCAGTTAAGACTGCAACCAATTAACACCAGCCAAATAACACACTACCATGCAGATTCACCGAGGACCAAGAATGCCCCTGCATCAAAACTATCAAGAGAAGAAACACAAGAGACACTTGGTAAAATCGTACCAGTGTTCAAGACCAAGAAGAGGTTGACAAGATTGTTAATTAGTGAGACTTAATCAATACAAGATGAGATTGAAGCTATTTTGAAAATATTTTGGGGATTGGAGAAACCAAAGAAAGTACATGATTTTGAAAAAGAATTGGCACAAGAGGAGCCAAAAATTACACATTGAGGAAGAATAGAAAATTGGAAATGTTAAGATCACAATTGATGACATTTTTGTTCCTTATGCTCCAAAGGAACCAATGGAGGTATTGAAAATGCCAGTAATCAATCAAGTAAAGTAAGAGTTGATGATTGGTGATGTTACTATCAATACACCTACCAGTATGGAAAAATTGCAGGTACCAGTAGATGTTGCAACTAAAGGAGATGAGAAAAAGGTTGAACAGGTGCATATTGTATGCACCCAAAAATGGTCACCTAGACTTTGGGCCCCATTTATTTGATTTATTGATCCTGAATCAATTTTATCAATAATCAATATTTTCAACATTATCAATTTCTTGATTAAATCTTAAATTCGATCATATATTGGATTTTTATCCTATGGGCTAACCATTTTATCCTAAAGTCTTTATTTATTCAAAAGGAATATTTCCTCCCCTTTTAATAAATAAAAAGCCCCACCTTTTCATCTTATCCTAAGTTGCACAAATAAAGCACTATTCCTATTTTATAAAAAGAAGAAAATATTTTTTGTCTCATATGGACATAAAGTCAACTCCTATTTTTCTATTGGAGGATACTTGTGCACATGGATTGCTCCTCTTTCAAGCTCCACCGCTGATTAAGACTTTTTGCCTCTTAATCTCAATGGTCCATTTCACCTCATTTCTTATAAAAGGAAAGCTCTCTCCTTCATTTGCATATATCACGTTTTTATGCTAACCTTATGTTGCAGGAATCCTTGAAGACTTTGAAGCTTTTTAGAGATCATTGTTGCATCCTACTTTAGATTTCTTCATTTCCTTCATAGTTTAGTTTACATTCTTGCATAAGTAGTTTCATTTTTCATGGCTTTCATAGCTTAGATTTCCTTCCATGCAATAACATAACTTCACATAGCTTAATAGGAGGGATTTGTAACACTTGTTCTTTCCATTTCATAGCTTAGTTGCATTGCATTTTCATTTCCATAGACTAGCTTGCATTGCATTTTCATAGTGATTCTTGAGGATATTGGCACTCTTGCCCTTGTCCTCATTTGAATCTCTCGTTGTGTGGTTGACTAGCAAGGTCACAAGCTTGTAGCTCTAGCTGAGAGCAAATACATCATAGTCCCTTGCAACTCCATGCATAGAGAGCTATGAGCCGCTTTGTGAGGCCTCATTCTTGAGCAACCTTGCATGTAATGGTTCATAGAAGTGCACCATTTTAGTGTGTACACATACTACTGATGTGCAAATTAAAAGTGAAAGGGAAAAGCAAGTACAAGAAGAGGAAGGTACTTCTAAAAAAGGAGCAGGAAACAATAGTGCATACCTTTTCTACTTTAAATGAAGGTATCAATGATGATGATGATGACAACGAGGACATTTTGACCATACAACAACCTATTGATGTCAATGATCTGAGCACAAATGAGATTACAAATATTTCTACTGCCTTGCAATCTAAGGCCAAGAAAAAAATGATAAAGGCACAAAGGAAAGAAGCCCAAGTCATCCAATTAGCAAGAGATATATTGTCATATCTAATACCAAAGGTTGATTGTGATGAGTGTGCTACATCTATTGCTCAATTAGATATATTGGTGACTTCTGCAGGAGAACAAATGAAAATTCTAGAGGATGTAGAAATGTATCGAGTCCAAAAGACAATGAGCATCAAAGGATAAAGAAATGAGTTCAATCCATTGCATTGGAAAGAGTCAGTTTATCAGTAAGTGTGAACTATGTCACAGAGTCCTTCCAAGAAGATGGTGAGATACTTGCCACTATTTGTGAATTTTTAAAGTTTTTTGAGGATCTTGAGAAGAAGAAAGTTGAGACACAAGAAGAACTAAAGAAGTTAGTAGCAAGTTTTGTGGCTCACTTAGATAAAAACTTTGGTATATCAGTTGAATTAGTAAATACTAAGCGCAAGTCATTCAAAATGAGAAAGAACAAAGGATAGCAACATTGTTGGAGTCTCAAAGGAATTTAATCTCTCAATTGGACTTACTACAAAAAGGATTGAAGAATGCTGAGGTAGTTTTAGCTCTACTATACATGTGTGTAGTAGATGCATTGGAGGAGTTAGCATGTTTGTTGAGAGGACATATTATTTTATTGGAAAACCTATTGAAGAAATGGAAGAATAATCTTCAAG
Organism: Chamaecyparis obtusa; assembly: GCA_027943335.1. Lineage (NCBI taxonomy): Eukaryota > Viridiplantae > Streptophyta > Pinopsida > Cupressales > Cupressaceae > Chamaecyparis > Chamaecyparis obtusa. The sequence continues at coordinate 1,150,392 of BSBK01003834.1, forward strand.
CATTGAAGACAAGTTTTGTAGATTAAGATGTTGTTGATGCATCAATCCAGTGGATTTATTGCCATATCTTTCACTGTGGATTGATGATTGGGGGACTACTCCTCAGGGGGAGAATTCAAAAAGAGATGAATACATTTGTAGCAGGTGGATACTTAGGCATATTGTGCCTTTGGAATTTTTGTCAAAGGGGAAGAAGAACTAGTAAGGGGGATAAGAGTAAAGGTCAAGAGAAGACTTGCAAAAGAACTAGTTGAAGACACAAAGGAGAAAACTTTGAAGGAGAAGATTATCAGAGAGAGTATTTATTTGCTTGGTATTGTTGGTGTTGCCATCAATGCCAAAGGGGGAGATTGTTGGATAACTGATGTAGATCTGATGTTAGGTTGATCAGTTATGATATTGTCATTGATGTCAACTTAGTGTTTGTTGGTTGACAATGCGCCTATTATGCTGATGTATGCTCAAGAGGTTGTATCTAAAGTTATAGTAAGAATTGGAGTGTACGATCATAAAGGAAGACTAAGTGATGTCTCTAGATGCTATATCTATGACCACACAAGTTTATCTTACATATGATGTGACTTATGATTGTTTGAAGATTGACAGGTCAACAGGAAGAACAAGATGAAGCTAAGAATGAATGATTTGATGATTGTGTCAAATATGTTTGGATTAAGGTTTTGCGATTTAGGATATGTTATCTTGACTATGTTATGTGGTTGTTGTTGTGACCACATAATGATTGGTGACTAGAAGATAAAGTTACAATGGGAACAAGTTTTCTCAGTGAAAATTAAGAGAAGTTCTTAGAACAATCGGTCATATCGTTAACCGTTGATATTGCACTGTGTTGCAATAGGTGGTTATGTGTTCAAAGAATAGTAGTGACATGGTAGATGGATGTGGAGTGATGAGTTGGTATTTTCATGATCGTGTTGATCGAATTTCTTGAAGTTGTGCAAGAACATTGGAGAGTGTGATGTGGTTTGACTTTTTCTTTGTCAAATCGATTGTGTGATGGACTTAGAGGCCGACATGAACCTAAAATTGTAATTGATAATTGGCAACGCATTTTAGGGTTCAAGGATTGAGTGGGAATGAATTATAATGATGTATTAGGGATTTTTTGCCACTCTAAGTTGTAAAATGTTTTATATATAATTTTTTATGTATTATGTGAGGGGTGAGAGAACAAGTGGAAGAGAAAGATTGCGAATGCAGTTGTGCGATTGTAGGGTTTGGATGTTTTGCATGAGATGAAAAGATTGAGCTTCAACTAGATCTGTACTAGCAGAGGAGAAGTTCTGTTATCTTATATCACTCTTTACTTGTTAATTTTAGCAGGTTGACAAGAGAAATCCCTTAACCGGGTCACTCCTAACAGGGTGTGCAAGATCCTAAAAGGTCGGAAGATCTAAATACTCTAACAAGGTGGCTCTCAAAAGGAGTTTTGAATCCCTTAACTGGGTAGATCCTAACAAATCTTATTGTAAGCTCCTAACAAGGCTAAATACCCTTAACTAGGTTGACTCTTAACCTGGTGGATGTAATGCTCCTAACATGACAACTTTTTACTACAGTAGTGAGAATTTGTGGGTATTAATTCCCACACGTGGTTTTTCCCTCTGACCAAGGGTTTCCACGAGAAAAATACTTGTGTTGAAGTATTGCACGTGTTGGTATTTGATTTACTTTGTTACTACTTTTCTATTTGTATTGCATGCTATATCTTGTGGAAGTTGGTGGTGAAATAGTTAGAATTTCTAGTTACACTAATTCACCCCCCTCTCAGTGTCATCTAGCATTAACAAGTAAGAGTAGAGTGCCCATGTAGAAAGGGGAATTGCCATCCTTCTAGAAGAGACCAATAAAGCCGCCTACGGTCTTATATCATGAAATCTCCCAAGAGGGGGGTTTAGAAATCAAACTTGCACCAGACACACATTTAGTGGCTCAAGAATAGGATTAAAAGAGGTTGACAAAGGCTAAATGGAGAGATTGTCCCCCCCCCCCCCCCCCTAAGCCCATAGCTTGCCAAACACCAAATTTTTATCTTTAGAAGAGGCAATGCAATGATATTTGGCATAGGGAAAGAGCTCAAACATACTTGCCACAAGAAGCCTTTAGGAATCAAACACCCATTTATGAAGACTATGAAAAGAAGAGCAAATATTGAAGAATATACATAATAGATCCCTACATTGGAAGAAATCCTTAATTTCCAACCCATCTTGTCCAAAAACCACCATTAGGGATGATTTAGCACAAGGAAGAGGATGGATAAATACCCCTTCAACAAATGAACAATAATAGTATCACATGAAAAAATTTGAACCACTAGCAACAATAGTAAACCTTAGAGTGGGGGCACAACCCACACCCATGACCCTACTAGTAGAAGGAAAGATGATCAAACATCATTGACTATAATAAATAGAGTTGAATCCCTAAATGAGGATGCAAGTACAATGAACAAAAAATACCCCAAATAATAACATAGTCATCCAAAGGAGCTAACAACACGCCTTGGGTGGTTGGAACATCAATCGAGAGTTAGCAATTTGAATCGCCTAAAATAAAAGGTGAGAGGTGTAGAGGATGAGAGTGACATTTTTAGTACAAACACATGGTTAACAAGTGTAATATTAGAAATTTTCTTTCTTATCCACATTTCTTGTTTCTTGACTTGTGGTTGTGACAGTAAGAGAATCATCTCTTGCACTACAAATTCTTACTTTGACTTCTAAGTAGTATTTTAAACAAGAAATTCTAGTTTTGTGGAACCTTTATTTTTATTTTTTTTATTTTTGTTTCTTTTTAGAGTTCTTCCTTTGTATCATCCTTGTTTATTTTGACACATTATGTCAAACTTTAAATTTTTATTATTAGTAAGTATTAATGTATTTTTGTTGTATTTTTATGTTTCCATTAAAACTCTTTACAAAAGCCAAAAAAGTTCTTATTATCAAATTATTATTATGTTTTTATATTTCTATAAACTCTGGATAAAAAAAAATTCTATTAACATTACATAATTATTAAATAATTATATTTTTATTTTATATTTATTCTTATCCTTATCCTTAAAAAATGAATTATATATATTTTTTAATATATACATTTAATAATTAATAAAATCATGCATACTTATTAAAAAGGTGAAAATATTTTTTATATAACCTATTAAAAATATTTACATACTAATCTTGCCATAAATATAATACTTACAACTTATCCTACATAGATACAACAAAAGTCCACCTCAAATGTTTGCTCTGCAATTTTGTCTATATGTTCAAGATGAAATTTGAGATTGTCTCTATTGGGGCAAAATTCTTCTTGCAGTTCTTAAGATTGCTTTAATCTATCAAAAGTTCATCTCTTCATTCAGTTTTTGTAATGTGAGAGATTTTAAAGAGTGTTTCTTTTATAAAACTAGACTGTTTCCTTCATAAAACTATCATAACAATCACAAGAATTTTAGAAATTAGAATTTTAGAATTTTAGAATTTTAGAATTTTAGAGTTTATTATTTTTAGTCTTTCAATTGTAAAAGAGGGATGGTTGCCAAGCTTTACAAATAAAAAATTAGTACAAAATTATAATTGTTAATCAACCACCTGGAGCTCAGTGAATTTTGAAGGGCATGCTGCATTTGCCCAACAAACAAAGAATTATACTGCCTTTTCTTACAGTACCTTGTTATGACAGTCATGTGAATCATAATAAGCAAAAATGGGGAATGAATCCCAAGTTACTCTAATTTCTCAGGAAATTCCATTATTTCCTGGTTTTTATAATGACATAAAATCGGAAGAAATGATTCTCAATATGTGTGAGGAATTTGAATTTTACCATTTAGCAATATTTCAAATTTTAATTTTTTTTTATAAAATTTAGTCCAGGATCATTTGTTCCTTGTTGGGTGTCTTGTTTATCTTAGTTTAGTCTAACTTAATTTTGATATTATATTAAAGTTTTTCACAAGTCAATTAGGAGTCTTCCAAGTCCTTGGCTTGGCCCATCTTTGCTGACTTGGCTCTAATATTATTTTAAATTTTTATATGGACTAGTTCAGAGTCAAATTTAGAACCATTTATTGGTTGTTAAATCTAATTGAACTACTAGTCTACTTAGTGATTAGTCTGTTTATAAAAATACATTTACGTGAGTTAAAACACTATGCAATCATGAATAGAATTGTTTCTTGAGCGTCAATAAAATGCTATTGATTGTTGCTTAGTTTTTGGATTCAATTTTGCAGAATTTTGTTGCATCAACGTTTCAGTTCTACTCTGCAAATTATCATCAGAATGAGAGAGTTGAAAGGTTTTTATTTTTTTTATTTTTTTTCTTGATTATTGATAAAAAGGTAAAATCATGTTGAATCACTAAAATCTTTTTGCTCCTAAAACTCTCTTGCATTGTGATGATGGATCACCGAGTGCCATCCAAAAGTTGATGATAAAAATCTTTACACAATCAAGCCCAAAAAAAATTCATAGCAAAATCATGGTAGCTTATTTCTTCAACTTCAAAACATACTCTATGAATGCTTTGAAAAAAGCTTCCAAATAACTTGAATAACTATTAGTATTATTTAAAATATATCATTATTTATTGTTCAAAAAATTTATTGTCTTTAAATAAAATATTGTCCAATCATTTAGCATAAATCCAAAATCTAAGAAACACCTTGATTTAATCAAATAGTAGAACAATTTAAGCACACAACAAAATGAATAGAAAACATAATATATTAAAATTCATCGATAATAACCACACCAAGCCATTAGACATTACAATTAGACTTTTAGCTTTAATAAAGTTACTAACCAAAGGTCTGACACTTCAACATAATGTACTTCACTAGGAAGTTTTTAGTATATTTTTGAAACATGATCATGTTGCATATCTTTAATTTTTTTTCTTACATTACAAAATATGGAATTAGATCTTCATTGAAGAGAGAAAAGAGAATATGTCAATTTTGCAACATGGAGCAATAAAGACAAAGTGACATTTTGTCATGGAATGTCTAATTATACTCATGCCAGCTATAATGATATTTTGAAATCAAACAATTTGAAAATCAGATCTAGAAAATCAGTTACAAATTGTATAAGGTTTTGATACCGTTTTTTCTAGAGAGAGTGTTGTAGTTCTAGTTTTTTCCCATAGTAAATGGCATGATTGTAAAAACACAAATAGAACATAATACAATTTATTTTTACCTATTTTTTTGTATTCTTACAACATTGTGTAAGAGGATTAAAAGGATCAGATCAGTAAAAATTATGTGAAAATCTTTCAGACCTGTATAATGGTACTATTTTATATAGAGAATAATCATGTCTAATAAACTATAAAATCAACACGACATTTTATAAAAATGTCAACATCCATGCCAGATTTTGAAAATACTCAATTTAAACACTGAAGAAACAAAATTAGACAAACAGCAAACAGATTGATCAAAATTTACTGTAGAAAAACAGATCTAAAAAAGAAATTAAAAAACTGAATAATATTTTAAACCTGTTTTCTCTGAAGGATATGTTATCAAAAAGCAAATCTAGAGAAGTTATACAGAAGTTACAAATTATATAAAGTTTTGAAATCTGTTTTTCTGGAGAGTGTGTTATCAGGGGTCCCAGCTTTAACACTATACGTCATTTACAACCAATCTCCCCTAAAACATCCCTGTCCTATCCACAACATCATCTTCTAAGAATACACATGGACGGCAAGCAATTTTCCTCTTTTCTGCCAGCGACAGGAATTCCAATTGCACACGACTTTCTCCAATGTCTATTTTTACACTCCCCTGCACAAAATTCTTCAATCCGCTCGTTCCCTCCCCTCCAAATCCAACCCCAAAATCAAAACCCTACTCAAATTCCACCGCCATTGCAGCAATGGAATGGAGCTCAGGTCGCGTACTCGGCCCCGCGCCAGCAGACTCCGACTGGTGGGACAAAAAACTCTTCTCCGGCGCCGTCGTCGTAAAAACCCCAAACTCAAACCCTAACCCTAACCCTGAAGCCGATTCCTACCGCATGTATTACTACGGGCGTTCCTCAGACATGTGGAATATGGGAGTGAAACCCTTCAACAAATCCCTCCCCACAGGCAGAATCGGCATGGCCGTCAGCGCAGACGGCACATCCTTCAAACGCTACCGCGGCCATTTACCGAACGGCGCCATTTTCGATCCTTCAGACGATCCCGCGGCCTTCGATTCCGTCCATGTCGCTGTCAGCGACGCCGTTTATGCCGACGGAAAATGGCTTCTGTACTACTTCGGCGGCGGCATGCTCGAGCTTCCCCTCGTCGGGAAAGCAGACGAGAAACACAGAGGACTGCGACTTCTGCCGGGAATTGCATTCTCTTCCGACGGTTTCCGGTTTCCCGAACGCCGAGGCCCGCTTCTGGACGTCGGGAAACCGGGGTCCTGGGATGAGAACGGGGTTTCCTGGCCGAGGTTGTTTCCCGGCGACGGGAAGCTGTTTATGACGTATCATACAAGGGAGAGTGGTGGACCTGCCGGAATGGGGTTTTTTTCGGCGGGTTTGGCGGTTTCCGGCGACGGGCAGCGGTGGGAGAAGGTCGGGAAGATTTTGTCGGTCGGGCAGCCCGGGTCGTGGGATGAAGGTGGGGTTTCTGTGCGCCATGTCATACGGGTTGGTAATGAGTATGTTATGTTTTATGAGGGGTCTAATTTTAGATTTGAGTTTGCTATTGGCTTGGCTTTGTCCAATGATGGGGTGACGTGGCAGAAGGATGTGGAATGTGGGAGGGAGCCAGGTGGACCAATCTTGACAGCTAGGACTGGGGAGGATGTTTGGGACAATGTCATTGTGGGGACTCCTTATGTTTTGGCTATGCCAGATGGGAGTTTTAGAATGTATTATTTGGGGGTTGGGAAAGTGGAGGTTAATGGGGAAGTGACAACTCAGCAAGGTATGGGTTTGGCGGTGAGTGATGGGGCTAATTTTCGTTTCTGGAAGAGATATGGATGTTGATGATGTTTGTGGAGGATTTGATTGTATTGTGATGGGTTCATGTTTACACTACTCATTAAACATGGGTCAATGAATTTGACGTGAATGTTACATAGGTGAGTGTCAAAATGACATAATTTTATTTATGGTAAGATTTTTTATTTTTTATTTTTTTGAGAAAATGTTGAATCATAAATTATAAACGAGTTTTAATATACAATATCTTTACAAAGATGATAACATATACATTGAGTTGTTTGTAATTGCTATATATATTACATAATATTGAATGCCATATAATTTGTTTGTAATTTGTATGTATATGATATGACAAGTGTCTTGTCAAAGTACTTGCTTTAATAGTATTGTGATGATAGTATTTATTGAAGAGTGAACATACATAATGACATTTTCTTGTTTAGTGGATATATGAGGTTTTATATATTTTAGATAAAATGCATTGTGTGTGTAATACTTTACATAATAAAAGCTTACTATAGAAGATATGATACATAGAGGTTGCCATCAAAATGGGAACAATGCTCACCCATAATGCAACAATAGAGACTAAAATCAGAATAGTAAGAACCATTATTACAACAAAAGAACTAAGTTGATTAGTGAACAGACATGATGATATTTTATTGTTTATTGGATAGATGAGATTTTCTATTTTTTAGTTAAAATTCATTGTGCATGTAATACTTTACATAATAAAAGCTTACAATAGAAGAGATGATGCATAGAGGTTGCGATCAAAATGGGAGCAATGCTCACCTATAATGCAACAATAAAGACTAAAATCAGACTAATAAGAACCATTATTACAACAAAAGAACTAAGTTGATGAGTGAACAAACATAATGACATTTTATTGTTTAGTGGATAGATGAGATCTTATGTTTTTTAGATAAAATGCATTTTACATGTAATACTATACATAATAAAAGCTTACAATAGAAGTGATGATATATAGAGGTTGCAATCAAAATGGGAGCAATGCTCACCCATAATGCAACAATAGAGACTAAAATCAGACTAATAAGAATCATTATTACAACAAAAGAACTAAGTTGATGAGTGAACAGACATAATGACATTTTATTGTTTAGTGGATAGATGAGATTTTATATTTTTTAGATAAAATGTGTTGTGCATGTAATACTTTACATAATAAAAGCTTACAATAGAAGAGATGATATATAGAGGTTGCAATCAAAATGGGAGCAATGCTCACCCATAATTGCTCACCCATAATGCAACAATAGAGACTAAAATCAGACTAACAAGAACCATTATTACAACAAAAGAACTAAGTTGAGAGATGAGGAATCACTATTTTGAGAACTTCATATGAGGCCTAGGATTGAATTTTTCACAATAGTTACCAACCCAAAGAAAAAGTCACAAATCACAAGAAAGAAGTCCTCCTGCTTTCCAAAGAACATATTCATCACTACAAAATCATCATATATGATGCAAGACTTGAAAATGGACCGACCCTCTTGCATTTTGTAGCCTTATCTTCTTCTGCCAAGTCAAAAACCTCACCTAACAAGCCATACAATACACCACCATTAATACCTTCGAATGCTTGAGTGATTGCAGGTCAATACGACTTGGAAACCAACTTGTTTTCCACCATGCATACCCAATCAGGGAATGCTACTATCCACAACAAGGGAGTGAAAAAAGTGGAAGATTTGACCGTTATAAAGATGATTGCCTTCACCATTAGTATAATAATGCAGGATCCAAGTGATAGTTGAAGAATAGAGAGAAAATAACTGAGATAGTACTATGCTACAACATTGAAAACTTATTTATTGATCCATTACAAAGAGATCACATTACCTCTCTTTTATAGAGAGTTTTATAACATAACACTGAAACAAAACTCTTAGTCATTTGTGTACGTGGAAGAAACTACCTTCCTTTCATTTAGGAAATGTGAGAATTGACTGCATGAAATTACTGACTATTATAACATCTAAACTGACTCTTATTGCATACATGGAAAGAGTCTTCTATGTGACTTAATGGTTTCAACATTGTAACTAAAAATTCATTTAACGTTAGCTAACATGGAGGAGATATTGTATGCATGAAGGACATGTTGGATTGGGAAAAATTAATTTCCTCAAACATTCCCCCTTAATTTCTACCAATTCAAATCTTTTTCTGGACATCTTTCATCCATACTTAAGTATCTAAAATATGTGAACTCTATAAATCAAACCTAGGAAATCCCATCATTCTCTTGGGATACTCTAACAACCAACTCTGACACACTTGGTCTCCAGTCCATTGTAGGTTCATATGTGATACGACAATTCTTCAACAACGTACATAGAAGTGGTTTTGGATCCAATTATACATAGAATTGTAACGTTTTCTCTATTTCTTGATCTATCAAAGTGGTATCAGAGCCAGATGTTAGAGTGATTTTAGAGTTTAACAGGATGTCAAAGAGAAGGTGAAAAAAAATAAAAATTGCTCAGGTGCTCCTTGATGTTCACTTATTTTAATGATGAAAAAGTTTTCAACAAGTTGAAAACAGAGTAGAGAGTCATTATAGAATGGAGATTGTATGTCTTGATAATGTATGTTGTCATTATTGTTTATTTTGAAGTTGGTTATGTAGGAAGTCTATGAATAAATGTCTAGGTTGAGAAGAAGATTGTGTAAAAGAGCATATCTAAAGCATATAGAACAAAAGAGGATGTTTGATAGAAAAAAATAAATCATGAAAGTAGAGAAGGCTACCAAGTTATGAAGATATGAGTGAATCTTCAAACCTTAAATATAAGGTAAGATATTATTGGTTTGGACTATTGTAGCAGTGAAAGAAGTTATCTATGTAGAGTTTTGATGAAGGGTACTCCCCTTATTTAGCCAAACACACACAACAAAAAAGAGAAATAACTAGAAAATTGCAAGAATAGATTAATGAAAACAACAACAACACTTGCTTTCTATTATCTGCAATGAAATGACAACCCTAAAATCCTCCTTTAGCCCTATTAAGTAGCACAATCAGCCGCCTTAGAATATTCTGAAAAGTGAAATTTCCCATTTTGGCGCCCAGCGGTTCAATTTCCTGTTTTAAGTGATTTTTCTCTATTTTCCTTTTTGCACTGAAATTGGCATCTTGAATGCACAACTTTCAAAAACCACAACTTGTGAACCGTTGATTTGATTAACTATTATAACCCCATTTTGGAAATGGCATGAAGCATTGTATGCCGTAATTTGTAAGGAGGTAGTCAATCAAAGTTTGACTCCTTTTCAAAGTTTCTAAAGCCTTCAAAACTAAGCTCAAAGTTTTTGTACCACCTCGATAAAAACATAAAATGTAATAACTTCAAAACCAAACTAGATCTTGCTATGAAACTTTAGAGTTTTGATGAAGGGTACTCCCCTTATTTAGCCAAATACACACAACACGAGAAATAAATAGAAAATTGCAAGAATAGGTTAATGGCAACAACAACACTTGCTTTCTATTATCCTCAATGAAATGACATTATAATATTCAAAAAAATAACATGCTATAGCCACATAGTCATTTTCATTACAATAGTCTACAAAACAAAGCCACCATCTACACTTCTAGAATTGAACCCTAAAATCCCCCTTTAGCCCTATTAAGTAGCACAATCAATCACCTTAGAATATTCTGAAAAGTGAAATTTCTCATTTTGGCGTCCAACGGTTCAATTTCCTGCTTTAAGTGATTTTTCCCTATTTTCCTTTTGTATTGAAATTGGCATCTTGAAGGCACAACTTCTGAAAACCATAACTTGTGAATCGTTGAGTCGATTAGCTATTATAACCCCATTTTGGAAACGGCATGAAGCACTATACATCCTAAATTACAAGGTGCTAGATGATCAAAGTTTGACCCCTTTTCGAAGCCTCTAAAGCCTTCAAAATTGAGCTCAAAGTTTTTGTACCACCCTGTTAAAACAAAAAATGTAATAACTTCAAAACCAGACTAGATCTTGCTATGAAACTTTACCAGTAGGCTAATATATCAAAAATGAACCTCTAGGGAAGAAAATGGAACAATTCATGCTCAAATGAACAACCTAAAAAAAATAGTAACTCTATCCAAAGATAGCCCTTATTGAAAACTAGACAATATTTTGGGGTGATACAAAATTTCTCTTACACCTTGGTGCTCCTGCATCAGACACCTGGGGTAATTTGAGAAGTGACCTTGTCATGTCTCAGAAGTGCAGAGGAAAACCAAGCCGATCAACCTCTTCCGTTGATAGCCATGATGAATCTTCAACAGGTCATCCTTTCTATTGACCAAATACTCTTCATTGCTTGTTTCTTGTGCTTTTAACCACACAACTATCCAGGATATCTTCTATCTCTTCTGTAGCTGAAGTAGGTGCTGAAATATTTCACTGTACTTCTGTTATCTTATCTTCAATACTTCCTTCATGATACTCTGTCAAATCTGAAGTATTAAACACTAGTGAAATATTGAGTTCACTGCAACTATACTTCATAAGCATTTCCTGAATCATGCTTCTTCAAGATCTTACATGGTCTAAATTTCTTCATGTTCAACTTGTATGTTCCCACTGGAAATCTCTCATTTCTCAAATGAACCATAACTTCATCTCCAATATGAAATTCTTTATGCCTTCTTTTTTTATCTGTCTTAGCCTTGTACTGTATATTCATTTTATTAATATGCTTCTTCATCTCTTCATGAAAATCATTCAAGTGTTTTGAAAAATCTCCAACTTCAGCACTACTCTTTTCTCCATTATCCAACTTCCTTAATTCTAAAGCATTTCTAGGACTACTCCCATATACAATTTGGAATGGTGATTTTCCAATGCTCCTATTGACACAATTATTGTATGCAAATTTTGCCTGTGGTAAAATTAGATCTCACCCCTTTGGTTTATCTCCAACTAAGCATCTCAATAGATTCCTCGAGCTCCTATTCACCACTTATGTCTATCCATTAGTTTGTGGATGGTGTGATGAGCTAAACTTCAAATCTGTATTTAACTTCTTCCACAATGTCCTCCAAAAATACCTAACAAACACAGTATATCTATATGAAATTATGCTCTTTAGTAGACCATGTAGTATCACAACTTTTTTGAAAAATAACCCACATGAACATCATCATTAATCTTTTTGCAAGGAATGAACTATGTCATCTTCGAGAACCTGTCTACAACCACAAAAATGGAATCATGCCCTCTCTGAGTCCTTGGTAAACCAAGAGTAAAGTCCATACTAATATCCTCACATGGCCTCTCTGGTTCAGGTAATGGCTGACATAACTCTATATTCTTCCTAGCTCCTTTTGCCATCTGACATATTCTACAACTATGTACAAACTTGTTAACATCATGTTGCAATTGTGGCCAATAATAGTGCTCACAAACCAAAACAATAATTTTATCTTGACCAAAGTGTCCAACCAATCCTCCACTATGCTTCTCTTTGATTATAAAATTCAACCATCTAGTCTTGTCTACAGTAACATGCTATGTGCAAGCCCTCCAGGCCTCGCCAAAATCATGATCCTCAGAATACAAACTCTTGATTTCTTGGAACCCAACAACTTCAATCTGCATCTCTGTCAAAAAATTATGCCTCCTTCTCAAGACACGTGCAACCCTATTAGACTTTTCACTCATGTGATTCAAAACAAAAGTGTAACTCTGCAAAAACTCAACCCATTTTAAATGCCTCCAATTCAACTTCCCTTGGCTATTAAAATATTGTAAAGCTTGATGATTAGTAAACAAAGCAAACTCTTTAGGAAAATGATAACATCTCCACTTCCTCAATTCCTTAACTATAGCATAAAACTACTTATCATAAACATAATATTTTCTTTTGGTATCATTCAACTTCTCACTGAAATAAGAAATGGGTTTACCTTCCTGACTCAAAACAACTCCAATGGCATTGCCACTAGCATCACAGTCTACTTGAAATACCTTACTAAAATATGGAAGTTCCAAAACAAGATGCTCTATAACTTTTATCTTCAACAAATCAAAACTCTTTGTTGCTCATGCAGTCCACTTAAACTCTTTTCTATCCCATCTCATAGTTTGAGTCAAGGGTCCACAGATACTAATGTAATTTATGATAAATTTTCTATAAAACCTAGCCAAACCATGAAAATATCTTACTTCAGTAGAACTTCTTGGAGTAGACCATTCAAGGATAGCCTTCACTTTCTCTAGGTCCATTTTAAGACCATTTACTGAGACAAAAAGTCCCAGGTAAACTAACTCCTTCACAAAATTACACTTCTTCAATTTAATCAATAAATTTTTTTCCCTTAACTTCTCAAAGACCCTACGAATATGCATTATATGCTCCTCCAATGTCTTACTAAAGATCAAAATATCATCCAAGTAAACAATAAGAAACTTACTCAGGAATTCTTCAATACCTCATTCACGAGCCTCATAAATGTGCTCAGTGCATTGGTTAGCCCAAATGACATGATTAACGACTCATACAAGCCCTCCTTCCTCTTGAAGACTGTCTTTCATTCATCTCCTTCTCTAATCCCGATTTGGTGATATCTGCTCTTCAAATCTATCTTTGTGAAGTAATCAACTCCACTCAAGAAATTTGTAATGTCATCCATCCTTGGCAAGGGAAACCTATACTTGACAATAATCTTATTGATAGATAAAGAATATGTACACATCCTCCATTCTCCATTTTTATTTGGTGCTAGTACTGCTGGTACATCACATAGACTCAAACTCTCTCAAATCAACCCCGTCTATAACAATTCTTTCACTTGTCTATTCAACTCTTCACTCTCTACTGGAGTCATTCTATGGGTTTCCTTATTTGGTAAATTAGCTCCAAGAATCAAGTCCATTTGATGACTAATCTTTCTTATTGGTGACAATCCATTAGGCACATTATCAGATACAATATCCTGAAACTCATCCAATAAATCTACAACTTGTACAAATACATCTTCTACTTTATCTTTATCTTGACTCTTGGAATTAAAATAAAACACATATGTTCATGCTCCATTCCTTCTATAAACTTCCTTCCATCAACTAAACATATTTTGGCATTACTGCATACCTTTTCCTTTGTTTCCTTCAATGGCTTCAACTTGTGTCAAACTCTGTCATTTGTCAAGGAATAGGTATTTGCATACCCATCATGTACTGCATGACGATCAAATTGTCGTGGTCTCCCTTACAAAAGATGAAAATCATCCAAAGGCATAATATCAAACAATACCTCATCATGATAGTTTCCAATTTGAACTTTACTAGACTCTATTCACTGACCAAAGCCTTGTGATCCTTCTATAACCAAGAAATCTTATAAGGATTTGGATGTTTTCTTCTTTCCAACTTCAATTTATCCATGATTTCCTTTGAAACAAGATTATCAATACTACCACTATCAATAATGACATTGCATACTTAACCATTACACTTACACCTTGTGTGGAAAAAAATATTCCTTTGCTCATATTTCTTCTCATCATTTAGCAAGGCTCTTCTAGTAAAAAGGACATCTCCCCTTTCTGCATCTTTAAAATGTGATGACTTAGCATCTTCATCTACATGTGAAGCTCATGCATTTTCGTCTAGTCTTCTATTTGTGATCCCTTGATGTTGGGGACACTCATAAGCTCTGTCCTTCACCGCAATGAAAACGTGTCCCATGAAAATCTCCTCTTCTTATTCCTTACCCTCTTCCTCTTCCTCTCTAATCTTTGTTATTTTGATCGTGAGGAAGATATGAATTATTTCCCCTTTGATTCTGACTTCTACTAGAGTCATCATTCTTCTGATCTTCATTTAATCCTCCATAAGACCATCCACCAGGATTTCCACCACAACCTCTTCTAGTTTGTCGACTTTCAAACTTTTTGTTCAATTTTTATTCTACCTTCAAAGAAAATTGATATGCATCTTCAATGGTAGACATTCTCACCATTATAAACTCCTCTTGAATACTCGACCTCAACATATTTATGTAATGGGAAACCTTCTCCTTGTTAGCTTCTAAATAATATGTTTTGATAAGAACTCTATAGAGCTCCTCTATAAACTCCTAGACATATTTTCCTACTTGATGCAACCCTTGCATTTTCTTCAATAAATCAAGCTCATAGTCAATAGGAATGAACTATCTCTTCATTTTGTCCACCATTCGATCCCATCTTGCTATATTCTCCTTCCCTCTTCTATTTCTCTCTAATTGAATCTCTCTCCACCAAAGTTTAGCATGACCTTTCACCTTGGCCTTTGTGAATTTGACGCTCTTTCCTCAAGTTCAAAGCAATCTTCCATATCATTGATCAAATCGATCAACTATTCTGGATTAAGATTTCCATAAAATGTAGAAACTTCAATCTTGGGTCTCTTTCTAATCTTGGAAATGGCCCTAAAAAAATTAACTTCATCGGGATCCCTAGTTGTTTCTTGCTCCTATTCAAATTGTCCTTCTTCAGATTCATCCTCACATGCATCTCTTTCCATAATATTGGTTCCTCTATGCAACTCCTCTTGTAGAGCTTGCAGTTGCCTCTACAGGGCTCTAATACTCTCTTCTGTCACACCTACAATTCTTCCACCACGGTTCCTTTATAGAGGCATTTTTTGTACTTATCTCTCAGACCCACAACTAGTGTCTAGACGCAAACTACCTCACATTCAATGATCTTTCTACATGCTAAGGAACTTCTTCTCCAATACCACTTGATGAAGGGTACTCCCCTTATTTAGCCAAACACACACAACACAAAAGAGAAATAAACAGAAAACTGCAAGACCAAATTAATGGCAACAACAACAACACTTGCTTTCTATTATTGTCAATGAAATGACATTACAATATTCATAAAAATAACATGCTATAGCCACACGGTCATTTTAATTGCAATAGTATGCAAGACAGAGCCTGTAATTCCCCCCAGGGATCCCAAAAGAAATTAATCTAAAACATGTTATTAAGTTTATAGAGAATAATTTTTTTATTAAAATTTTACAACCAATAAAGAATAACATAGCAGAAGAAATAATGTAAAGACAATACATACTCATTAATGTAACTCATTTACAGATTACAAATCCCAAGGGTTCCATGACGTAGAATTACTTAAGTTAATTAATCTACTACATACAATAAATAATATAGAATCTTCATATAACACAAATGAATGAAACCTAGATACATATGATACCATAAGGTATACACAATGAAACAACATCCACTAAAAAATTTGTAGGGTATATAACAATAACCAAGGACAAAGTACAATACAATAAATGAAAGATAAAGGCAAGTCTCCAATGAAGAACAAGAGAAAACAAATGTTATAAGGATTATCCATCACTGGTACAAGGACATTGGAATCTCAAATGGTAAAAGAATCACTACCACATGACCTTGTGGAACCAAAGGTTCACTCCCACCATGCTGAGGAAATAACAACAAACCCCACTCGGAACCAAAGGTTTGGGGTGTCTAAGCCTCTATTTTGGCTAGATTGTTGTGTCTTTGGAACCTTTATAGTTTTATCTTAAGTTCCAATTATGTAAAGGGTTTCGGGGCCCCTTCAAAACCTTTTGTTACCTTAATAAAAAACAAACACCAAAGTCAACCATCATACAAACTAAGAAAGGGATCCTAAAAGCTCTCTATCTCAAGATGTACAACTCAAAATGTAAAGGTAAATATACTAATCCTAGAGGCAACAAACACATGTAGGAGACCTAAGATAAAATCAAGGAAGTGCCATCACATATGTCAACCCCTTATGATGATCTCATTAGACTCCGTCTCCCAAGTGTGAACATATGTGAAACTAGAAATACTCTCATACAGACACGGATAACCAATCATGCTAGACCTCAATATCACTACTAGATGAGAAAGCATCTTCTCCCACTCCCATCCTTAGCTTATACTATCACTCAAGGCATGAGCGAGGAACACATTATCTTATTAATTTATTTTAAAACCTTGTTTAACGTATTATGTTAGCACTTAATAAGTAACTTGCAAATGATACCCAAGTAGCCACTTTTGGGCTCCAACACCTCCAAAGCAAGTCACTTCCCCTCTAACACCTTGATAACCTACCCTAAGCTCATAAGTCTCAAATAAATCTCATACATCTAATAGAAGTACAATGATCATATATCAGTTCCATAGATGCTAAATGGAACACACACTGGTCCTCAAACCAAACATCATAAAATTTATACTAGTCCTCAAACCATAACATCATAAAAACATACTCTCTCAAAGAGTTCACAAACTAATGAGATTAAAATGAAAAAAAGTTGGGTAAAAAGTTCGAAACCATTATCACATTACAAACATTATAAATATCTATGCCACAATAAAAAGGTAAACTTCAAGCCTCTGATAACAATTCATAAAAGCCAACTTAATGCTACCCATACCAACAATCAAACACTAACTAAAAACTCCAATAAGAAACACATCAATATTAAATTCTCATCAAATAATATTTAATTATATATCATTATTATTATTATTATTTTCTAAAAGAATTCCCATGTATGAATTTTTTTCTAAATATAGAATGTCACTACATGCAAATTTTGAAAAGTTTTTTTTGTTTTTAATTAATTTTTTTTTAAAATAGAATTTCTCAAAATAGAACATCACTACATGCAAATAAACATATCTTTCTTAAATAACATGTAAGTGAATATATCTTCCCTAAATAACATGCAACTCAATATATCTTACTTAAATAACATGCAACCAAACATATCTTCCATAAATAACATGCAAATGAATATATATCATTCCTAAGTAACATGCAATTGAATATATCTTTCTTAAATAACATGCAACTGAATATATATCTTTCCTAAATAACATGCAACTAAATATATATTTCTTAAATAACATGCAACTGAATATATCTTTCCTAAATAACATGCAACTGAATATATATTCCTTAAATAACATGCAACTGAATATATATTCTTTAAATAACATGCAACTGAATATATCTTTCCTAAATAACATGCAACTGAATATATTTTCCTTAAATAACATGCAACTAAATATGTCTTCATTAAATAACATGCAATTGAATATATCTTTCTTAAATAACATGCAACTGAATATATCTTCCTTAAATATGATGGAACTAAATATATATTTCCTAAATAACATGCAACTAAATATATCTTCCTTAAATAACATGCAACTGAATATATCTTTTTCCTAAATAACATGCAATTGAATATATCTTACATAAATAACACGCAACTGAATATATCTTCACTAAATAACATGCAACTGAATATATCTTCCTTAAATAACATTCAACTAAATATATTTTTCCTCAGTAACATGCATATGAATATATCTATCTTTCACACATGTAAATCTATATTATTTACATGCACATATCTATATTTCTATTTCAAAAGCATGCATTTTCTCTAAAAATGAACTCTTTCAAAACCCTAAAAACTATGGAAGGTCATAATTGAAATAAATCAAAGAAAAACTTTTTAAAAAAATCTAATCAAATTTTCCTTCCAAAAGATTTCCTAACATTCCTGATTATCAAATAAATACATCTTTTTAATAAACAGACATCATTTATATACAAGATCTAATCAAATATGAAGAAGACAATTATTTCAATTGATAATTTTTTAAGATTTAAAAACCTTACCTTAATACACAAAGTTGAATCGAAAATCAATTCCAAATCTTGAAAACTCAAAGCTTTCGAAAACCCCAAAACTTTAATCTTGCAAAAAATTGCCAAGAGATAATTCTTCAAAACCTAATTGAATTATGTCTCCAAATGGCATCCTAGCTCTCTTATATAGAAAACCTAGACAGTAGAGTTAAATGAATGCAACTCCAAAATAACAAAATAGAATTCAACTATTAAAAATAATAAAGTTGTTAACTCCAAATCATAGAAATTAGAACTTAACTCTAACCTCGTTTATATCAAACCTTTAATTAATTAAAATAATTATTTTAATTAATAATTCTCATTCATGCAAATCATTCAGCTATTAACTTAAATTTATATTTCAATTTTATTAAACTAAAAGTGCAAGTTTAATTGCATATTAATATTTAATTAACAATTAATATTTTTAGCATATTAATAATATACAATTTGATAATTAAATATTAATTCATTATTTATTCTTTAATTTCTATTTTAGATTTAATAATTAATTAAATCCTCTATTTTTATAATTAGACTTTATAATTAAGTCTTTTTAATTAACAAATGTATTTAATTAATGAGAATTAATTAAATATCCTTATATTTAATATTTTCATATTTAATAGATTTAATTATTTAATCACATATTAATCTTATAAATCACTTAACCATTTTAACACAAAAATACATCAAACCATATGACATTCTTACATGAAGCAAACCAACTAAACCAAAAGATAACAATCAAACCTAAAGGAAGGTCTCACGAATTTACATCACCTTGACTAATCCTGATAGGTAGAAAATTAGATACGTGTCCACTATTTCATGATAATTAATGGCTTGGGTTGGGATTAGACATGTATGTTATCTCCCCTCTCTTACCATTGAGATATTGTGATAGGGCACGCTCATCCTGACAATTCAAGGAAGTTAATGTCTGTTACCTAAAATCTTGCATAAAAGATGAGCATGTAAATACATGTATAAATATATAACATACAATGCTAGGGATCGACTGATTGTGTGGATCTCGCAAGCAAGTAACTACGACTTCGTCCCTCAACCATATCAGACATATCAAATAGAAATATAAAACATACACGCCCAACCATACACATGCAAGTATGGGGTCAGTAAAACCATAAACAAAATAACATCAAATCTATCTGAAGATCTAATACACACATGAAAAGTGACATAAAAG
Source organism: Chamaecyparis obtusa (assembly GCA_027943335.1). Classification (NCBI taxonomy): domain Eukaryota; kingdom Viridiplantae; phylum Streptophyta; class Pinopsida; order Cupressales; family Cupressaceae; genus Chamaecyparis; species Chamaecyparis obtusa. Next base: position 1,170,334 of record BSBK01003834.1, read on the forward strand.
AGTTTGGCCAATTAAATTAAAAAGAAAACTATGGGAGGGGTATTACATTCACCTCCCCTAGAATTAGGCATACTCTTGGAATCCTAAAAACAAATAAGGCTATGCATCCTTCAATCACGTAGCGTCCTACTAAGACAAAAGATAAAATGATATCTAAAAACAAGCCAGAAAATAAGGACATGATATATAGTCATCAAGAGAAATATAATTCTAGTTTAAGCATAAACTGAAAATCACATTGATCAATCATTCATTATTTAACAATTTAAATAGATCTAGATCTTTATTCATTTATCATTATATAAAACATATAGTAATCAATTGTATAAAACACACATTTGTATCTACATCAAATAATAAGTTGAGAAGTTGATGCAAACCTAGTTAATGCAACACTCATATAAAATCAAATCTAAACATACAAGTTTAATATCCTACCTTTAGGTTCATAAATGTAAGATTTGAGCAATACAAATCCACAAAATTTGAAGATCACCTGCATACAAAAACCTGTTACAAGGAAGTAGAGACAAGAAGAAGGCAAGGGTTTGACTAAAAAATATGAAGAAAAAAATATCTTCAATTAATGAATGAATTAAATGTACAATGGATCATCCTTATAAAGGAGATCGAAAGCCCTTGAAAGACAACCCTAGTGCATGTAATAATTAGTTAAACTATTACATGACTAATGCATGCAAGTTTATATTTAAAAAAACTAATGCATGTGCGTTTAACTAAAGCAAAATGAGTTGACATCTTAAGAAGGGAGTAAAGTTAATTAAGATAATTAATATTTTACTCTAACACCCCCCCTTAAGATGAGCAACAATGCAACTAAAAACAATGCAAAAAGAAAGCAAAGGAAACTACAATGCTGAAAGCATAAAAATGGGTCCCGACAACATGGTCTGATGAGGTACCCAGCACAACCAAATCTTTGTAAAATGGAGAAATAGAGAAAACCCAGTGGGAAAAAACCCTACTCCAAAAAGAGATAGAAAAATGCAAAAAAAGAAATGGCTCAAGAGACTCTCTCAAAACCATAAGTACAACCAACCCCCCCATGAGAGAGGGATGAGACACCGAAGCCCCCCCAAAATAATGGAACCCCTGTGGAAATGATCGAACCAATGGAACTCCAATGTGGAAGAAACAAAGGCACAGAACAAGGAAACCCCTAAATGAGAGGTGAAACTGGGAGGCCTAACTGATGCTCAAATGAGAAAACATGAGGATCCTGAAAGGGAATCCCCAATGTAGGTGGTGTGACAAGTGTGCTGACACTGTCATGAAAGAGGAGATGAACGTCCTCTGTAGAATCCTCAACAAGTGCACCTGGTGGCTCGATGAATGGAGCTGGAGGGTCAGGCAGTGCTGAAGAAGAATCCTGCTGAAGAGAAAAGACCTCAACAGGATGTGGTGTGGCAGTCATAGCAGTGATCTCAAGAACAATACAAAAGATCAAGCGACCTGAGTGCACCACATGAGGCTCTCGCAAAAGAGGAGAGTTGTGCTATGATAATGGAGATGGTGGACCAATGTGTGAGAAGGTGTAGAGACGGGTGGAATGATCAACTATCCCTGTAGCAATAATGCCTCTTGTCGCACTATCCCAAATGAAGATTGAATTTGCAGTGAACTCAACTGTCTTCCTTGATCCACTGTGTGTAATCTGATAAATCAAGAGAAGGTTTATAGACATAGATGGAACATACAGTACATCATTGAATGTGCCATCCTGAATGCCTACTGAACCTTTCCCGTAGACTGTCAGGATAGTATTATTCCCCATGAGAATATGAGGAATGGGAGAAGCCTCAATAGTAGAGAAGACCCCTTGAGAAGATGCCATATGGTGAGAAGCACCTGAATCTAGTATCCAAGGGACCTATGAAGTGGATGCAATGGATGCCCGTAATGCATGACCCTATCCAAAATCATGTCTAGATGTCGAAGATGTGGAAGAAGACTAAAAAGCAGACCCCTGTGAGGTAGACGAGGATGGAGAGGAAAGAGTGCTCTTCTGAAGAAGAGCTTGCAAATCTGCAATCTATTTCTCATAGCCATCAAATCTCTTCTAAAAACAATGTGACTCATCATGAGGTCCCTTCTGACAATAGGAACATGTAGGTCTCTCAGTCTTCTGTTTCTCCTTCTTAGAAGAAGATGGTGGGCCAGTAGAGTGCTGAGAAGAGGAATTTGATATCTGCTTTGGCTTCTGCTTCTACTTTTCTTTGGATGGTTGGGCAACCAATGCTTGGTTCTTTGACCCTGTTAGAGAGTTCAACTGAGTAAGCTTGGCTTGATCTCTAGTCAAACGATCATAGAACACCTCAAAAGTGGGCATGGTGAATGTAGGTCCCAAAGCGTCCATGGTAGAATGAAAGGTAGAAGAGAAGATCTGAAAGTTTCCCCAAAGCTTAGACAAAATCAGATAAATGCATTCTTTATCAGTCTTTCACTTTCCACATCCATGTAACAAATATCTTTTCTATTTGAACTTCATCTGAAAGTCCTCAATAGAGGGAAAATAATCAAGTACAAGAGAGGTAAGCTCTGCCTCAATCTGAAGTGCTCTGAACTCATTGATGGTACTAAATAATGTCTCAAATTTAGCCCACATCTATAGAGGGGTAGTGCACCCATCAAGATGAAACTGCAAGTTGTCTGATACCTGTAAAGAAATCAACCCCATAGCCTCATCCATCTTGTTTCGATGCTGCATGATCTCAAAGGGCCTTTGTAATATTGGCTGCACTGCATCTAGACAAGACTAGAGCCCTTTTGAATGAAGAAGTCATGTCATTAGGGTTTTCCATGTGTGATAATTATGTGGGGTCAGAATTTTTAGACAAGAAGAGGTCCCAGCCATATTTTTTAGAAGGGATTTTTGTTTTGATAAATATCTGGTTTAACTGATAGAAACAAGAAAATAACACCCCCCACAATTCAAATATCAAACCCCTAAGCCTAGAATGATATGCTATATTAAGAGAAGAGAAAAAAATCTTCAGATCTGAATCTTGTGTACCTTGAAATTTTTTTGATGAAAATAGGCAAAAATCTGGATGGTTCTCGAGAAGAGCTTTTCGATGATTCTTTCGGATCGAAAAATGGAGCTAATTTGAGCAAATTAGCCCCCCTGGAATGCAAGAAAGATAATCTGACTTTGACAGCAAAAAATGCAAGCTAGATGACAAAAAAAACACTAAATAAAACACCATGAGAGCGTTAGGCTCGGAACCAGCTTTCTGACAATATCTTGTTTGCCCAATTTTGACACTGTATGCTCAAGTTATGAACAAAATACCAACTAGTGCACTAGAGAGCCCAAAAATGGTGTAAATGAGGATGATGCATGTTGATGTCATCAAATGACGAGCTTAAATTTGACGACCAAATGGCTATCACCGCCCAAAAAGAACAAAAAAATAAAATAAAATAAAAAAATTTCAAAATTGCATGTGCATCTTGGGATCCATGTCAAACCTTTCAGATTTTTGTCTCGATTTGTGTGCCAAAATGTTCTTGTCCTAATTTATGTCAGGGAGCAAAATTTTTGCCTCATTTTGCATGTCAATCCGTACAAATTTTGTCTTAGGAAGCGTGCAGATCCATACAATTTCCACCTCGTGAAGCGTGTCAAGCTTATGGTACCTAAAAAAAAGGCTCAAAATGCAAAGTTGTCCAAATTGGATGTGCATTATATCAAAATAAGGGTTTTTGGGCGTTGTGAGCTCAACGATGAGGTTTGTTTGAGCTCAAAGTGCACCAAAATTTAGAGACCCCCTAATTTTAATAAAAATAACCAAAAAAATCTTAATATGAATCCTTCAAACGCGAACAAGCTGTAGCAGATTAGGCTCTGATACCATGTAGGATTTGAGCAATACAAATTCACAAAACTTGAAGATCACCTGCATACAAAAACCTGTTACAAGGAAGTAGAGACAAGAAGAGGACAAGGGTTTGACTCAAAAATATGAAGAAAAAAATATCCTCAATTAATGAATGAATTAAATGTACAATGGATTATCCTTATAAAGGAGATCGAAAGCCCTTGAAAGACATCTCTAGTGCATGTAATAATTAGTTAAACTATTACATGACTAATGCATGCAAGTTTATATTTAAACAAACTAATGCATGTGTTTAACTAAAGCAAAATGAGTTGACATCTTAAGAATGGAGTAAAGTTAATTAAGATAATTAATACTTTACTCTAACAACAAATAATAGTTTGAAATATAAAATAGTTATATGTTTTGGGCGTACAAATTCTTAGAGTTCCCAGTATATAGAAACTCGAGCTCTGATACCAAGTGCAATGCCTCACTAGGGAACCCATAAAAAATTAACCTAAAACATGTTACTAAGTTTACAGAATAATTTTTTATTAAAAGTTTACAACCAATTTAAAATAACATAGCGGAGGCAATAATGTAAAGATAATACATACTCATTAATGTAACTCGTTTACGAATTACAAATCTCAAGGGTTCCATGACATAGAATTACTTAAGTTAATTAATCCACTAAATACAACAAACACTATACAATCTTCATATAATGCAAATGATTAACAAGTACATCATCTCATAAATGAAATCTAGATACATATAATACCATAAGGTATACACAATGAAACAACAACCACTACACAAGTCACAGTATATGTAACAATAACCAAGTACAAAGTACAATAAAATAAATGAAAGATAAAAGAAAGTCTCCAACAAAGAACAAGAGAATACAAATGCTACAAGGATCATCCAACACTGGTACAAGGATGTTGGAATCTCAAATTGTAAAAGAATCACTACCACGTGACCTCATGGAACCAAAGGTCCACTTCCACTGTGCTAAGAAGATAACAAACACCAAAGTCAACCATCATACAAACTAAGCAAGGGATCCTGAAAGCTCTCTGTCTCAAAAGGTACAACTCAAAATGTAAAGGTTAAACCTACTAATCCCAGAGGAAACCAACACATGTAGGATATCTAAGATGAAATTAGGGAAGTGTGTCACATACGTCAACCCCTTAGGACGATCTCACTAGTTTCCATCTCTAAAGTGTGAACATATACAAAACCATAAATCCTCTCATACAAACAAGGATAACCAATCATGTCAGACCTCAACATGACTACTAGATAGGAAAGCATCTTCTCTCACTCTCATCCTTAACCTATACTAGCACTCAAGGCATAGGCGATGATCATATTATCTTATTAATTCATTTTAAAACCTTTTAATGTATTATGTCATCACTTATTAAGTAACTTGCAAAGGATACCTAGGTAGCCATTTTTGGGCTCCAACACCTCCAAAGCAAGCTACTTCCCCTTTAACACTTAGATAACCTACCCCAAGCTCATAAGTCTCAAATAAATGTCATAAATGTCATAGAAGTACAATGATCAAATATCAATTTCATAGATGCCAATAGGAACACACACTAATCCTCAAACCAAACATCACAAAATCTATATTGTTCGTCAAACCATAACATCATAAAAATATACTCTCTCAAAGAGTTCACAAACTAATGAGATTAATTACAATGAACAAAGGTTGGGTAAAAAGATCGAAACCATTATCTCATTATAAACATTGTAAATATCTATGCCATAGTGAAAAGGTAAAACCCCAAACCTCTAATAACAATTCTTAAAAGCCAAATTAATGCTACCCATACCGACAATCAAACAGAACAACCAAAAACTCCAATAATAAACACATCAATATTAAATTCTCATCAAATAATATTTAATTATATCATTACTATTCTTATTTTTATTTTTCTAAAAGAATTCCCGTGTATGAAATTTTTGTAATTTTTTAAAAAAATCCAAAAAATTAAATTTCTAAATATAGAATATCGCTACATGCAAAATCAATTTTATTTTATTTTATTTTTTAAATAGAACTTCTAAAAATAGAATACCGTTAGATGCAAATAAATATATCTTTCTTAAATAACATGTAAGTAAATATATATTTCCTAAATAACATGCAACTGAATATATCTTCCTTAAATAACATGCAACTAAATATATCTTCATTAAATGACACGTAACTAAATATATCATTCCTAGGTAACATGCAACCGAATATATCTTTCTTAAATAACATGTAATTAAATATATCTTTCCTAAATAACATACAACTGAATATATCATTCATAAATAACATGCAACTGAATATATATTCCTTAAATAACATGCAGCTGAATAAATGTTTCTTAAATAACATGCAACTGCATATATCTTCTTTAAATAACATGTAACTAAATATATATTTCCTAAATAACATGCAGCTGAATATATCTTCCTTAAATAACATGCAACTAAATATATCTTTTCCTAAAGAACATGCAATTGAATATATCTTTTCCTAAAGAACATGCAACTGAATATATCTTTCATAAATAAGATGCAACTGAATATATCTTCCCTAAATAACATGCAATTGAATATATCTTCCTTAAATAACATGCAACTAAATATATATTTTCTAAGTAACAAGCAATTGAATATATATATCTTTCACACATGCAAATCTATATTATTTACATACACGTATCTATATTTCTATTTCAAAAGCATGCATTTTCTCTAAAAATGAACTCTTCCAAAACCCTCAAAACTATGGAAGACCATAATTGAAAATAAGTCAAAGGAAAACTTTTAAAGAAAATCTTAATCAAAATTTCCTTCCAAAAGATTCCCTAACATTCCTGATTATGAAATAAACACATCTTTTTAACAAATATTAATCATTTACACACATGATCTAATCAAACACGAAGAAGAAAATGATTTCAATGGACAACTTTTAAAGATTTTAAAACCCCACCTTAATACACAAAGTTGAATTAGAAATCAATTCTAAATCTCGAAAACCCAAAGCTTTTGAAAACACCAAAACTTTAATTCTCTAAAAGTTTGCCAAGAGAGAATTCTTCCAAACCTGATTGAATCATCTCTCCAAATGGTCTCATGGCTCTCTTATATAGAAAACTCAGATATAAGAGGTGAAAGAATGCAACTCCAAATTAACAAAATAGAACTCAACTGTTAAAAATAATAAAGTTGTTAACTTTAAATCACATAAATTAGAACTTAACTCCAACCTCGTTTATATCAAACCTTTATTTATTAAAAAAAAAAATTAATTAATAATTCTTATTCATGCAAATCACTCAACTTTTAGCCTAAATTTAAATTTAAATTTTATTAAATTGAAAGTGCAAATTTAATTGCATATTAATATTTAATTAACAATTAATATTTTTAGCATATTAATAATATACACATTGATAATTAAATACTAATTCACTATTTATAAATTTAATTTCAATTTTAGATTTAATAATTAATTAAGTTCATTTTTATAGTTATACTTTTTAATTAACAAATGTATTTAATTAATTCTCATTAATTAAATACCCTTATATTTAATATTTCTATATTTAATAAAATTTAATTATTTAATCACATATTAATCTTACAAATCACTTAACCATTTTAACACAAATCACATCAAACCACATGACATGCCAACATGAAGCAAATCAACTACACCAAAATGCAACAATCAAGTCCAAAGGAAGGGCTCACGAATTTATGTCATCTTGACGAATTCAGATAGGTAGAAAATCATATACTTGTCCACTATTTTAGGACAATTAATGGATTAGGTTGGGATTGGACATGTATGTTATCTTCTCTCTCTTACCATTGAGATATTGTGATAGGGCACGCTCATCTTAGCAATTCAAGGAAGTCGATACCTGGTACCTAAAATTTTGCATAAAAGATGAGCACGTACATACATGTATAAGAGCACTTGGTATCAGAGCACACTTCTCTTATTGGATAGTTTAACCACTGAAGGGTAAAGATCTAAGTCATGGAGAGGTATAAGTTAGATAAGACTATTGAGAATCAGAAGATTCAGATGCAGATATTTGTTGAATAGTATAAGAAAGCCAAGGAAGGACTGAAGAAATTACTGGTTGAAAGGAAGAATCTAGCTATTCTGCAAAATGAGATTGGCTACCATGAAGAAGTAATTGATGATATATTTGACCACATTGGATCTAGTTCAGGGAGTATTTCTGATGGATCTGAAAGTATAATCTCTGACTTGTCTAAGAAGAATCAACATTTAACCAAACAAGTGAAAGCACTGCAAATAGGTCAAGAATCTCAGATGGTGAGAATGGTTGAAATAATGAACAATGCTAGATAGGCTGAGCAAGAAATGAATCTGGCTATTAAAGACCGAAGACAGACAACTGAACAACTACAAGCTAAAGAGAGTGAGATACAAAGACTCACCGATCGTCACTTTCAAGTATCTAATCATATGATGACTGTGAATCAAGAAGTCAACTGAGTGAATGGAGAATTGTTTAAAAGACTTGAAGATGTTGCAATACTCAGAGAAGAAAATGAAAAATTGAGAAATTAAATAAAGACACAAAAATAGCATAATGAGATGATGAGGCTAGCTGAGAACAATTCCAAGAAGATTCATGATTTTCTGATTAATCAAAGAAGATTTGAATTTTGGAAGCAAAGCTGGACTAGGCTATATCGGCGAAGGAGAATCATCACAACAAGCTGAACAGGTCAACAATAATCAAAATCAGAGACCTAAAGTGTTGACATGTTATCACTGTGGCAAACCGGGACATACATCTAATGTGTGTAGAAGCAAAGCACAAGGTAAACCTCATGTCACTCCTAAGTTCAATGGATATTGCTATTATTGTGGAAAGTATGGTCATCAAGCTTATGAATGTAGAGCTAAATAGAATGCTAACAATACTACTGTGGAGAAGTTATGTTATACTTGTAATAAGCATGGACACATTGCACAAGAATGTAAGGCAAAAATGAAGCAAGTATGGACTCCTAAGCAGAAGACACAACGCAAGCCTTATCAACCGAAGAGACAAGGTAATTCTTATGTTTTGGATTATAACACATGGGCTAACTATGTTGCATGTGGTAGGTATGGGCACATTGCAGCAAATTGTAACAAGAAAAGATGGGTTGGACAATAAAGAAGCTGGACAAGCACTAGAATGGCATGTTTGCATTGTCATAAGGTTGGTCATTTAAGCAAAGACTGTAGAGACCGAGCACCAGAAGAAGGTCATGTATTTGAGAGTGGAAACACTATTGTAGATATCATGAGAATAAGGAACATCATGTGGAAGAAGGCATCTAATGAGAATGCAGAGTCAAGTAATGTTGTCGGTGAAACCTCATCCACTGGATTGGGTGACATCGGTACCTCCACCTAAGGTGAAATAGGTATGTATGGGATTGACATTTCAAAATGATCACATTTTACATACAATTCCTCATATATGATGTGCAAATACCAAATCTGCATGAATAAAGATGCATCGTGGTTTATATGTTTTGAGCTAACAAAGTTATACAGTCGGTAAAAGTTAGACCGAGCATTGGTTACCCGTCAGTAATCACCATTCAAGGTTACCCGAATAATAGTATCAACCGAGCAAAGAAATCTTGTGTTAACCGAGCTATTGAAAGATTGTAGCTGTCACCTGAGCTGACAGTTATCATGAACTGGAAAGTAGGTCAAGCATTTATTGCATAAAGTTTTGAGTGGGAATATCAAAAATTTTATATATACACGAAAGATAGAGTTTATTTTTCACATTGCGATTTCGGAGAGCTAAAATTTCACAAAGTGAGTTCGAGCAAGAATCTTTCAAGAAAATTCAAGCTACTGTAGATTTAACCGAGCACACTCTTCAATACATTCCAAGTAAGTTGAAACCCTACTGAGCATATTTCTCGTACTTATCAGAAAACCTAGTTTGTTGAATTGGCATCTACTGTGAGTTCTTCTAAAGTTGTGGAAGAAGTTAATTTAATAGTTTCAGCAAATTTAATAGTTAATTTAAGATTGGGGAAGTAGGAGATTTTGAGACTATTTTTGCATATCAACAATTGTGTGGCAACGATGGAAAGTTGAAACCGGAATTTAACCAAATTGAGAAAATAGGTTTATCATGCGCCATACATTTTTCGTCAAAACCCTACTGATTAGGGTTGTATTGAGTCAGTACCATGATGGAAAGTTCTGGTTGGATAAACCAATTGTGGTTACAAAGAAAATGATCAGTAGGGTTACTGGTTATCCTACAATCGACAAAGCAAAAGCTTTTCGAAGCTCATCCTGAGCTGATGTTGAAAAGAGTACCGGAGCAACATGGGATGGTCGTGCACTGAAGATATCTACAATCAAAGACCCAACAGTAAAATTTGCATCACATGTAATTGGGTACAAAATATTTCAGTCGAGCAGATTAAACAACGTACCCTGTAGTGCAGTTGACATGGCATACAAACTGACAAAGAAAGATCACCAAGTAGATCTTACAGAAGTATTGTTGATACAATTAAAGGAGAACATGAAGACAATAAGGTCACAAAAGACAAACATGTGTAAGTTTGGTTCACTCCTTATTTGTTTGTTTTTCTATCTACAAAAGTATTTTCTAGGAGTTGGTAAAATGAACTGGACAACAGATAAACCGATCACTGTATAGATTTCTGAGATGTTGAATAGTTTGGGAGATGATATGAACAAAGTTTTTGATGAATATTTTAAAGATTTTAAAGCTAAGATGAATCTGAGAAGTAGGATTCCCAATGAATTGGTCGAGAAATTTCAGATGGATATCTGTTTCCTAGTGAACACTGACCATACAATGATTAAAGTCGTAGAACCAAGAATAAAATGGCTAGCACCAATGGGCTATGAAATGAATTATGATTTCGGTTTGAAATCAATCATGACACTGCTAGCATTACCGAAGGACACAAAGGTTGAAAGGTTTGGAACCTTTGAAGAAGCTAAGTCAAGAATTAAAACTGGTCATGTCATCGGTAAAATGACAAGGAAAGCAAAGAAAATGAGAAAAATTTTGTTTGAGAAGTTTGAGAATGTATCTGACTCATCTGAGGAGTCACTAGTTGAAGCAACAAACCGAAGGTCAGTTAATGTTGGCTGACAAACCATATGACAGTGAAGAAACTGAGTCTGAAGAAGAACAAGAACCAATACCAGTTTCTCCCACTCAAGCTCCAAAGAAGAGGCAGTTGCCAGTGCAAACAGGTGCACGCACAAGGTCATCAACTACAACTTCACCACCACAAAAGAAGGTAGCTGTGAAGGTAGCAAAATGAAAGGCTGCTACACTGATAAAGACTTATGTAAAGAAAGGACCCAAGGCTGTAGTAGAGGCACCGAAGAAAAGGAGAAAATTGATAAGAAACAGAGAACACCTTGAGGATGAAGAAAATGAAGATGATCAAAATCAATTCAAGGTGGTCAATAATAAGGTAAGATCAATTGATGAGCTTATTGAAGATATAATTAAGAATGGAAATCTTGCAAATCTAGAACTTAGTAAGTTTGACAACATGTCAAATGAAGACCAAAACAAAATTGAGGAAGTCATCATCCAGATGATTATACGCTTCAAACGAGTTCCATTAGAGTTTGAATTATCACTACCCAAGACATTAGAGGACCGAATAAATCAAAAGTGGTCATATGCCTTGGACATCAAGAAGAGGATGAGGGAAGAAGCCCTTGTATTGATTGCACCGAACTTATCTCTTGATGAGATTAAAGAGCTTATGGATACTTATGTGCAGAGATTCAAAGTCAAGCACCGAGCTATGAAAATAATAGATGAGAATCTGGCAGATCTTGATGAGTCTAGTCAACTTATCTAGAGTTCACTTTTGGCTGTCAGAGAGCATAATGAGAAAGTTGCATTTCAAAATTTGTGTAAAAAGAGACATAATTCAAAAGGTAAAGGAATATTCATTGAGGATAATGCAGCAAAGAAGATTAAAGAGTTAAAGGTATCACTTGCTGAGGTAATTGATACAATAATTGGTCAAGAAATCAAGAACAGTTCACAGGATGCATCGAATCCAGAAGTGATTCAGATTGAGGACACAAATGACAAGTATGTACTCATTGAGGACATCACAAATGGTGATCCTGATGATAGGGATGAAGATGATGATGTGAATAATGCACCATACAACACACAGGATGAAGCACAAGCTACTGAGTGTGCATTTCCATCACTACCGGGTGAGCTTCCTATACTTTTTGAAGCCGTAGAGATTCTATCTCAGGAACAACCTGATGGCTCAAACCCCGAGCAACCTAAAGATACAACAGGGGAACAAAGCACCGAGATACCTGTAGAGACAAATGAGCCTGAAGGAAAAGAGGCTATTGAAACAAAAATGAAGACACAAGAAGAGATTAAGGCAACTGAGGATACCCCACCTGACACCACATCTGAGGCTCCACCTCATTCAACCAACACACAGGTTACCAAGGAGCAAAAGAAGGAAGATAGTGTGTCAACTGGGTAGAACACTCCGAGGGCAGAAGACAAAGCTATTGTCACTGTTGCCAAGAGTTCACCACAGGAACCGGAGAAGAAGAAGAAGAAGAAAATTAAAGGAAAAGGGTCGATCACTCTAAATGAAGTAATTGTAATACCTGAGTGTGACCTGAGGACCCTTAGCCCTGAAGAACTAAGCAAATATGGGGAGTTATGCAAAATAAAAGTAGCATAGGAGAAGTTGAGACAAGAGATCAAAAGCAAGGAGATATTAGAAAATGTTTGGGATATCTTACAATAGGTAGTACCTGAGATAAACATAAATGAAGATACTCCAATTACGAACCAACTTGCTACTCCCACTGAAGGAATAAATGCCCCAAATGTTGATGCCGACAAGAGAATTGAAGAGATGGAAGAGTCAAAGATACAAGATAAACTTGCAGAGAGAATCAGCCAAGAAGTGGCTATTAAGAAGGTTAAACTTTCAGAGGTAATAACTGAGATTCGGTGTATTACTAATTCTATTTGCCAAATCTTGTTTAAGCTATGCACTATCGGAACATTCACTATAGAGATCAATGAAAAGATTAAACAATTTGAGAATGAAATCACAATCAGTGCAAATACAGCTACAACCGAGCCACAATCTTTTTCAAAGCATATACTCTGAGTGCAAGAACTCAGGTGGTTGATAGCAGATCTCAAGAAGTAAGAAGAGTAGATAACTGATCAGGTTACTGAGTTGCAGACAGAATTCCTTCCATACCTGAAAATTTATAAGAAACATATTGTTAGGGCACAAACACTTGTTGCAACACCAGAGATTTCTGTGTTGGACAACATTTTTTATATGCATGCACAAGTCGGTCTTGAGCACATTGCTCTCACCAACTTGAAAGAGGAATGGGAAAACCTTTTGGCATCATTGAAGAAAACCCATCAGCACATTTTTGACAAGTTGTAAGTATACATTTTTTTTGTATTTGGCATTACTATCAAAAGGGGGAAAACATGTATATAGAAGATTAAGATAAAGGGGGATAACATGTTTATGCCAAATATGTAACTTTTTGCTAAGTATACTACACATTACCAGAGCATGCATCAAGGGGGAGTATATAGAAACTTTTTTGATAAGGATATATGTATATGGCGGAGATATAAGTTTTGAGACATAAGGTCTATATACATTCAAGTTTTGATACTAATGCCAAAGGGGGAGATTTTTATCTCTATTGAGCATTAAAAGTTGTCATTAGTATCAAAGGTTATCAAAGACATCGATCGGTTACCTATATTATCCTAGTCAGTAAAAGTGACCATCATGAGCCAGTCGATTAAGTCTTCATACCGAGCACCAGACGGTTTTATCGAGCATCAGACACTGATACCGAGCGACAGTAAACATCGAGCATCAGTATAATCACCGAGCAGTTTATACAGTGTTTACTAAGGATCATAGGAAAATGACATAGTAATTAGGAATGGCACATTCTCCTATGCAAATGGTTACAACGGAACCAAAAAATGTTTTACCAAGATCAAGAATCTTTTATTGTTGAGATACGATGAAGATCTTTTGTAAATGTTAGATCTAGGTTATTTTTATACACCGTTGATCTTAGGGTTTTTCTCTAAGATATTGTAACCTAATTTTGTTAAGCGGCATAAAGTAGTATGCTATATATTTGTATGTTACATCAATTTTTGGTGTGAACTAATGTATGAATTAAGAAGCACTTGAAGTACTAGCCAACCTTCAAGTTTATCAATTGTCAGACATAGCAAATCAGTATTCAAAGGAAATCAGATTAAGCAGAATCAAAGCAAGCTAACCGAGCAGTTCAGAGAAGAGATTCATCATAGTAAAGGTGATATATATTCAATACTTTATTGATCTGTATCAGACAAGTTGAGTTGTCATTAGAAAATAGTTACCTATTGCTTTCTAATCATTGTAATAGAGTTTTGGTAAAATCTCCTAACATAGTAGACTTGACAGTTTTTTGTAAATCTCTTAACCGAGTGCACACTCAAGTAGTGTTGCTAAAATCCTATCACTAGGTAGATCTAGCTGATCGAATATGTTACTCCTAATGGGGTAAGATCACCAGAAGAGATCAAAACTTGTAGCCCTAACAGGGAAACCTTTTCTATCTGCAGTAGTGAAGAATTTGTGGGTGTCATCCCCACTGCAGTTTTTACCTTCTAACAAGGGTTTTTGCATTACCAAAATACTTGTGTTATGGGACTATTATATTGTTGATTTCATGTTATTTACTTTTACAAGTTGAATGGATGAATGATACATGCATTAGATACAAGTTATTTTGGAAGGTTACATTGTTTACTGTTATAGATCTGAAAGGTTTTTAAGTGAAAAAATTTTGTGGGCACTGATTCACCCCTCCCCTCTTAGTACCCTATCTCTCCTAATTCCAACAATAAATATATAACAGACAATGGAGGGGATCGATCGATTGTGTAGATCTCACAAGAAAGTAACTACAACTTTGTCCCTCAACCATATCATACACATCAAATAGAAATATTAAACATACACATGCAAGTATGGTGTCAGTAAAATGTTAAACATAAATAACATCAAACCTATTCGAGGATCTAATACACACATGACAAGTGGCCTAAAAGAGACTGTCCAATTAAACTGAAAAAAAAACTATGGGAGAGGTATTACAAAGCCTCCATCTACACTTTTGGAACTGAACCCTAAAAGCCCTCTTTAGCCTTATTAAGTAGCACAATTAGCCACCTTAGAATATTCTAGAAAGTGAAATTTCTCATTTTGGTGCCTAACGGTTCAATTTCTCGCTTTAAGTGATTTTCCCTATTTTCCTTTTTGCATTGAAATTGGCATCTTAAAGGCATAACTTCTGAAAACTATAACTTGTGAACCGTTGAGTCGATTGGCTATTATAAATCCATCTTGGAAATGGCATGAAGCACTCTACACCTTAGGCTTTCTAAGCACCAATTAATCAAAGTTTGACCCTTTTTCAGAGCCTCTAAAGCCTTAAAAACTAAGCTAATTTTTTTTGTACCACCCTGCCAAAACAAAAAATGTAATAACTTCAAAACCAGATTAAATCTTGCTATGAAACTTTACCAGCAAACTAATATATATAAAATGAACCTCTAGGGAAGAAAATGGAACAATTCATGCTCAAATGAATGACCTACTAAAAATATTAACTCTATCCAAAGATAACCCTTATTGAAAACTAGATAATTTTTTTGGGTGATGTGAGATTGCTCTTACACCCTGGATGCTCTTCCATCAAGTTTGTGGTAAGGTAAAAACTACTTTATGTGATAGTTTATGGTCATCAAAAACCATTTATGTAACATTTTTGGTCATCCAATCATATCTTCATAACTTGGTTGCCTCCTCTACTTTCATGATTTTTTTTTATCAAACCTCCTCCTTTGTTCTATATGCTTCAAATATGCTCTTTTACACAATCTTCTTCTCAACCGATACATTTATTCATAGACTTCCTATAGAACCGAATTTAAAATAAATAATATTGACAACATACTGTTAGAGTAATAAAGTGTTTACTAATTAATTAAATTATTTTGATTTAATTATTAAGTCACTTATTATCTCTTTCTACTTAAGCTAAACTGTAGGCATATAATAATTAATTGCTTTATTAATTATTATCATGCAACCTAGGTTTGTTCACCCTTTTAGGGTTTTGATCTCCTTTTATAAGGATTGGTCTCCTTTGTAATCTTATTAACATATTATTCATTATTGCATTGCAACTTTTGTTTTCACATCAAGAATGATTTCTCCTCTCTCGTGGGTCAATGCGTTCAAGCCTCCATAGCTTCTTACTTCTTCTCTATCTTTCTGTGACAAGTGTTTGCATGCAGGTGTTCTTGGGAGCTATGGGTTGTGTATTCATCAACTCCAATATGGTATCAGAGCTTCATATCTATTTTCCCTTGTCCTCTTCCTGAGAGATTCGGTCGTATTCGTCAGATCTACGTTTTAGAGGGTTTTCCTATTGAATATGGGGGGACCTCTCTTTATGGTCATCTTGGCTTCAAACAGACCTCACAATTGCATTCAGAGCATCCAAGAACCCCTAGTTCCATATAAAATTTGTCCAATTTGGAAAAAGTTGAAATTTGTGGTAATTTTTTTTTTGCAACTAGCCCTAACATGGATCCTAAGGCAGTCACTAGTATTTTGGAGCATTTTTGGCTCAAACGGACCTCAACATTAAGCTTGCAGTGACCAAAAACCCCCATTTCCATATAAGGCACGCCAAATTTGGACGTCGTTGCATTCTAAGGCAAAAAAAAATTGCATGCCAAGTCGTACAGCCCTAACACACATCCCGAGGTGCGAATGCGATTTTGATTTTTTTATTTTTTTTTTGCAGTGACAGTCATTTGGCCATCAAATTTAATCCCACAGAGCAGATGCAACCTTAGCCCTTGGTCATATGGCGACCAAGGTCCAATTTTTTAGCCCCAAGGGCCTTTTTGCAATGACAACCATACGACCGTCAATTTTAATGTCAT
Organism: Chamaecyparis obtusa; assembly: GCA_027943335.1. Classification (NCBI taxonomy): domain Eukaryota; kingdom Viridiplantae; phylum Streptophyta; class Pinopsida; order Cupressales; family Cupressaceae; genus Chamaecyparis; species Chamaecyparis obtusa. Next base: position 1,187,330 of record BSBK01003834.1, read on the forward strand.
AAAGTGCTGACGTCAGCACATGTCAGCACCCGTGGACACCATTTTTTGGGCCCTTCAGCATACCTGTGGTGTTTTGCTCATAACTTGAGCATACGGTGTCGAAATCTGGCAAACAAGATATCGTCAAGAAGCTAGTTCGAAGCTTTATCCAGATCTGGAGGTTTGAATTTCTGATTTTTCTTTTTTTGATGGTGGTTTTTACTGTCAAAGCTAGATGTTCATTTTTTCACTCTGGGAGCTCTATCTTACACATCTAGACTCCATTTTGGGAAAATAATATATCGTTGGAAAGCTTGTTCTAAGAACTTTCCAGTGCTATAAATAATTTTTCCAGATTCTGATCCAAGTATATTTTATTCATTTTCTTGCATCTTTGCAATCTGGTGGATATCTTGGATGTTACAGGTCCTGGGATCTCTTCCCTTTGAGGGATGGTTCATCTTTGGCTATTCTTTTGTTTCAGCAGCCTTCGATCTTCTTTGAGCAGTGTATACTTCACTTTTGTAGCATTCTTTTATGCACACACACTGAGATAAAGTGTCATTCTATTGCATGTATGAGATTTTGCACATGTTCGTGCTCTATGTACTTGCACTCCATTATAAAGTGTCAGGGGGGGTTTGATGTTTGCCTTTTTTTTTCATCTACTTTTGTCATGTGAGCATTCCTCTAATGACATTAGCCTCAAGTATCTTTATTTATGTTTGTACTCTCTCTGTACCTTTGATGTTCCTGGTATCATGCAGTTCATATTGGATGATCTTTTCAGTGTACATGTCATTACTCCCTTGTCAGCATTATGGGGGGTTTCTACTATTAGTTCTATTGCTTCCTTGGTTCGATAGTGTGAGCTATGTATTTAGTATTTGATTCTATGTAGTAGGCAGATGCAGTGGCTACGTACCTATGCATTCCAGTGAGATGGATCATTTACCATATGGACACTCTTTTCTTTCCTATTTTTTGGATGCACTCTTCCAACTTTGATTGATCAACTCTTTAGAATTTTTTTGTTTTTATGCCATCTGTATTTTTGAGTTCAGGTGTTTGCCTTTGTTTGCCTCCTGATTCGAGTAGTGTCATTTGAGGGCACTCGTACAGATTATAGTATTATGTATCTTCGACTTCAGTTGTTTGCCTTTGTTTGCCTTTGTTTGCCTCCTGATTCGAGTAGTGTCGATTGAGGGAACTCATGCATATTACAGTCTTCTCTACCTGGTCATATTTCAGTGGAGGATCTTCAGATCATCAGTTACTTCTTGACAGAGTTTGCAGCTTCTTGCTTTAGTAATGTACATGTTCATCCTTGTTCCTATTTTCTAGAACATTCCTAGTTTTGGAGGCTTCTTCAGTCCTTCAGACTAGTCTTTGTCTCTTTTTGGAGTAGAGTTTTTCCCATGTGGTTTTCTCTATTTCTCTACTTTTCAGAGACTCTCTTTTGTACTTGGGAACCTGATCAGACCTTTTGTTGCTAGGACCCATTTGCTTTTAGTAGTTCTTTCTAAGTTTTTAGCTTCTCCCAAAGTTCATCTTAAGGGGGGTGTTAGAGTAATAAAGTGTTTACTGATTAATTAAATCATGTTTGATTTAATTATTAAGTCACTTATTATCTCTTTCTACTTAAGCTAAACTTTAGACATATAATAATTAATTACTTTATTAATTATTATCATGCAACCTAGGTTTGTTCACCCTTTTAGGGTTTTGATCTCCTTTTATAAGGATCAATCTCCTTTGTAATCTTATTAACAGATTATTCATTATTGAATTGCAACTTTTGTTTTTGCACATCAAGAATGATTTCTCCTCTCTTGTGGATCAATGCGTTCAGGCCTCCGTAGCTTTGTGCTTCTTCTCTCTCTTTCTATGATAGGTGTTTGCATGTAGGTGATCTTGGGTGATGTGGGTTGTTTACTCATCAACTCTAGTACATACATTATCAAGATATACAACCTCCATTCTATAATGACTCTCTACTTTGTTTCCAACTTGCTACAGACTTTTTCATCATTAAACTATGTAAAGATCAGATGCTTCTTGCAGCCTGAGCAATTTTCTTCTTTTTTTTGGCACTTTGTCTTTCTTCAGACTATAACTTCTTGAGATTTAAGTTGTCTTTGAAATTATCAAAAAATGTACTTATATATGAACTTCAAATTCTTGTACATTAGCTAACATAGAAAATAAATTGTTAGCATGAAGGACATGATGGATTGGGAGAAAATAATTTCCTCCAACAACTCTGATACCACTTTGATAGATCAAGAAATAGAGAAAATAAAAGAGACATTAATATGCTACAACACTATAAAAAAAAAAATTGACCCATTGCAAAGAGATTACATTACCTCTCTTTTATAGAGAGTCTTATAATAGAACACTGAAACAAAACTCTTAGTCATCTATGCACATGGAAGGAACTACCTTCCTTTCATTTAGGAAATGTGAGAATTAACTACATGAAATTACTGACTATTATAACATCCAAATTGACTCTTACTGCATACGTGGAAGAGTCTTCTATGTGACATAATGTTATTAGCATGAAACTCTCTATAAAAGAGAGAAGTTGTAACTCATTTTATATCAATCAATAAAATCTCCTTTCTCTCTATTGTAGCAGTTGTATATGTGAATATTTTTGTATTTATATTTTTTACAAGAGCTAAACATATTTACTACTGCACTGTAAACTAATTTTGTTTATTACTCAAAAGATGATTATGGCCAAGTTTCCTATAACTATGCTGGTAGTTGAGTCGATTTCTCACATTTGTTAATGTTAGGTTGGTTGGCTACCAATTTGAAAGCAGAGGTTCTAAACTAGAAAATTAATTTCACAACATATTATTTTCTGCTATTACAAAAGCACATATATGACAACATGCTACAACACACCAAAAAGATTTTTTATTTATACAAAGACTGTTTACATCACTTCAATTTGTAGAGGACTTCCCACTATCTGATTTAATAGTCTTTAACAGACTTTCTCTACGTGGACAATAAATTAGAAGACTAGAGAAAGAGTCTTCCAATTGTTAGGTAATGTGAATAAATATAATCTTATATGTTGCCTGATATTTAGGAAACATGACTAACCATTCCAACTTCTTAACTAAAATTCATTTAATACTACAAAATATATGGAGCAAATGTGGGAGAAATTAGTTTTCTTCCAACATTCCCCTCTAATTTCTACCACAAATGTTAATGCATTCATAAGTACAAGATTATTCTTGACTACAGTCTGTCTCTTGTGATCATATCCAGATCTGCAAACGTACTCAAATTCTATTTCAAACATTATCTAAAATCTTCAGAATTTTTCTTTAACAATGATGCCTTTCTTCAAATATATTCCAACTGTTGTGGCAATTCCTTCAAATCTTCAATAAGGAACTTTCTGCAACTTCCTTATCTTGTTTGTGCTTCTGCTTCAACGATTTGCATTTCCTTTGTCTCAATTCTAGTATCTAAATCAACTCTTTCTTGTTGCATCCCAATTTCTTCAAACACTTGATAGTTTTTACCTAACTTTTCATTTTAAACAACCACGGGATGGAAAACCATCCTCTCTAGCTCACAAATTTGTGACTCTCTAATGTTGCAATCTTAACAATAATTCCTTCACTTTCACAATAATTCTTGAAAGTTAAGCCTTTGTTCTCAATGTGTGACAATTTTAAACAACTCCTTTATAGACAGCTTCTTGTGCCTCCACAATTCAATGACCTTTGATACGATTGTATCTTATCTAACTTGGATTATCTTTTTGACTTTTTTCATTGTTGCAATAGTTCCATCACCTTACTCTAATATGGCATCTTCATTATCCTAGATCCTAGGCCCTCTCATGAGGGAGTTGAGCCTAGACCAGCTCTTATACCAATTTGAATAATACAAAGAAAATAATAGAGACAATAATTGATACTCCTAAGAGTTATTTTTGTTGTGATTACTTATGAGGAAGTCATATTGTTTGTCAAAGTTATTTTCTAATGAAAGAAAGACAAGTCGGTAAAGCGGAGAAAGCTATTTGGTAAAAGGAAATATGGAACTAGGAATTTCAGTAAAGGAAAATCAAGTATAGGCACTGAGTGAGGTAGAACCAAGCACCAAACTAAGAAGAGAAGACATCTACCGAGTTAAGGAAAACATGTTACCGAGCATAGCAGGCCGACACCTGAAGAATATTAAGTACATTGAATCTAGACATCAAATAGAAAATGGTTTACTAATCTCGAGGAGATCGTATAACAGAACATTGGAGATTAAAACATGATGATTACACATTATTACAAGGTGAGATCCGCCAATCATAATAAAGGATGGAATATGCATTGGAGGAGTAACCAATTCTAGCACCGCTTGAAGAGATGATTCTAGAACATCTAGCACCACTTCTAGAATTGTATAGAAATGGATCAAAGTATGAAGATCAAAATGCATGCATGAATGGTGGTTGTGGCATGTATGAATGTGAAGAGGATATTGCATGTATGAAGTAGATTACTGAGAAGGTGATGAGCAGAGAAGCCACCGAGTAACAAAGAAGTCAAGAACAATTAGAGATTGTGATTCAAAAGTGAATCTACCAAGTACTAAATTGTTATTGTGAAAGGTGCACAGTATGAGGTAATGAGTTATTGAGTATAAAGATTCTAGTAAGAATATGTTTGATGCAAGTTTGATAGACATATTTAGTGTTACTGATTAGAGATTAATCATAGTTGTATAAGTCTCTTAACCAAGCAGATCCTAGCAAATCTTATTTGTAAATCCTTTAACCAGGTGTAGTTCTTAGATTAGAATTGTAAAATCGTTTAACAAGGTAGACTTAACAGTCTAAAGACTCTTAATCAGGTTAATACTCTTAATAGGGTAAGCTATCATAATTAGCTAAGCATGCTATCTCTAACTGAGCAAACTTTATTCTGCAGTGGTGAAGTCTTGTGGGTGTCATCCCCACCACAGTTTTTATCCTCTAACAAGGATTTATGTGATACCAAATATTTGTGTTATGTGTTGATTATTATATATTTTATATAATTCATGTCATACATGCAAATGATAAGGAATCAGTAAATTGTTAGAAAGGAAATTTTAATTTGTTTAAGAGTGTTTTACAGTACTGATTCACCCCTCCCCTCTCAGTACTCACCTATTGCATACCTAATCCAACAAGTAATATGCTACAATATTGAAAACTTATATATTGATCTATTGCAAAGATATTACATTACCTCTCTTTTATAGAGAGTTTTATAATAGAACACTAAAACAAAACTCTTAATCATCTATGCACATGGAAGAAACTACCTTCCTTTCATTTAGGACATGTGAGAATTGAATACATGTAGTTACTGACTATTATAACATCTAAAGTGGCTCTTACTACATACATGAAAAGAGTCTTATATGTGACTTAATGGTTTCAGCATTGTAACTGTAAATTCATTTAACATTAGCTAACATGGAGGAGATATTATCTGCATGAAGGACGTGTTGGATTAGGAGAAATTAATTTCCTCCAACAATAGCTTCCCAGATAACTTCATCCTTTGAATGAAATAGGCATTGACATTAGTGTTAGAGAGTCTCATCCAGATATTTGCATACCACACCAAAGTGGAGAGCTATTCTACATCGAGAAACAAAGAAGCAAAGAAATAAGAAAATAGCGCCAAGGAGAAGGACTAAATAGACACCAACATCCCTTGTGACTATAAACATGACTAGTTAGAAGCCATATGTTCTTCATTCCTACAATGCACATAACACATGTGAATAATGGTCACATGAAAGAGAAAAAATGAATCGATAGGAGTGAATCTACTCCATAAATCCATGTGACCATAAATAGGACTAATTAAAAACATATGTATCGTTCCCACATTTCTCAATGAAACATTTGAATAATGGACACATTGAGCATGAATAATTGTACCAAACCATCTAAAGAGAGAGGACAAAAAGCTTGAAATTTTCCAACAAAAGGTCAGAAATGAATGATATGCAAGTACAAAAAATATTTCATCAATGCTATCTAGAACCAAAGTGATGAAGTGATCAAACAATAAGAGGACAAGGTCTAGTGCAAAATATTCTTGATGCCTAGATCAAAATTGGAAGAGAAAGGAAAAATTAGTCATGAAAGCCAATGGGATTTGAAAAATGACATAGAAAATGAGGGGATCTTAGTCATAGACAAAATCAATAGAGACTAAAGGAAAAACAAGGACAATTGAGCAAGGAGAATGAAAAATAATCTCATACAAAATACCGAACATTGACCCCACTTTGAAAGGACACAGAAGAACTCCACCAAGATATTAATCAAGATGATATATAAATTGGAGGGTATGTTTGATAATAATTTGAGATAATAGATTGATACAAATCATATGTGTTGACCTTTTAAAATGAGCTTCATTTGGAAGATAGAGAAACAAACTTACAATGAGCATTTTTCTAGAAACTCTAGTTGATATTTTGGGTGTATTTTAATATTTCAAGTTGTTGTGCAACTTAGAAATAAGGCTAGATCTATGGGAGAGTTAGTTAGCAACGATTGCAGAAAGAAAATGGGGGAGTCTTTGACCAAACTAGAGGGAAGTAACACTAAAAACACAACCATAGAGAAGAAATTTGCAAAGAGCCTTGACTCAACCATGGAGCAAGCCAATATGTTGGATGTTGAGGTGACCATGGACAAAAACCATGTTTCTCTAGGTGTTGATCAAAGATGAACCAATTCCAAAAGAATAATCTGGTAAAACCATAGAGATTCAACTTCATGATGATGTCATTGAGTTTATTACAGGATGCCAAACTAAAATTGCTATCTTATTCTATATGTGAGGAGTTCTTTATGAAGTTGATTTTTGTAAATGGGCTTGTTTAAATTGGGAGAGTCAAAGATGGGAGATTGAGTCTCTTTATTAGGTTAGAAAGGTAGATCCATGGGCTTGGATAATTTGCTAGGAGAATAGTTTCAATATAGTTGTCTCCCAATTTCTTTATTTTGTTGATAAGATGTATCTTCTTTCAACTAGATCTATGTATGTTTAAATCTATTCATGATCATGCTCAATCTTTTTTGCAAATTGGAACTTGATTCATTTGTGGGAAAAAAATCTATTTGCAAGCATGGAGTTTCAATTTTCATCCTAAATGTCCATCCCACTCACATTATCCCATGCAGGTTGAATTGAATTTCCTCAATTTGGCCTTCAATTGGAGTTTCAATTTTTAAAGGACAATGTGGCTCAGTTGGGTATAGAATTGGTGTAAACATAATTTTGACAAATTTTTCAATTTGAGGGTTCATCCTAGGGTATGTGTGGAAGTATACCTTTAACAAACCTCTACTAGAAAACATTAGACTTATTAGCCCAAGTTTTGAGTTGGATCATCCATTTGTTAACTTGAATAAGCCCAAATGCTTATTTTTATTGTAGAAAAGGGGGCTATCTAATTTGACAATGTCCTATTAGGAGGAGTAATCAGTCCAACCACCACTAAATTCTACCCAGTCCAATGGTCATGTTTCATCTTTTAGTTGAATGTCTTCTCCTATTATAGGACATTCTTCACCTCCTGCTATTAAGACTACACCCTTTCAATCATCCACTTCTAGTTGTCTTCATACTGTTCTGAATGAATCTACCCCTTCTTATGAAGATGCAATTATCTTAAATGGATGGAGAATGGTAAGGAAGTGGAAAGAGCCACTTGTCTCTTCCTCTCATTATTTGACTCATCCCCAATCTTTAGCTTTGTCCTCTTCTTCCTCTCCCTCCTCCCCTAAAACATGTGATGTTTATCTTTTCCCCCATCATTCATCACCTCAAATCCACATTTGTAATTCTACCCCACTTATTGCTCTTTCCAATGTTTGAGTTCCTCTTCTTCTACATACAAAGATTGTGAGGTCAAAGATTATGAGGTAAATCTAGATAATAGTTTCAACATGTTGTCTCACAATGATGTCTCTTCTCAAGACCAATATAAATTATAAAATATTGCCTTGGAATTTTCAAGGGATTTATCCCGCTCCTTGCAAGTACAAGGTGAAAGAGATGTTTCTAAAATGGAAACTTGATGTGTTTTTTCTCCAAGAAGTCAAACTCAGTAGCATAAAGTTAGAGTTTTCTTTAAGTAATGTCTAGAAAGATGCCACCTATTGACATACAAATCATCATGATGGTAGACGTTAGGTTGTCATTACGTTCTCTCCTTGGGTTACCAAGTATGTTATTGATAAAGGTGATGATTCTTCTCACAACTGTGTTAAGGCCCTCACCTTTATCAATAACCAACTCATAGGATTTTATTCTATTTATGCTTCCAACTTTGCTAAAGAATGCACCGAGTTGTGGAATTGGATGGCTAATATGCTTCCTTCAGTAGATTGGATTTTGGGTGGAGATTTATATATGGTTGAACTCTCCTTTGATCCTAGCTGGTCTAAACAATTTAATCTCAGTTGTGAATAATTTAATAGGTGGTTATTTTGTTGAAACTCCTTGGAAGTAGTTGATCCTATTCAAAGTAAAACTTCATGTCAATCCAAAAATTGGTTTACTTGGTCAAATTGTAGAATGGGCAAGGACATGAAATTGAGTAGTATGGAATTTTTTTATATATGCCCAATGTCTCCTTTGGTTTATTATTTGGTGGGGATGTGTGTCTAGATGGACTTATCTTCTACTCTTTTTTACTATTATTCCATTATTTTTAATACAAGTATATCCCAAACCTCAAGCATTAACAATTCCCATCCCTTCAAACTCAATGGTTCAGATTTAAAGAATCTCATCTGTGTAGCAACCCTTTCATGTATTTGGAACTCTCTTCCTAATCTTGTAGAAGGGGAATCTTGGATTGAATGGTGGTGTGGTGCTATTTCTCAATGTACTAATTTCTTACGGTCCTTCAGAAAAAAGATGGCATGACAACGTAAGTGTAAGGAAAGATTCCTTCAAGGAAAATTTGTTCAGGCTAGGAAGCTTCTTAATGATGATCCCAGTAATGCTAAAATTCAACCTTCTACCTTATATTGCTACCATAGAAGCTCAATTATGCAAAATAGACAATTATAAAGGATAAGGGGCTAAAATCAATTATAAAAGCACTAGAAAATAAAATCAACAATAAAAGCACTAGATATTATTTCAACTATAAACATAGAAAGAAAATAATTGATATGATAAGGGATGAATTTGATGTCCTATGGTCTAATTCTTTGATATTTGTAGTGTATTTAAACAATTCTATGAAAATATTTTCTACGATGATCATTGGAAGGATATTCAACAATTTCTCGAAGAAATTGTCAAAGATTTCATTGCTAGTTGAATAGATTCTTATTATAGCCACTATCTAGATAGATTTTCAAAGGCCCCTTACAAAATTTAGGTCAGTGATGGGCTTCCTACTTAAATCTATCAAGTTATGTGGCAGCACATTAAGGAGGACTTCTATTATTTATACTTGGAGGCTACAAAGAAAGATCCTTGGGTCCTACTATTAATGAGGACATAATCAAATTTATTCCCAAAGGAAAAGGAAAAAAAAAGACACCATCTCCAATTGGTGTCCTATCACTTTTCTTAACACCTCTTACAAAATCATAGAAAAAGTGTTGGCTCTTAGGATCAAACTAATTGTGTAGGGAATTTTCAGAAGTGGGAAAACAAGATCCATTCTTGGCAGGTTTTATCCTTGATAATCTCGTGTTGGCATGGTAGACTTGTGATTGGGCTCAAAAAACATAAGAAAATCCTATTCTAATCAAACTTGACTTTGATAAAGCCTATGATAGAATTTGTTAGAGTTTCATTATTAACATACTTCAATGGTTGGGCTTTGGACCTAAGTTTTGAGCTCATGTTCAACTGTTGTTCCAAGATGTTAATGTTCAAATTATCATCAATAATATGATGAAAAATTCATTCCCTTTACAATGATCGATATGACAAGGTTGTCCTTTATCTCCATACCTTTATGCTCTTATGGTTGGCGCTTTGGGATATATGCTCTAGTATGCTAATAATATGAAATTGATCTTAGGATTTTTTATTCTATGTGATGCTATTGTAATTAATTCACACTATGTTGATGACAACTTGTTATTTTTAATTTTTTTTTAAAGATAAACTAATACATTAGATATTTGGATGTGTACTATGCCTTTTTAGGATCCAAACTTGCTCATGAAAAACCTAATTTTTTGACATTTTAAACTAGACCAATTCCTTATTGGATTCCTAGAGAATGAAAACAAATCAAATATGGGAAAATTATGAGGTACCTTGGTATACCTTTTGGTATTGGGGTCTCTTTCTCTCTTGAATGTGGAATTAGTACCTTGATAAGGTAAGGAATAAACTTTTTAATTGGGGAAATAAGTTCCTTTCCCTAGCTAGTTAAATACAAGTAGCCAATAAAAATATCCCTTGCTACACACATTTATTATTCTTCATGCTAGATGCCTTCTAAAAAGGGATATGAGTATTTAACCAAAATTAAATCATTGACCCATGTTTCAATGGGTCAATGAGTTTGAATAGAGCCTAATTTCCTTTTATCTTAGAACAGCAATTCTCCACAATATTCCTTGTTGTAAACAAGCATTTTCTATAATCGTTGATGGGTAAATTTCTCCAACATTGAAGGACCTCATAGATAGTTTAGGATGTAGTGTAGTTGGCTAATCCCATAGTGAATTGCCTATTTGCAGGGTTGTAAGCTAAATTAGATAGGTTGGAGAGAAGACTCAAGGTTTTGGCCCTAAAATCATGCATGTTTCTTGAGACTTCACTTGGGTTCCATAGGTAAACATATATGTAAAAAAAAATTCTTTGATAGAATGTAAAATTTATGGAGCTTTAATACCATGTAAAATTTTAACTTAACATGTGGATCATAGTTGATCTAGCTAGAAAAGAAAGAACAAACTTGCAGATAAAAAGGAGAAATTTAGAGCAAGAATGGGAATAATAAACTCTTCCATATATTGACAAATGGATACAATTACAATATATAATATTCCTCAAAGAAAAAAGCAGAGGAAACCAGGAATAAAACTTAGAAAAAAGTGAGATATTCCTTAGCTTAGAAACTAAGTAATTGTAGCTTTATCCAAGTCACTAGATTTAAAACTGGCAATAGAACACAAAGTTGCCACTTTCGAGAATAAAAATTGGAATAAAACTAATAAAGCGTAAAATTTTCCACTAACACCCCCCTTAAGTCTAACTAAGGAAAGACAAGGAAAGAGGGAAAAGCTAGTTGGAACAAAACCCTCTCTCAAAAAACAAGAGATGCAACTATATGAACTATAGAAAAAAAAAATCCTCTGAGACACAAGAGAAGTGTGGACAATTGGCCAATGATAACTCTATAGTGTTGAATGAAGAACCTCTTATGAAACCAATATGATCAGGACCAATTTGCATGAGTGCCCCCAATAACACTACTCAAACAATGAGTAGATGGAAAACAAAGGAAAAACATATGTCAATCAAAGATATGAAAGACAAAAATATTCATGAGTGACCCCAATGACACTATTCAACCAATGAACATATGTCAAACAAAGACAAGACATTTGTTTGTTGAAGATGCAAATGACACATGAATTTATATGAGTGACCCCAGTGAAATTGCTCAACCATGCAAGAACAAAATGCTAGTTGAAAATACAGGTGCCAATAGTTTAAAGAATTGATCAATGTGGAAGTAAATAATCATTAGCACGAAGAGTAGAACCCCCCCCCCCCCCCCCATAAAGCTGCAAAGGGAGAGGTGTGACATGTCCACTAAAATAATGTGCCACTAAGGAGAAGAAGAAGGCAAGGCCCGTGCAAAAAGAGCATGGCCTTGACTTGTCTCTTATGGAGCAATAGAATTTTCTTCAATCTCTATTGTCATTACTATTTGATACAAGCCTCAACTTCTGAGTTGAAGTAGAATCTTTGACTTTTATTCAAAATAGTTGTATGGTGTAAGGAGAGCAGAGGCTGGGAGTTTTATTCTTTATAAGCTCTTAGTTTTTTCAATACCTACAAAAGAAATTTTATTCTCCTTTCTAACAATCATGAGCTCTAATCCCATGTAAAATTTTATGCTCTAATAGTAGGTAAATTTTATGGAGCTCTGATGACATGTAAGATTTTATGCTTTGATAGCATGTAAATTAATGGAGCTCTAATACCATGTAAATTAATGGAGCTCTAATACCATGTAAAATTTTGTGCTCTAATAGAATGTAAAATTTATGGAGATTTAATACCATGTAAAATTTTAGCTTAACATGCACATCATAGTTGATCTAGCTAGAAAAGAAAGAACAAACTTACAGATAAAAGAGGAAAAATTTAGAGCTGGAATAAGAATAAAAAACTCTTTCATATATTTAAAAATGAATACGATTACAATATATAATCTTACTCAAAGCAAAAAGCAGAGGAAAACTAGAAATAAAATTGAAAAAATAGAGATATTCCTTACTTAGCTTAAAATCTAAGCAACTATAGCTCTATCCAAGTCACTGCAATTAAAATTGGCAATAAAATACAAAGTTTCCACTTCCAAGAATAAAACTAATAAAGCGTAAAAGTTTCCTCTAACAATATAAGTTGGTATCTAGTTTTGAAATGAAATTAGAGTTGTCATAGTGCAGAAAGTAGGTAATCCATTAATACTAGGTTGTCTATGTCATTTGCACAAAGTTCCATAATCGAATTGTTTTCTTGTTGTGCACACTCTGAGCATTTGTTTGCTAATAAGTTCCCATTTGTTATAAAAAATGTGAATATATTTTGATATGTTTTTGTCAAATTATTGATTATAAAAAATTGCAAGCACATTTCGATATATCTATAAGAAAGTAAAATTTGTCTACCAAAGAATCTTAAGGAGTAGTCCAACAAGGATTAGGCATTTCAAATCAAGAGAACACCAAGCCTTTCTTGAACCTACAAATAAAGTAGAAATAGAATAAGTGAAGTTGTCCAAGGAAGACTCTATCTTGGAGTAGTAAACTATATAGTTGTACTCATCACTATTACTACATGACTGCAAGTAAATAATGGTGAGAAACCTCATTGTTGAATTCATGGATAGTCCATATCTAAAGATGATTTTTAGATGATTCAATTATATCAAGAGATGGACTTTTATATATTGGTAGGGAAGGGAATAAAGTGCATCTCACAAGTTCTATAAGAAATAATAAAGTATTCATGTATTCTAAATAAATAATAACAAACAATAATAAATATACTAAATATATGCACAATGGTGAAATGTAACAACATATTTGTTGATGAAGGGTGCTCCCCTTAATACCACAAACACATAACAGAAACAGAGAAACAACAACAATATGCAAGAACAAAAAATTGGCTTCTTATTATCTCCACAAATGTGGAATTACAAACTTTCAGAATTACAATATGCAAAGCCACATGGGCATTCCCTTACAATATTCTATAGGACAAAACCTCGAATTATTACCTAGATCTCTCCCAGAACTGCCTAGACAACACTACGAGCCTTCTTTATATAGGCAATTTCCACTGCCCTAGAAGGTTCCAGAAATTTAGCCCTTAAGGCCGACTATACATAGAATTAATTTATTTTCACAATTTTTACAATAGGGTCGGCTCAAAAGAAATACAAAATATGATTTTAGGTAACCCAACTTCCGGAGGCCATAACTTTCTAACCGTAGCTCCGTTTTTCTATTGTAACCACTTTTCAAAAATGCCATGACGAGATCTACACCACTTGACACGCGCTAGCGCTAGTCAGCTAGGGGTCGATCACGATCTGGAGCCTCTAAGGCCTTCAAAACTGACCTGAAAGATTTTGTACCCAAAAACCTCAATAACTTCACCAATACTAATGATGTGGCAATGAAACTCAACTGGTAGGATGAAATGACTAGGATGAACCTCCAACTGTGAAATCAAAACATTTTGAGATCATATGACCAACTTACTAAAAATAGTAAGTTTCCATAAATAGTAGCTCTGCACAAAGATAGCCCTTATTGAAAAGCAAATAGAAATATTTTTGGGTGATGCAAGATTGCTCTTACACCCAGGATGCTCCTGCATCATTTGTATTCATATATACGAGTAGCACTCATATGAGATAAAAATAGGTGGGAAAATTTATCATTGGAATCATGGATGGAGAATAACTAAAGATTTGATTCTGCATTCATATATATGAGTAGCATTTATATGAAAAATTACACCCCCAAGGTTGTTTTGTGTGGTCCACTTGATGACATAAGAAAATAGGAAATTAACTTGTAAAAGTATTTAGCCATTTAGTTTATCTAAAGGTGGGTATGAAGTAGTCATCAAGTTTATTTTTTTGATCTATAACAGTCATTTTATTAATATTAACAACTAAGATTACATCCATTTTGTAGACCACAATCCAATTGCAACTACTAAATACTTTTGGATTCTATCTACTATGGCCATAAGCCAACACTACACCTTATCATCCTACTACTTATTGTTAACCTCTAGGGTTGTCGTTGCACCAAAAGATCGACCTATTAATGCTCGATACAACCACTAGACTTATAGAAGACATAGGAGGCGGTTAAGCCATGTCACGAACCCTGCGAGGGATGTTGGCCCACTGCCAACAATCCCCCTCCCAGCATCACTCGCCATGGCCTACATGGATTTGAACCTGTGACCAAGCTCTGATACCACTTGTTAACCCCTAGTGTTGTCATTGCACCAAAAGATCGACCTATTAATGCCCGATACAACCACTAGACTTATAGAAAACACGTGAGGTGGTTAAGCCATGTCACGAACCCTGCGAGGGATGCTGGCCCACTGCCAACACTTATCAACTTTACAAATTACTAAATATAAATTCCTATATCTGCACAGATACTACAGGAACTTAAATTTCTTTAGGGTTTAACCATTTCAACAGAATTTTACATAGGATGCAGCAAAAAATGTTATGCACTTGCATGTCGCCATTACTCCATCCATCTTTCAAGATTCTTAGGTTGTCATCACCACAACACTACTTCTATCAAAACAAAAATGATCTTCGACATCTTCAAAACTGTCCTTTACTCCTTTGAAGCATTTTGGCATCTTCTAGGGCTCGTCCAATTCTTAATACACCAAAACCATCAATGATCAATTTCCCTTTTCCAAAATTGCAAAATTTGATCCTTATGACAAAGAGCCATCATTCATTCCTTTTTTGTTTTCTGTTGCGTGCTCCTTGTTTCTTTCTTGGAATTGGAACCTCAAACACCTTCTTCTTTTGCATTTCCTTCACCTCAGCCTCTTTTATCAATTTCCTCAGTTTCGGCCATGCTCTAGCAATTTTCATTGTATATTCCCCCTTGTTCACTTTGCCCCACCAACACACGAATGGCACAAGACCATAAACTCGGCCTTCTTTGTCCTCAAAGCATTCGTTGTAATCCGAGCCAATCCCTAGGACAACCCATTCCAATATTGACTCCAACCCTAACAACATTTCGTCTTCAAACATGCTTCTCATAGTTTGTTCCACCTTCATTGTCTCTTCAGCCACCTCCAAAGCCCATGTGATTAACATTGAAATCACATCCAAGTTTACTCATCATTTCCTCTTTCTTTCTTGAAATTGACATCCCAAGACTACGAGAGCTGCCTCCGCCACCTTTAAATCTTTAATTTTCACCAAACCCATCATTTTTTCTCGTCACACAGACCCCTTAAAAGCCTTATATTGCTTCGAAGTGTCCACTGTGAAGGTAGCCTCCATTGTCGTTCTCACTACAAAAAACAAATGGAAGGCTGAAGACATCTATCTGAAAACCCTGCAACCACCAAACTACTTAATCATCCTTTAAACTCTCATAACCTTTACCTCCTACGAGTAATGAGTCTCTCGTCACTTCATGTTATTTTACACCTTTTCTTGGATTGTTATTTTAAAAGTTTTTTTAGAGCACATATCTTCTCTGGATTATGAAAAGACAAACCAAACACTCTCTGTCGCCACCACCAAATGAATTAATTACTACCTTCACCAAACCCTAAGTCATGTTCGATTAATCATGTTTTTTTAAAGGGGAGTTCACATTTTCCCACGCCATCACGCCTCCTAATCTGACATCTTCATTTATAACCACCCTCTAATGATTTACCTTAGCTTTGCTCCAATAGTGGTATTATAAGGTTTGGATTGTCGTATTATAAGGTTTATTTTTTTTAGTCATTCATGCCTTCATGTCAATATTCAATTGTCTAAATGTTCTTTAATACTCATTGTAGCACATATATAACAAGAAAGTTAGGAAAAAAGGGGCATCTCGAGTTGAGAAGCCCTCTAAATAAGGAAAATATACATGCATAAGCATAAAAAGTATGATTTTTTTTTGGGAATGGCTAAGTGACAAGTTTAGCTTTTGAAAACAAGGCAAAGAAGACTTGCAATATTAACTTATATATGTACATGCAAAACTTTACCAAAACATATTTATGTATGTGATTGCACATTCAACTTTATAGAAAAAATAGCAAAGCATGGAAACACTGAATTTACACAAAGAAACCCATTGGAGAAAAAACTCCACATGGAGAATTTTTTTTTAAAAGTATATTATCAATCTTCACAAAGAGATGTACAAAAACACACTTAGTACTTTTTTTAGTTCAACTTGATAGAACCTTGTTATGTGCAAGAAATCAACATAACACTACCATCTCATTGTTGTAATTTAAAGAAACTTGTGAGGGGGGAAATCAATGTGGTACCTTAAGACAAGAGACATGAAACCACTTTAAAAAACCCACGCCTAGGATAATAGACAACCAATAGACATGATGATAAAATAATATATTTGACATGTCTCCAACATGGGTGTCCAACTGATAGCCACTCAACTCTTTTTCTTGTTTGATGCTTCGTGACTATCTATTGTGTCTTTAGATAACTCAACAAACAACCTTTCACCTTGCAAACTTGGGTAAACAACTCATGACTCCTCAAATTTCCAAAAGTGGGCACTTAAGAGGCATTATTGCTCATTTTGCCTTATCTCTATTATTGACATGCCTTCACCTCTTAAAGATGCAATTATAATTTTTCATATAATACAAATATTAAATAATTATCCTCTTATGTTCCCTTGAACACTTTCCAAGAAACATGGAGATACATAAATGACATAGGAATGCAAGTTAATTTCACCTATTCTAACATTCTCCCACTTGTGGTATACATTTAAATTACATCCAAGATATACAAATGATAAAATCAAGTATAGTGATCAAGGCTCATAGCCTTCCTGCACCAAGAGAACTTATCTGCGATCATTGAGTTTATAAGAGAATGTAAAGGAGATGATTTACCACCCTCAAGACAATGGGCTCTCAAGGAGAAAATAGCCCTCGGTTACCTCAATTGATAAAATTAAATAACTTATGAAGATTGATAAAGAATTCGTGTTAAGAGATTATCCTCTATGCTAACTTGAAAATGGTACAAAATGGAAATTACTTAATTAAAGCTATTTACAGACAGATAAAAATGTTTACAAAAGCATAAAGAACAAATGAATGGGAAGTTATCACCAGATAGGGAGGCTCTTGGCCATAGACACTAATAAATTTGTGCTATCATCTAGTCAATAATGACTGGTAAGCTTCTAAATAGTATTTCCTCAATTCATCAAGCCATTAGACTTACACGTAGGGGGGTTGTATAGGGGTTAGCCTCAATAGAGGTATTATATGTGTTATCCTTGTATATATTCACTTGACTCTTAGCAATGAGAGCCCTTTCAATGGTGATTATTTTTCTATGATCTCATCAAATATATTGGATTGAATTTCTATGAGGAAAGTTATTTCTTGACTTAAGATTTGGACAAATATGTCAACAAGTTTCTTTTGGGGAATATGTTGAGGACACTTGCTAAGTTTCTCCATCATTGTAAAAAAGAAGCAAATATTTCAACATTTCATTGTTTTGTGTTGCATAGATCAGACATAGAAACCTATTGGTTAATATTTTATGAAAAATGAAAACAAAATTCCTACGAACTCGTGAAAAATCATGATTTTATGAGGTACGCCCAAAAAACACTCATTATCTTGACCTCCCAAACTTTGAGGAAAGAGGCACATAAGATAGGTATCATAGTAAGAAACTTATGTGCAAACTAGGTAAGATTCTCGTACATGTTCATGACGACCACCTATTCCTTTATGTTTGTCAAACATAGGCATCTCAAAGTTTTGCAGAACAGGTTTCATGGGTATAGATTTATCAAAGGAATGAGGGAATGCACCCTCAAATGTGTAATTCTTCTTAGTGTACCATTTTCATAATTAGGGATGTTAAGTCATTAGTGTGTCTTAATAAAGGTGCATTGGTATGAGCATAGATGGAAACAAGGGTTGACTTTGTCATATGTTAGTGGGCATAAGAGGTTGACTAAATTGAATGTATGTAGAACAAAGAGATTGGGTAGGTGAGATATATGTGGAGCCAAAAGGTAGGGTAGGTCGAATGATTTTGGTTATGGGTATAGGTATGTGATGTCGTTGGTTGAGTTTATTGATAAGTGGAGATGATTTGGGATGTTGTTTGGTATGGTGTCGATAAGGATTAGAAAAATGATGCCACATGTCTTGCTTGAGGAGGATTTGGTGGAAGGTACATGTTAGGGATACTAGTGGTGGATGTGGAATTGTTATGTGAAATTGGAGGAGATGGATTGGATGTGAATTGGTCATGTGTGAATTGGTCATGTGTCTCTCTATATGAACACCATCAAACCATGGAGGCATTATATGGTGGAACTTAATATGTTGGCTAGTGGTATTCTTACGATGAACACATTAATTAGATTTGGTTAGTTGGATGTAGTACAATCTATAAGATTTTGTTCCTTATGGATAAAGATAGCACAGCCAAAGGGTAACTTGACATCCTTAGCAGCTGACAACTAAAGATAGTAATCAAGATTTGAATCATGGATAATTTCTATTAATTACATTCCTTTAGGATCTTGTTCAAAGTCTCTTATGTCGTCCAATGTAGGAGCTCAATGGTCTTCTATCAACACCTTTGAAGACAATGGTAGAATATTTTGGGATTTCTCTATAGAAGGTAAATGTGAAGGCATTCCATACTTGAATTCCTCTTGACTTGTATGCAAGTTTTTCTAATGTTCTTCTCTTGTGGTTGTCATGTGTAAAGAAGATATCTTGAATGAGATTGGATATTTTGATTTAGATGAGAGATTTTTGTTGCTTCAAAGCTAAAATTAGTAAAAGTTAAACTAGATCTTCAAATGATAAATATAAAATTTCACTTGAACTACACTTATGAGCTGAAGGAAAGGGATAAAAGTGAAATATAGTCAATATATTCACGAGTGATAAAAGATGATCGAACTCTTCAACTTGGAATAGACTTGTGAGACCAAATAAAAAGCAAACTAAAATGAAAAGGATAGAAGATCCAATTTAAACTTTATTGAACTTAAAAAATGATGTGGAAACCTTCTTAAGTTGTTATCTTCTTCTCCAAATCTTATCGAGACGTGAAGTTTCAAGTTTTCAAAATTTAAAGTTTTCAATAATGATTGTTGTGAAAGGTTGATATTTGAAAGTTTGATTTTGATATTTGTTTTAGTTGGATTATCAAGAAACAATAGAGAAACTTAAGGTCTTTTGGTATGCCAACTGCGACAAAATAAGAATTGATTGTTGCAAAACAAAAAATGATTACGACGCCATGCAAATGTCTGGAAAACTAAGGTAGAAGTAGTTCCAAACTAGAAAGTCAAATCGTACTAAATTGGCGTGGCTCAAAAAATCACTTGCAATGATTGACGATTAGTTGCGATAATTGATCAATCAATCACATCACTGTGGAAAAATGCCTGAAATTTCAAATTTGAAAAATAAGCTCGTTTTGAACATAAATATCAATTGCATTGTTTGATAATCAATTGCACTCATTTGTCTAAAATATTTTAAAATGGCATAAGATTGGTCCTACTGAACACACCAAAATGTAATAGTATAAAATGTGAATCAAATAAGAGAAAAAAATGTAATGCAAGATCCAAATTCACAATCAACAATCACTCAATGAAGCTTAAGATCTATGCACAAATCAAATGATAAACAATGATATCATACCAAAAGACATTAAATTTCTCTATTGTTTCTTGATAAAAAAAACTTGAATATTAATATAAATTTACCTTCAAAATTTGTAGTATTATTGACGACATGATGAAGATTGATGTTCGATGCTTGAGAATGCTTGTTTGCTTGAGAATGATAATGCTAGTGATTTGATACTTCAAACGATGGTAGAATTGATGAATGCACGAGGATTTATGAAATGAGGATGTAAAGCATAGAAGAAATAAATAAATTATTTTATTTTATTAAATTTTTTAAAATGTATGTTAATTAAATATTTTTTTTAACTTAATCAATTATAGTAGACCAAAAAGATGAACTAATGAAATAAATAGTTTTTTGGTTAATAATAGAAGAAAAATATAATGAATTGATCATATAATTATTATTTAATTTAATTTATGAAAAATCCTTAATTAATACATAAAAATTGATATGAATAGATGAATTAATGAGGCAATGACATGACAAGATTAAAAATGTATTTTTCATTTATAAATGTCTACATTGCCTCCAAAAAAAGTGTTTGTAAAACCCCTAATGTAGGTCCCACTACCACCAAAGGGAAACATCCTCAAAATGTTTCCTTTATAAAGGTGACGTATTTTTTAGATGCAACTTTTTGTAGATTTATTGTAATGTTTCTCTAGGATGCACCCTAGACCCCAAAAAAACATATTGGCAAAAACAAAAAGTATCCCCTTGGTCACCCACATCACCACCCCTAGAGGAGATACATACCTAGGATGTTCCCCTTATAGACTGAAATGGCTCCCTTTTGAGGTTTTAAGGGATACTAGGGAGTCATTGGCATCAAAACTCCGTAAGTCCCTCTAGTGTCTCAAAAATTAATACATACCCACGATTTTTGTGTCATGATAATAATTTTAGCTTTGAATAGACAAACAACATAATGTGATGCACAAATGGTTGTGCTTGGAAGAAAAAGGAATACTTACATGCTATTAAATACAAAATAGATTATTACAACAATTGTTTTTGTTTTTTACCCATATGCACTTCCTAATCTTAGGTAATTGGTGCTCAATTATTTCATAATCAGACTTAGGAGAGACTGAAGACAGTAGTAAGGCTGGGAGGTGGTGGATGTTCATTGTTATAAAGTTCTCGTTAATATTCTCCTCTTAAGGAGCTTCTATAATCTCATCTACTAGGCAGATAAATAAAAAGATTCATGAGTGAATATATTCCTTTCTTCCACTGCAAAACTCTCACCATTCAGGTCGAACAGAGGACCTAGTATTGGAGAAACATAGTGATGAAATTACAAAAAATAGCATCCACATTGAACGTCATTGTGGAACACATTTCCATGAGCTACTTGATGTGATTCTTTGTCCTTTCACCGTTCTCTGCAAAGCAACACCGAGTTTGCCCTAAATCAATCAAATGTGAAATACCAGGTCCTCTTGGTAAGGAGGTGCAAGAACCTGGCTTATGCATAATCATTGTTCAATTAACTTTGAAATTATAAACAAGCTATCATTAAGGTTTAATCATGTTTACAGTTCTGGTTTAACTTGTTCTGGTTTAACTTGTCCTATTAAGAAACACATCAAAATCTTTACCACGTTGAGCATAACTATGCAGATTATATTAACAAACATCACTGATTGAACAAAATTAATCATGCAAAATAATTTGCTGAACTTCTCAGAAATGTGACACCACAATAAAAAAATTAAATTCATTCTTACGGAGGATCCTTTTTTGAGAATTCTCCTCATTGGAATTCCATTAAGTAAATAGAATTTGGTCACAATGATCTTCACGTGTACTTTTAGCAAACAAGAAAAGTGGTTGCATGCATGTTTACAAACAGCTTTGTTGCTAGCACAAAAATATCTTGTGCAACATAACAAAAAGCAGAACTGCAGTAACAATTCCTGCACTGAAAGTCACTTCTGATATTGAACAAACAATATGGGAGCATCGTGGTATTTGTTAATGACTGGAAAAATGTTATTTTATTGAGAAAAAGATGCTTATCTTGCACATAACTGAAGCAATATAAATGCACAACATATATAAAGTTAAACACGAATTTATACCATACTGTACAATGAACAAATACCATATAGTACGGGTGAAATTGATGGCCGGGAGCTTGCTTGAAGGGTGGAAAATGAAAGACTTTATGGATCAACCTCTCCCTTGTCCATTAATCGATGACTATGGTGAAAGGAAGAAGGAATCAATAATAGCGAATGTTTTGGGACTACAAATACAACCAAATGTTATCTTTGGAGATGGACCTTTAATACAGAGAAACCTGGTAACAGAACTGGACACAAATCTATGTTACTCTAAATTTTAGTCACCGGAGAACAATGATCAAGATTTCTTAAAACAATCCTGGCAAAAACTTTGGCTGGAAGTGGTGCAGTTGCTGCTGCAGCTGCAGCCCTAAGAACACGCCCAGCTCCTGTTTTTTGCAGAAGACTTGCATGATGCATGGTATGCCTCCCTCCGGGCATGGTGAACTGCACTCACAAAATGCAATTACACAAAATGTTCAACTCATTGTTTACAAAACATTTACATGTTAGCATCTCAGAAAAAAAAAATTGAAAATCATGCCCCAAATACCTGTAAAAGTGCAAATGCAGCACAAGCTCTCAAAACTAGGGAAGTATTCCGTATCATGGTCACAAACCTACCTACCTCAGCACCACTGCAAAATTCAGTTTAGCCACAGATTATTATCCTGGACAAAAAGAAAGCAACCACTATGAAATCAAAACAAATTACAATACTGTTATATTTGAATTCATATTTCCAAAACCAGCTACAATTTGATTTGGTTTTTCTTTAAAACTGTTTTTAACCCGTATAAAACCTGTTGATTCCATTCTGTCACAACTGGTATTTCACCAACTAGAAAGTGGATACAAGGGCATCCAGAAATAGATGTGATAAGAGAAGGTAGTGATAAGGAGTGATAATTAGCAAGGCTGCAGGTCATCGTGGCATGATTAAGAAATGGAAACCGATGGGTAGTAAAAAAATCACAATTGTGGGGGATGAGGGACCTGTAGGTAAGAACATAGTCCACAACACTTACGCCGCCACCATGAGTAAAGCAAGTGAATCCACTAGAATCGAGGAAGAAGGGAACCCATTGACAATGTGGAGGCTTTGAAGCTCCCCTAATTTGAATTTTATAGAGGTCCAAGTAGAAGTCCTCATAAATGTGAATGAGAAAAGGACAGGAGATGGAAAAGGTAACACACAACAATGAAGACATGTCAAATAGGAAGAGGCCCCCTATGAACCTAAAGCTGAATATCTGGAGTGGACATAACTGGTGAAACTTGGGGCACAAGGCTATTCTAGAAAAGGCGGGCCACCCCCCAAACCACAGACACCAACAGACCTACAAATCTCATAACAAAGGTCAAGATCCAATAGTAACCAATGATAGGAGGGAGAACTTGTTCAGGGCTCTCATCAGACTATTAAGAAAGATAAGATCTTAGAAAGCAATAACGTCCTGAAATGTCCCAGGAGAAGGCCATATAGCACCATTGCAATTCTGACAAGTAATGGAGATACCAGTTCCACCCACTAAAACTCCAGGGCAATATCATTTTAAAGTCTAGACTTTGATAGGCCAGGAGTGGCAGAATCATGAATGGCAGCCCTACGATCCCTAATTAACAATTCACTTCTTGTCTTTCCTAGCCGAAACAACCTTAGTACGAGTTTTGGTAAAGCTCTTCCACCTAAGATCATATGAGATGAACAAAAATTAATAGCTGAAAAAATGCAACCCTTATGTCATGCATGTCCCAGCAACTACGCAAAGCTTGGAGACCTCTGTGACCTACAAATGCCCTCAAGAACTGCAAAGTTTGATGGAAATTTGCCCTCAATTTATAGCAAATGCATTCTCCCACAATGCAAGAAACCTTTAAACCAACAAAAAAATCTTCACACGACCCACATCACAAAGAAATCCTCATACAACAAAGAAGGCACATGTAAGTCCTTATGCAACAAAGAAACCTTCCCACAAAAATCCACATGAAAAATCATACATGTGATGGTTCAAATACATAAAAATTCAAACACTCACATGTCTAGACATGCAAAAATGCAGTTTGAACCTTGCAAAAAATGAAGACCAAACCCATAGAAAAGTGCAAACTAGAATTTTTGAAAAAATACAAATGTGTGAAAATGCAACCAGACTTTCATGAAAATACAAACTAAACCCTCACCCTTTGCAGCATTTAGCATGCTCTGAACCTTAAGTACTACCGTGCCAAATGTTGGCAATGCCAAATATAACAGCACCAAATATGGATGTTGAAGTAGTTCGTGGATATAAAAAAGTCTTTAAGAAGATGTTTATAGGTTCTTGTTAGAACCACCCTCAGTTGCTACTAATTTTTATTTTTTTTAACATCAATCGTTAACTTATTCCACCAATCATATTCCATTTAATTTAGAAGTGGTGATTATAAACTCCTTTGTTCACCATGGTGGCAACAACTTGATATCACACTTCATGCTTACTCATGATAGGGCTTAGTTTCCATAACTAGGGTCATCCCTAGACCCAAACCTAAGCCTCGAGGGATCACTCCCGATGACCCTGCCTACGTATCCTCTCGTGGGAAGTCAAAGGCTTTGTAGTTTGCATTTAGAGGGAGCTCACTCTCTCCTCTTGACGAGATCTCTGATCTCTTTAATCTTAACTATTAATTAAGGGATACCATGAACTTGTTCCCATCTAATAAAAGATATCAATTGCATTCAAGGGTTGTTTCCATACCCATCATTATCACTAATAAGTTTACTAACTTCATGCATATGCATGAGGGTCATATCAAAAATCACACACATGGTAATTATCTCGAGCATACGTCTCATATACAATGGACAAGCTCATACACATCATAAGTACACAAGTTGACTAGCTTACATACATCACATACATAGAAAGTAGCTCCGACATACATAACCATAACAATAGTGACTGACTCATAAATCAATCACAAGACAATAGTTATGGGCACATATAGCATCATGAATAGCATAGTGACTGGATCTTGTAGGTATCACAAGGAATATGATAATTGGCTCATAATCAATTGCTAACCATCCCTTGTCCATAGTGCATCATAACGAAAATGTATATTGGTGTATTGTGCTCTACACCATGGGTCTCATTCCTTTCCTTGGTCTTTTGCACTAGCAGATACTTGGGAAGAGGTTTTGGTGCATCCCATACTACACCAAGGGTCTGTCCTCAACCCAACAGGGTGAAGTATACCATTTCACATCAAACTTAACCTAAAGTCATACCATGAGGCTGGTTCAATTATCACCTACATATTCTTCATTAGAAATTATCTTCCCTACAGTCCATCGCATGGCTAAGCAACAAAGGGACATCATCATCGGCATGCCATCGGCCAATGCTCCTAGCAGAATCTATCCCATTGTTTATGTGGTAATACTAAAAGTCGCGCGGAATCATATGCTCCTTGACTACTGTCAATCTTGAGCATGTATAAGCTTATCTCTAGATTGGCCATAGGATTTCCATTGGTGATCACCTCAGATGGATAAGGGTAGCCTACGCAATGAGGTATACAACCTCTACCTATGACCTTGTAGGGCCCTTACACTATCTGTAGCCGTAAACGCCATCTCTTGTACCATGCTTAGCATTATAACAAGAAGAGAGGTTCCTAATTCAAAGCAAATAGATCACAATTGAATAGTCTGGGAGTGCATAATTAAATTCTTATAAGCTTAGGTTTAATATTTCTCAAACACATAACAATTACATAAATCCAACGCATGGGCCTCGACTCGACACATAACATTAAGTAGATATTGACTCTAAGGTAGTCATCCCAAATCATTTCCTTTACATTTCTATTCAAGCACATTACATGTACTAGATATTACTTATTACATTTCTCATCCCTTTCATAACCCTTATTACTTGTTTCGGCCTTGACTAAAGACTACTCTAGGGGAAAGGTTAGTTGAGGAATAACCCCAATCCCTAGAGTTATCCCCCCCTAAACCTTCCCCTACGGACTTGAGGTCACAAGGGTATCCTTCACCCAAGTGCCGCCTAGGTTCCCACTTCCAAACGGGTCAAAGTTACACATAGTTCTCCTCACCATGTTTCTCAAAGGACGTACACATAGGTTCCCATAAACCTAAGGTTTTATTAATATTTCCCTCATAGTTAATGGTGATTAGCGACACTTATGGGATTCTGATCACCATTTAGCAACCTGTACTATCACACTTCCTTTAAAGAAATCGAGGTCTTGAATCAAAAAACACCCTTTTATTATTCATAAAACAACTTGATCGTCCCAAAGTTGTTTTACAAACATAGGGGCTAAGATTATTACTCAACTTAACATTACCTCAATTTACCTAAGCACATAGGAAACACTTTCATTTAGAATTCACATAATAGATTCCATATGGACGTTCTTAAACTTAAGGGGTCAATAGATATCTTATAGTTATATATAGTTATTTACTCCAATGGACAACTGTCATTCTATAATTATATAGCATGTCTTATCGTTACACTAGGCCAAGAAGGTAAAATGACATTAAAGCTAACTTATTGCGATTATTGCCACTTTGATATAACTTCTGAATGATCAATTAATACATGCATCTCAATATCTTCTCCCTAAAATGCTACATAAATATTTTCCATATCACAAGTATATAAAATATCGCAATTCCTACATCTTAGGTTATTCCTTAGCAATGATTCTTACAAAATCATACCATCATTCAATATATCCCATGATACCAAATTATTGTACTTAGGAGGTCTATAAACATCATGTAATCATAATATTGATATGATGCAAGATTAATGCGAAAGCCTCAACAAGGCTTCAAGTGGAGTCCCACTTCAATATGGTTCAATCATATTGAGGGTCACAAAATATATGACATTATCCTGATAACGATATATAAATTCCTTTAGATCCTCAAAGACATATGTTAATGTTCACAAATGTGTGTTAAGAATGATTCATGTTTGGGTCACACCCCAGACAAGTGGAAATGCTAGGATCGTGCCTTTATATAAGATATATGCTCCCTAACATTAGTGGTAATAATATTCTTAAGATTCTAGTTTCATTCTCCTTATTGTGTTACCTATTATACATATAATAGCTCGATTCTTGGACTACATAAATTTTCACACAATATTCATAATTAAAAGCTATTTGTAATTGTAGATATGAACATGGTAGGATGTCAATCATATAATAACATTCTATATGATATAATTACCATTATATGGAACTCATGTGTTTGAAGTCAATCCACTATTCGTAGACTTAGACTCAATGAACATAACTTCTTATTATAACTTTTCTTAATCGTAGGTAGTATTGAGTCATATGCAAGATGGGTGATATCTCTACACCCATAAGGCATTACATATATTTACTTAAAAATAATATCTTTGGCCACTAAGCTCTCCCCATACTTGACCCAAACTTAATGAGTGATTATTAAAGCACCCTTCCTAACCAATCTGTCATAACCCAAATCCATAATAAAATGGTTGACCTTACTCAATCCTAACCCGCATGGTTCTTTCAATTAATATCAATGCACTTTTCAAAGTTCGACCATCCTCACTTTCAACAATTGACAATTTCCAGTTTACAAGGATCTTCCTCACACAAAGTCACACAAAATAATAGATTTTGTACAGATTAAAATTCCAAACTAGCAAGGAACAAACGTATTATATTCTCACTCAATTCCTTTCGAAAGTCCTTAAAATAAGTCTATTGCATTAGTTGTTTAATCAACACAACTATCTATAGCTTCCACTAAGAAAAGAAAAGCTACGTTGAGCAAAGTAACTAGCATTAAAATAAGGAATTCTGAGCTGTGAGAAGTAACTCGTAAATTTGCCTAGTCTGCACTAGGTATAAATCAAGTGATGTCTTATTCCTCGTGTCAAATGCTTCAAAATATACATGTTAATAAGAAGATTGTTGTTGGGTAATGGAAACACTCCCCACTACTCCCGATTTCTTCTTTGTACCCATGTTTAGCCAAAAGAATGGAAATCTTCTGCCGCCTCCACGATACCCACCATAACTTTGCCCTCCTTCAAATCCTTACCCTAATCTTCTACTCTCCCCATTACCCCAAGCGAAGTGCAATGGGCACTATGCAGAAACAAAATCAGAACCAAGCCTAGAAGTCGATCCTGGTGCTGCTCAATTTCACAAATGAGGAAGCACATAAGCCACTTTAGCAGATGAACCTCTACTATCAGCAACATTTTCTGGTTCTGAGTCTGGTACTTAGTCTCCCCAAGAAATTGGAATAATTGAAAATCTCAGGCAACTTCAAAAATTCGCCCACAGAATTAGCTCTTCTTACCTCCCAGCTTCTGCAAATTGCCCCCGGTTACCCAATCACAAATTCCTTTCATATGTACACTCTTTTTCCTCGTAATCAACAAAAACTTTCAAAAGATTAAAGTTAGAATAAAAGTCTTTCCCAAAGAAACACTCCCTCCAAGAACTCACATAGAGCTTCCTCCTCTTTCATCTCAGCAGAGAGGTCATTGACAAGCATTGTTAAATTGCTTTACTTTTTGGCTATTTATCTACCAAAACTTGTATTCTACTTTACACCAATGGCAGTACTTCTAGCTCAGGTCCATAAATGGGAAAGAGGGGAAGCCATACTATTGTAATCACTGACAATAAATTGTGTCTTAGTCTGCACACTCTCTATCTCTCCAAAGATAGGTTGCCTTGTTGCTTCATGACTCCCCCCCTCTTCGGAATTCCCTATTTTTGAGGGGTCTTAAGGGTTCACGGCTGTCCTGGCACCTTTTTCCACACAACCTACCAATTAGATGGTCTTTGGACAAGGGTTCCATGCTTTCATAATTGCACAACCTCTTTAGTTTATGCCCACCCTCTCCTCATCAATGCATGTTGTCTCCTATCGTCCTCTCTAGCACTGTTCAGCATAGCTATCGCTGACAGGGATGTGGCAGTTCTACAATTGTAGTGAAGAATCAAGATGAATTTGGAACTGAAGCATCATCTAATTGAATTCATGGAGAAGTTTATACAGTTGTAGATAAAGAAAGAAATGGATCTTACGAGGTTGTAGAAATTCCATGACGCTACGACTAAACAAAAGGTTGACATTCTATGAAATATATTCCAATTTTAATTATTTCTTTTATTTTCTATTTGATTTTTTTTATATGTTTGGAGTTTTTCATCTTAGAGGAATTGAAGCACATATACCTTCATCCATTTTGTGAAATGTGTTAGTGTAAATAAAGTCATTTTTCACCTCATTAGCTGATCACCTTTCTAGCATTGACCTCACATAGGCTATTTTATGTTTTTGTCCCTCTAGTTCTTGCAAAATGGGATGCATATATCCACTCGACATTTTGAGTCTATTCGTAGAATCCCACCTTGAAGAAATGGAGGATATTGGTCTTCTATTTAATGACAATCACATTAACACTATCACCATTTCCTTGCCATTTTTGGATATTGCTCTTGACTTGCCTACATCAGCTTCTGTAATGACAAATTGCACGAATATACATGAGTTTATTATGACTTAGTCACTAAAAAATTTTGGGGGGACGGTTTGGGTATGTGGGTGTGTATACCAAAAAATTAAAGAAATATACACAATTGTAAAACTAAATCATTTGATCAATGCCAAATGCCAAATATAAATATTAACTGCCAATTCAATAAACCTTGAAGCCACAATAATGTCATCAAATACCTATGAGGTCTGGTTCACCTGCTTGGGACCCTGTTCGGACAGTGTTCGAACCAGGAACAGTTTCGGGTCCGGTTCGCCTATGGGTTCAATAGGGTTCAAACCGAGGCAGGCTAGTTCATCCAAGTCGAACAAGGGCAGACCAAAGCAGGCCAAGTGTGAACCAGGTACATTTCCATTGAGAAACATTCTATAATTTAGTGTGGGAAACAATTATTACAAAATTTGAATAAGATCTTTAACATTACAAAACAAAATTTGCTGAGTTCAAATATTTATTACATCAAATTAAACTAGCCCTCAAGATTTCTTCCAGTGAAATTTTTATATACAAGTGTTGATAATGACCCATGTCAGATTAATTGCAAGCTTTCTTTAGAAATAAATTATATTTTAAACATTAAACATTATCTTCAATAGGTGAAGGGAGTTGCAAGCTACTTTTTTAACATTTCTCAAGTAGGATGTTAATTACAAACAAACAAGCTCTTTACGCAAAGAAAAAGTAGTAAACATTTGAGGACTTGGAAAGTGAGAATGTTATCGGTGCAGTTGATCCCATTGGCATTGGCACTGTTTGTGAATCAACTAAAAAGCCTTTGATGAAGAAGAAAAAGATGAAGATTTAGATAATCTATTAGATGATTGAAACTTAGTATAAAGTTCCAATTGTTGAAAGTCAAAACAATGATACTTGAACTCAATAGTATTATT
This sequence comes from Chamaecyparis obtusa, assembly GCA_027943335.1. Lineage (NCBI taxonomy): Eukaryota > Viridiplantae > Streptophyta > Pinopsida > Cupressales > Cupressaceae > Chamaecyparis > Chamaecyparis obtusa. The sequence goes on from BSBK01003834.1 coordinate 1,218,085, forward strand.
TTAATATTTTGATGTTGATATGATGCTTTGATTAAAAGTTTAGAGTTTTTGTTGTTTTTATGATACTATGTGACATTCTAATCTTAATTCATGCTTCTAGGCTGCATACATACATACATACATATATATATATATGTATGTATATATATGTATGTATACATACATGCATACATATATACATGCATATATGTATGTATGTATGTATGTATGTCTCTGTGTGTGTGTGTGTGTGTGTGTGTTTAACAAACCCAAACGAACCCAAACCCAATTTCAAAATTTCTCCGTCCAGCAAACCAATTCTTCAAACCCGAACCCGAACTAACAATTTAGTCAAATACTCATTGTGCAAATTCAAAGTTGTAGTGTACTTCAAAAATCAAATCGGGGTCTAGTGGCAGCATCCCCAATGGGATCAAGGGACAGCACCCCTCCAAGGGTCTCAAGGTAGCTCCCAAGCCGCACTCCTTGTCGCAATACAAGGTCGGGTCAAGGGTTGGTGCCCCAACCGCCAAGACCAAATTAAGACCTACAAAACCACACAAAAATCCACAATGCACAAAAAAAAGCATTAAAATATGTATCTATTGTGTTCTAAGTTACTTTTTGTGACTAGCCCATGGATGCGCCCAGGCGTGCTTTGGATGCATCAAGGATGCGCAACCAGACCTGTGGATGCACTCGAGATGCGCACCGCATCCAAAATCGTGGATACATATCTAGGACGCATCCAAACCACATCCGAAGGGCACATCTAGACCACACCGCATCTGGACCTGGTTTGCACATCCAAGATGCGAATTCGGTAACTAAGCTTAGACATCATCATCTATAGCAATATCAAATTCATATTGGAATAGTTATCACCATACATCCACGTTCCTTATTCTTGAATCTTCGGTGGTACCCGATCCATCATATCAATATTTGTATCATGTGTAGAATTCAAAGACATTCATAGTGTTTCCTACACCTAATTATCCAGAATGGGAGATCATATTGTACACATTTGTGAAGAAATGTAGTTCAATGTTCATGGATAATCTTCAGTATCCAATTTCAAGCATCTACCAACAGTACATGGATCTTTTTAAGGAAAGCCTACATGTTGCTCTTCTACTATCAGTTTTGCAAGGAAGCATTTCTGGACATGGAGTTCATTATTTCACATTTTCAGTGGGTGTCAGGTGACCATTATAGTACTTGTGTTAGTAATTTAGTAGTAGTCCTTGATGGCTATTCATAAGTCCTTCCTTCTATCATTTATCTTCACTTGTACATTCATTTTGCACCATTTCTCTTGTGGAGAGGAGTTTCGTTCCCACTCGGTTCTTCACCATTTTCTCCACTTTATGAGATATTTGTACTTGAGTATCTAACATGACCTAGTAGTCGAGACTCGTCATCTTGCATGCATTACTCCCTAAGTTGCACTTAAAAGGGGGTGAGTATAAATAGTCATTATGCACCCCGTTAGCTAATCACCTTTCTAACATTGACCTATTCACACTTAGCTTGATTTACTTAGGCTATTTAATGTTTTTGTCTCACTTCATATCATTGAGACACCTGTCCTCATCACTTGAAACACCTATTGATTCATGTTTGACACTTGCTCACACACTTGTCAAGTGAGCATACAAGTGTTCCACCTTCGAAGGGTTGGTCAAGATTTCAAGCCTACCTTCCTACCTCATCTACCTTGCTTATATATGCAAGGCAACTATGCACATTTAACACGCTCTTCATTAGTTGATGATAGACATGCTATTATGCTCATCTTTGTTCACTTGTGGAAGTTTATCAAATTTGCACTTTTGAATCTCGGCTAACTCCAACAAAACAAAATAGGTTGGCAGCTACTAAAGCAAAGAAAATTTTATAGCATGTGATTCCTCCTATCACCTCCCCCCATCTCCTTTCAAAGGTTAAGTCTACAATCTAAACCATAACTCTCCTCTTCCTAATGATGGATCACTATGTGGATAGAAAAATATATACTTGTACTTGTTTTGTCACATTGATGAGCATGGTAATCATCAAGCTAAGCTCTTCTTTAAAATCATTTGATGCAGTATCTTTGGTAAGCGAGTAGGCCTCTTCATTTCAATGATTTGTTTCTGTGCAGTCTCTTTTTTGACAATACATTGTTGAGCACGGTAATCACCAACTTAAAATCCTCTCAAATCATTTCAATGCAATATCTTTGGCAAGCAACTAGGCCTCTTTATTTCAATGAGTCATTCCCATGCAGTCTCTTTTCACAATTCTGCACATTGTTATTAACACTTAGTTCATATTCTTCTATATCAATCAGCTAGGTCTCTTCATAGGGCTGCAACCAAATGTTGATTCAAGGGTTATGGCATCTAAACTACAAATCACTGTTGTCGAAAGACATTATTCTTCTGGTTATTGAACTGTAATGACGAGCACAAGCTATCAATAATTCAAGGGATTGAATTGTGAGGGGGAAAGAGAAGTCTTGCACGAGTCCACTTTCTGCTAATATTACAGCCAAATTACTGCCTACTTTAACTCTTTCATCCATCGTCATCAAATGTATTCAAATGACCTAGCATTGTATCTAAAGTATTATGTGAACTATTTGACAAGAGTGTGTTTTAAGCTCCAAGACATTCTCATGCAATTTCGAAAAACTTTTCTTCTATCTGTGACTTTGGAACATGCAAAATTGAAAGAAAGCTCCCACTGTAACTAACAGAATAGCACTTTCAAAAGAAAGATTTGATATGACAGCAACATATGTATAAATTTGAAGGATAAGCTAACGTGTATGTTGAAATTGCTTTTTGCTATAGCTGCAACATTGCAAAATCTCCTCCTTGGTGCCAAAACTAAGACTTTTGTACCTGCAAAAGTCGAGGAGAAGTTTTCTGCTATAAAAAGAAGAAAGAAAAATTTGATTGTGTTTTCAAATTAAGCTAAGCATGCTTATATACACTTAATGCTTTAAATCTGCTTTCTTTTAAGTACACACCTTCTGAGATGAGGCAGTGAGACACTTTTGAGTGGTTTTTGCTTTCAAGTCTCATTCGGTGTTGGGTATTAGTGTCAGCCAACTGAATATAAAAAGTGACAGTTTTGAGGTCACAGCACCACTCAAAAACTGTGCCATACTTTGTTTTAAACTAACATTAGTTTTAACTTCGAGTGGTTTTTGCAATCAAGTCTCACTTGATGTTGGGCATTAGTGTTAGCCAACTGAACATAAAAAGTGACAGAATTTGGAGGGAGGTCACTCAAAAAGTGTGCCACAATTTGTTTTTAAACTAACATAAGTTTGGCACCTTTTACTTATTGCTCACCAATGCTAAGGTGTATTTTCATGCTGGCCACGCCACTTAAAATGTGCATTATCTTTATGATTATTTTCACCTTCTCTGCTAGACTTGAATCAGTAATACACTTCCCACAAATGGCATGATTACATAATAGTTAGGACACCTATGCCACCCATGGTGTGTGCCATTCTTTAGGTGACTTTATTTCCCCTTTAGCAAAGTTTTCTAACATATGCTGTCTTGTAAACATTAGGGAATTTTTCCTTGGCAATATGGCCACCATGAAATAGCACCCCACTTAATTGATTTGTTCTTTTCAAAATTAGGGATGTCTTTGTCATGAATTCTCTACGTATTGGCATAATATCGTGTTGGTTCTCCCACCTTGAAACAGCATCCACATTTGACAATTTGATCATCTTAATTCTTCACACACTTCTTTTATTTGTTTGGTAAATTAGCAATTGAAAAAGTGCACAATGAAGAAGAGTTACAAGTTTATTTAAAAATCCCCATGATTTCTACACATCAATTACATGGAGGTGAGCCAAAGAACATTCAAATTCCTTTGCCCCAAGAGTGATAAGATCATTGATGGAGTTTCGATGGGAGATGTTTTTATCAGAGTACTTCAGTGGACTGGTGGAACAGTGATTCTAAGAATGATATGGGATCTTGGTATTTTGTGCAAAAGGAAGTTGATTTGTCATACAAGTACAACTTTCTTGAGGACAAGCAATTTGGGACAGGACTGTAATGTTCCTGATCTTTAGCTGGGTCGGCCAGCCCCAATAATTAAATAAATAAATAAAGTTTTAAATAATGAATAAATTGATACTGTTAAATATTTTGTTTGGGGCCGACCCGAGCATGGTAATAGATAATATTGTTTTAGGCCAACCTGGGCAAGTTCAAATAAATAGTGTTTTTCTCTTTTAATCTTGGGCCAACTTGCTTGCATTTGAGGTTGTGATGCCTATTTAAGGGCAAAGCTGATTGTCTTTGATCATCACAAATTTGGAAATAAATTGCTCTGAGCAGCATGAGTATCTTATGGGACGAAACCCCTATATATATTTATATATATATGTAGACTTTCATGCATTTGCAGGTCTTAATAGTGAAAATAATAAGGATCAGACTCGTGCATCTGCAGCAGATCTAGAGAAAATTACAAGCCCTACACAGGGAATTGTGGATTGAGCAGCTTGGAGAGGAGAGTTGGGCATCACTACACAACTTCCAAGGTGCCTACTGCCTGTATTCTTCAGCCATCAAACTGAACTGAGGAAGCCCAAAGGCTTAATGTAGCAGGACTATGTTATCATTGATTTTTGTTTCTGTGAAAGCAAATATTTTATCTACATTATGTTAACCTACTTACCTGCAAATAACTTGGTAGTAGTTGGGTCAAGTGTTTATAATTAGACATTAACATATATTCTCAATTCTACAAATCATCTGCAAGGACTCATCTTTGAGTGGACTTTTGAGCAGTATACTGTAAGAGTTCTATGTATGAGACCTCTATAATGAACAGCCCAAAGGTTTAATGTAGCAGGACTATGTTATCATTGATTTTTGTTTCTGTGAAAGCAAATATTTTATCTACATTAAGTTAACCTACTTACCTGCAAATAACCTGGTAGTAGTTGGGTCAAGTGTTTATAATTAGACATTAACAAATATTCTCAATTCCACAAAACATTTTATTTCTGAGTTTCCAGATCTGTGAAGCAATCTTTCTTTTTCTCTCCGATTTATTGGGGATAAGCATTGCATAAGATTACTAGAACATTTCAGTGGTATCATGGCATCCCTTAAGAGAAATCTTGGAGTGGATCTTTATGGCGAGGGTGGAGAAGAGACTGCAATGGTAATTTACAATAAATCTTGGCTTGCAGAAACCGCTGAAAGGTATGAAAAATATATATATATCAGTTGGAAAAGTTAAAACCAACTCTCTGGAAATGGTGAATCAAGAGTGAGAAAGATCCTGACATAATAGATCATGTGATTTATTGTTAAGAGATATACCAAAGAAGGAGAAGTCTATAAAATGTTGCTAGTTGCAATTAATTGGGAATCACCCTCAATGTTTAAAATTTTTAATCACTCATGCATCTGCAGCAGATTCTAGGATGATGAATTACAAGCCCTACACCAGGAATTGTTGATTGAGCAACACAGAGAGGAGATCAGGCATCCCTACATGACTTCCATGGCACCTATTGCCCATATTCTTCAGCCATCAAACTTTACCGAGGAACCACATCTGCAAGCACTGATCTTTGAGTGGAGTTTTGGTCAGTATACTTATACTACAATGATCAGCCCAAAGGCTTAATGTAGCAGGACTGTGTTCTCATTGATTTTCTTTTCTGTGAAAGCAAATATTTTATCTGAATTATGTTAACCTGCTTTCCTTCAAATAACTTGGTAGTAGTTGGGTCAAGTGTTGATAATCAGACATTTACATGAAGGCTCAAATCTGCAAATCATTTTATTTCTGAGTTTCCAGACCTGTGAAGCATTCTTTCCTTTTCGCTCTGATTTATAGGGGTTAAGGATTGCATAAGATTAGTAGAACATTTCACTTCTCTTTAACATGTCCTTGAATCTAGCCTTGTGCTGATATTGCTGCTCAAATGGGGTCCTGGCAAAGTTTTACTAACCATTTCCCAGCCATACATTTGGTTTCAAGCGTTTGAAAAGTTCTTACAGTTTATGCTAGAGCTATCAAACTTGAAAACCCGGTAGTTTGACATTGATATTGATAACCTTGAAAGGAACGCAATAATTTCCAACAAAAAAACTTGATTAAAAGCAAAAGTTAAGTAGGAATACCAACCATGTCAAGCCTACAAATAGAATCATTGGTGCTGATCCCAACATCCTGGTCAACACCACACAAGCAACAACTCTTATGCCTACAGAAGATAAAGCAAAGAGACTATCCACACTCACAAATGTGGGTGAAAGGGCAGCCACTGGACTTCATGATTGACAATGACAGTTTAAAGAACCTCAACTCTTTAAAAACATTGAATGATTAAGTTGTCAACATGCCTCATCCACTTCCCCACGAATTAGAATGGTTCAACACATGAACACCCAAGAAATATATGTTACTCTCCAATTCCACTTTTCATATGCCATTCATCCTTTTCAGGAGGAGGTATTCTGTGATGTGATGTCAATGGAGGCAGCGATGTACTCTATCCAAGTATCTATCCAGTGCCAATTCTCACAGCATAGTTGTGTCAATGAGGTGCCACTCTCGTTCCAAAGAATTGTGTCATGCAGTTATCAGTTATGCATACTCTAACAGTCGCACCTCACATTCAATGGAAAACCAACCTATTGCAGAAAAGATAGACCACATTTCAGAGACCATGATTACCCAGAACTGTTCTAAGCCTGTATACAAAGTTCTGAAAAAGGGTCCGCTCCCACAACTAGCCAAGCAGTTCCCGGACCCAAAGAAATCAAGACTATTGCTTTACAAGATGGGAAAACTGACCCACAAGGATTCAACAATAATGGTACCTGCAGTGACACTAAGAACATATTCATGGACTGCAGTGGCTGTAACTATAGATCTGCAACAAGTGACACACATACTCTAGCAATGGAACAAAGCACTCTGCATAAGACCAAGCACTATGGTTTTAAGCAGGGTTTCAATAGGGTCTAAAGTTAAACACACCTCCAAGGTTCCAACCTAAAATGCAAGGCCCAAATCTCAAAGATTCTTACCACAATTCTGAGCATCAGTCTGCAAATTTTGAATATGCAGTCTACACAGCAACCCAAGTGGATCTCTTGAGGCTCACATCATGTCAAGTAATGCACCAACTCATCAGTCATTATCAACAAACGGTTACACTCCAGAAACACTGGGGGATGACAAGTCAAACAAGGAAATGGTTTCACTTCCCAGTGATTATTGGCCTCTACAGTATGGATCTAATATATACATCCATATCTCTATAATATAATTTAAACAATGAACAAGGTATAGAAGATAGATAGGTCCTCATCTTGAGAGTTGTCTACCAGGATTCAACATTGGCCTTGCATCATATAAAGAGCTCTCCTTTATTCATAAACCAAGTACCTCTCTCAAGAATAGGATCTTTGTCTGCTCTAGAGGAAATTATTAATTTTCTTGCAAGATCCCAGTTGGTTGAACCATAACTGGCACTAGAGAAGAATATTTCCACTAATGCAGATCCCACTTTCTGAGAGTTATGAAAATTTGGGTAAAGACCCACCAAACAGCAACAGAGCCCTCATTTGAATACCAAAACAGAAAACTCCAATTCTTCCAGTGTAAATTTAAGCCTAGTGGCTGTCTCAGTTCTTTGATAGCAACCATTTCATAACTTACGCAAAAAATAAGAGCAAATTACCATTTTCCAATTGTAAGACTTTTAATATCTCATCCATGGAGCATTCCACTGAATCTGTTATAAAATCTGTTTTCTAACATTGAGAAGTGGCAAAAGAAATGGCTATCCTAACCACACAAATTAAAGAATCTAGCGTGCAAATCTAGTTCAGATGAGAAAATCAAAGCTGCAAATAGATAGACATGTAATCCCCAGCATTCACCTAAATTGATTTTTTATGAATTCTTAAAAACCTACAATAATAATATTTCCTGAGGTTATATACTCCACCTGCACCTAAGATGTCCTGCTTCTTGTATTCGTGCTGTCTCTGCAACTTGTGCAAGAGCAGCAGGTGCACAAGAAGAAGCTGCTACCGAAAATGTCTGATGATCTGAAAATGTCATGATAAAAGCTTCTATATGTCGTAGTGCCATACGCCTTGCACCATCTAAGTTTCCATTCTTTGGAGCGCTATCAAAAACCATACCAGCTGCCGCGGCTTCCTCCATCCTGCACATAAAACATACATAAGTTAGGATGAAGTCATCCAAATGACATGAAAATCCTAAACCACAAAAAAATAATGTCTAAACCTCTCCCATGTCTGAAAACCCAGTAGCAAATAAGAAATAAATGCAACAGAAATAAACTTAGATAAAACCAAGAATCTTACTGCACCAAACACACCAATATCTCGTAATACGCTCTAAAATGCAGAAGAAAAAAGGAGCAATCGAGGTCTAATGCTGGAAGGATTAAATCTATTGATGGGGATTAAAAATACAACAAAGCAGTCCTAATCCAATTTCTGGATGAAACATCTACGAACTAGGGAAAAAGAGATTGTAGATTAGCGAGTTCATAATATAAACAAATTCAAATTTGGCGATTATTATTTGTAACATTGTGAATAGATACGAAATAGAAAAGTCAGGCTGAGAAAAACAGTTGCTGGACAAAAAGCGAGCAAAACAAGGAACATTGCTTTCTTACCACATTTCATATTAATCTTAAGAAAAAAGTGAAAGCATCCGAGAGGGAAAACCAATAAAAAGAAAACTATTGCTTTCTTATTAAATTTCATATTCATCATGAGAAAAAAGTGAAAGCATCCTAGAGGGCAAACCAATAAAAAAAAAACTATTTTATCAAGAAGCTCTGTAATAGTGACACTTGTTGAGAGACAAACAACAATTAAGATTTACAAAGGTTTTATCCGAAAAGGAAAAGAGTGTCAACTAGGGAAAGCAAAGGATAATAAAACTAAAAGAATATTCCTAAAGCCTTAATTGACCATTAAAAACTAAATAGTACTTTAATATGAATTCAGTAAAGATAATTCAAAACAAGTTCATCGACCATATAATTCAAATTATAATATTTTTTTATATATCAAATTAAATTAAAAATATTAAATTTTAAATATATTATATTAAACTCAAAATAGTTATATTTAAACATTATGGTAAATTCAGAACCAATTGCCAATGTTGGCATGTTGTGATGGTTAAGTTGTTGTGTTGTCATTCTTGTCATTAAGGTTCAAATCCCATTGGGGATGAGGTCCCTCATTTGTGGCCTCACCGGTTCATAATTCCAAGTCAAAGCGTTTACCCCTCTTTAAAAAAAAAAACAGAGCCAATTAAATTTTGAAAAAAAATTGAGTTCTTGATTTTATCGGTCAACATGATGCATTGATCAAAGAATCATGATTGCATTTTCGAATTTTTCCTATGTATTGCAATTTAAGATATCTGTGATAATTATTGCTGATTGTTTCCCTAACCCAATTTTTCCCCCAATAACTGAAAAAATCTTTCTATTGGTTTGCCAATTTATTAATTATTACCAAGATTTTTTTAAATGTCGGGTAAACTTTTTAACATGACCAATGATGCTCCTCCAGCAACACTTGAAACACTTTTCACTTGGAACTATGAATCAGTGAGGTCACAAACAGGGGACCTCATCCTCGTTTAACAAAGTTGAGGCTCAAACCCGCGAGCACATTGATCAATGAAGGCACTAGCTTGTGATCACAATGGCTCGGCGGGGGTTTGAACCTTGGTAGGCACAACACCACCACCGCCACTTAACCAACACACTAAGTAGCGAACCAATTTATTACCAAGACTGATTTTCGCTATTAAGGTTAATTATTATATCTTACAAACACTTTTTACAACATTTTTATATTCTATTTTTCACTGTTCAATCTCAGAAACTGATGAACATGACTCTAGCAATGCAGAATTAGCTGGCAGCTTTGATTAAAGATACACAAGATAGCTCTATATAGAGGTTTTCTTACAAGCTATTATAATTTATATTCGAACAAATCACCTCATGAAATAGCTAACTTTAGTACATACTTTTGGTATCTTAATTCTGTGCAAGAGTATTCCTAAGAAATGCAGAGTAATTGATCATTATTGTACCTTCCATCGAACATATATGCAAGCGCTAATGCAGCCATAAAGCGAGCCATTTTTGAGCCAGAAGATGAACAAAGGTGTACAAGGGCAGGAACTCCTCCCTCTTCAACTATTCGCCAAGCATTACCAGGATTGAATGCTAAATTCCATAGTGCACCAGCAGCAGTCTCATGCACATCCTGTCATCAGAAAACACATCATCAAGAGTCGTTCAAATTTCACGTCCATATAATAAGTATCTATAAGATAGTATGCGGAACAAATAAGTTCCGAAATGCCTCTGCAATGTCATTTACCAGAACAGTTACTACGGAAGTGTTGTCTAGATGTATTGCTCACTCGCTTTATTTTCAGAAACATTAAGCCGGTTGTTGAATTCCTTTCAGGACTCCTCAGTAGCTATTGTGACTTACAAACTTTAGAATCCAACTGACTTAATTTGGTCATTAGTTGAGTAGTCTATATGATGTATTTGTTAGTACATCTTCTAAAACTGAGTTTAAAATGCATTCATGTCTAAACAAAATACAGTTACGAGACTGCTGTTTTTCAATGGGATCTTAAAGACAAGATCTAGAAACTTGTGACAACGAAAATGATTCAATAGGTATCAGAGAATTACAGACAACTAGCTTGATTGAAGATGAGAAAAAAAAAGATCAAAATGTGGCTAAGCAGTGAACAAAAACAACTTATGTTGCAGGTGTTAGGCATAACAGATAAGCCAGGAAAATATGCAAGAGATTTACATATTAATATATAAAGTATAAATATGCAAACATGAGCTATGAAATAAGAATGCAAGAATGAATATATATAAATATAGATATATACACACATAGCATATGAATAGAGCTACACATACAATAAGGTGTGACCCCTTGTTAGGTAACAATTCAATGGATTGTGTCTCTAGAACATATCCCTTCATAAGTTACACTATACTTGGGTTCATAGCATGCCCTCCAGTGAAAGGCTTTAAACTCGAGAACACTTTTTAAAAAATACAAAATATGTCCTTCGCAAATTTTGACACTAGCTCTACATGGAATTGGAATTGACGTCTTAGTCCATCTGAGATTAACCTTGATTGGAATCAAAAGTTAAATCTATCTGACATTTCAAAAACATTCATTTCAGGATTGCTGGCATGAAATCCATGTATATCATCTAAAAGTACCATAAATTTTTGTTAAACTTCAATGTTGTAAACAAATATGTTGATGAGAAAGAGGAGGCCAATAAAGCTTAGTTTGAGTTTCTTAATCACATGGAAATCAATATTCAAAATTGTTTTGTTTAACACTCCATATGCTAGAATCTTAGGATCCAATAGAATCAACTTTGAAAGAAGTCCAAAGTTGCATCGACATGGATACAGATACAAATAGAGATACGGTATCAGATACAAATACGGCCATTTTTTAAGACCCTCAATATGGATACGGCTGGATATGACCTTAATAAAAAACACATACACATATTTAACACAATTTTCTAAGTTATTAGAGTAGATTTTCATTACTACAAAAGAAATATAGACAAATAAGTAATTATAGGTTAATTTAACACTTTACAAAATGAAAAAATAGTGGAGTTGCTTTCGAAGAACCTAAAAAAATAGGTCAAGTTTTTAAAAAATCAAATCACATAGCCTTCGGCACTGTTGGAAAATGAAGTTTTTTGGGCACACATGGGTACAATATTCGACGTGTATCTCGGAAGCCTTTATAAATCAAAATAAAAAGAGGAATTAGCAGCATTCTTGAGCACTATCGGTCATTTCAAAGAATGCAATGAAAGTTCTCCTATGTGCAGTGTTGCAACCACCTCAGTGATATAAAACCACCTAAATTTTTCTCCAAACTTCCAATTTCTGATGCCTGGACCTTGTTTCATGTGTTTTGTTAGTTGTGTTCCATTTCTGCAAAGAAGTCAACTGGTCACTTCAGTACTCACTTTGTGTTTTGTTGCTTTCCACAACCTAGGGACTTTTTATCCTAATACTTAAATTTATAATTTTATTATCAATTGCACTTTCTGATCTCATTAAATTATTATAGTTATTAGTAGCAATTATTATAATTCATTTTTTTCTTCTTTTCTTTCATTTTTCCTTTCTGCAGCTTGTTTGAAAATCTTCTAAGTTTGACAAAAATTATTGGGTAGTATCTTAGAAGCAAGCCAACTTAAGTTCTTTCCCACAGTTATGATCTCAAACTGCAGTGATTTCAATGAGCCTGATTAATACGTCTATGAAGCTATGGTAAATACTAAATAAATATAGAAGGTAGGAATGGAATGATAAAACCAGTAAAAGCATTACAAGTCTAGTTCTCCATCAATATTCATTTTTACAGTTAATTCAGCTTCTTAATATACAAGTTTTGATGTTTATATTACACCTCAAGGTATATAAATAAAGCAGACTGCATATGAATGAAGAACCGATTACTTCACTTTAAATGGCTTGATTACATAAAAGATAGGCAGGCTTGAACTTTCAAGAGTCGGCAGGTCATACGTGAGATTGATAAATATTTTGAAATTGCACTTCATAACCAAGATGCTTCTGGGAATGATTGTGTGTGAATTTTTAACCATCAACATTTCGGATCATACTCCATGATCCATCATCAAGATGAAAGAGTGAATCATTTTTTATGGTTAAAAATTCACACACAATCATTCCCAGAAGCATCTCGGTTATTGTCATGGATTGTGGAAACTTGCTATCTCTGATTGCACTTCATGATTCAATTCAAATAAACTATCTTCTCGACTTGAAAGAAACTTACTTCAACATCTGAACGGGCAAATGATATCAATGGTGCAATACCACCTTCTCGTCCAATAGCAATGCTGGGGAATCCAAACCAAACCAAAATAAATAATATAAGATTAGAGAGAATATAAATTTAGTATAAGAAAACTACACAGCATAGTTAGTATGGAATGTAGCTCGCATCAAATTGAATACAAACCAAAACATCACAAGTACATTGACTCTTGCAATTACAACTGAACACACAAAAATGACTACGTGGAATGCATTAAAACATATAATGAACATCGTAGACCACATCATATGCAATGCATTAAAAAATATTATGAACATTAACTCTTCCAATTATGAGCAAACACTTAGAAGAGATTACATGGAGAAAACACCGTACAAGAAAATACTCTAGATAGAAATACATAAATTTCCTTGACAAATGATATTTGTGTAATATTTAGTCTTTCTGTAATTACAATACTTTAATAGAAATGGATTATGCATATAAGGAAGTTTAGAAGAGCGGAACATCACAACTAAAGAGCCCAAAGCTCGAAATAAGGATTTACCATAAGATACTAGAACACTGACAAGCATCTAATTTCCATATTCAAATCAGTGAGGCATTTCACATAAATTTTAGCTAATATATACAAGTTAGCCAGATGGTCATGTCCTGACATTGAAATTAAAAAGGTAAAAAATACTACAGAACATTTGGGGAAGCAGCCACTGTGTACAGATAGAATTTGGAATCTCACTCTTAGAAAATCAATAATAATGAAACCTATTTCTACTTATCAACACTGCCTCAAGATGGAAGCATAACTTAAAATGTATGAAAATAGTGAGACAAATAACATGCATAATGCTGTTTCATCCTAGTAACTATATTTCTGGAGCATATTTCAATTCTTGCAGAACAAGCATAAAACAGAACAGATATCTCAATTCTCTTGCTGAAGACCAAGGTACCACTCTCCCCAAGGATATCTTAGCAACCTACTGTGCACTAAGCAGTAGCCCTGTTATAACCGCAGGTAGTATACAGCCCAACAGCGCTGGACAATGGAACACTAGATTGCAGCCAGATAGTCCTGAAGGAAGCAGCATGTAGTTTGTGGCAGCATTTGTCCCATTAGATATGCTGGAGATATGTGGATGCAAGTGCATTACAAGCAAGCCCATTCACTACTAGTCCAATCAAGTGGCAGTCATCGTGAAGTACCATAGGCCTGAATTTGTCTCATAAATGATATATTATGTAATGGGAGTGGGCCCCAATTCAACCCATATATCTACTAAACTGAAAAATAAAATCAAGTTTATATCTTTTACAATAATTGAGTGATTAAAAATGGTCAAAATAAACAGATCAAAAATAAATGTAAGATTTGGAATGCTCTACAACTGAAAAAGAAAATTGTAATTAAATCAAAAGCATATCTTAGATATTTATATACAGCCATAGCAGTTGTCTTTATACTACACAATATAATAGATATAGTCATACGCCACCAATGATCTAGAAGAAAATTCCACCAGGAGACAAGCATGATCACAGGAAAGGGGCTATTTTAAGATGTTAAAATATACCTATTGGCTTCAGATACTGACAAACCCCATAATGCACCTGCAGCCCTTTCCTGAAGACCTTGAGATGCATTCCCACAATTTTGTGCAAGAGCAACCTACACAAGGTAAAATAATCAATCAGAAGAACAGAAACATATAGTTCACAATATCATAAATAACAAATGTACTCTTAAAATGGTAATGTTTGAATGATAGTCCGAGTAACAAATATAAAAAGTTCTCTAATAAATGGACATTAATAATTTATCTTATCTTATCTTATCTAAAGAAAATAGTTTAAAACTAGGCTCCAAAATGCATAGTTCAAGTTGGTCCATATATGCAAGTCTATGAATGAAACAGAGCACAGTACAGAGATCTGTGGACAGAAAGACTAAAACTGGAAAGAACGATTCAGCTTCAAAATAATCACACAAAAAGCAACATTTATAATCATTCCCTCTCACAGAAATGTCTAGCAGAACTGTGTGAAAAAATCTAATATTATTATATTTGTACTGTTGAGTATTACCATTAATTAACACAATGATAATATACAAGCTGAATACAAGAAGCCAAGAAAAGCATTTACAAAAAACATGTGATGATTGAATCACCAAGGTAAGTTACTTCCACATTAATGAGTGAAGATAAAAAGAATGGTGATGCTATGGGAACTTTTTTTTTACTCAAAGCTTGCCAGCTCCATCACATGACATAAGGCTTTTTTAAACAATTTAAAATATACAGGCTAATAATTGAAAAGAAATCCATACATTAAATTTCGTCTAAGAGCAACCTACCTAATGTGAAATAATCAATAAGCACAACAGGACTATATAGTTTACTATATCATAAATAACAAATGTACTCTGGTCATAATTGAATGTAAGTGTGAATAACAAATATAGAAAGTTCTCTAAAGAAAACAATTTAAAACTAGGCTCCAAAATGCACAGGACAAATTGGTCCATGTATGCTTGTCCTATTTTCGACTTGTGCATATGCATCTCCACAAGGGAAGCAGACAAGGTATAGAATTGTGTAAACAGAAAGATTAAAACTGGAAAGAACAATTCAGCTTCAACATAATCACAAAAAGCAACATTTTGAATCATTCTCTCACAGAAATGTCTAGCAAAACAGTGGGAAAAGATCTAATATTATAATATTTGTGCTGTTGAGAGTAGCCGTTGATTAACAAAATGATACTATACAAGCTGACTAGAAGTAGAGAAAAGCATTTACTAAAAACATGGGATGATTGAATTCCTAAGCTAACTTACTTCAACATTAACAGGTGAAGCTCCAAAGAATGGCAATGCTATGGAAAAAATTGTACTTTAAAGCTTGCCAATTCCATGACATAACAAGTTTTTTTTAAACAGTTCAAAATATATAGATTAATAATTTTAAAAAAATCGGGATGACGCATTTAGAGCAGCCACTGAAACACTTATTTGGTGAGGCTGCCATCAAGGTTCAAACCCCCACTGGGCTATTGTGCTCGCAGGCCTTGTGCCTAAGCTGGGCTGTTGTGCTCAGGGGTTTGAGCGACTGGAGTGTTTGGCAGCTTAAATGGCTGCCGTTTACAGATCAAAAAAAAATTAGAAATAAATTCATAAAAACTAAATTCCAGCAAGAATTGTCGAGAAGCTAGAAAATCATCAGAATAAACTAAGTTACCAGTCCTTATACAGGTTCAGGTATGGGTTTGCTGGTTTGGTCAGAAATTTGGGGTGTTGAGATCATATTGGTCCATCCATACAAAAAAATATAAGAATTACATATCAAAGGCTTTTCATTAATAAAGAATTGATAAATATAGTAAAATGACAAATATATCTATTATCGATATATAGAAATATAAATTAAATGTGTTTGTGTATGTATGTGTAATATTCATAATATTCATATTCTTATAACATATTTAATATAAATTATAATTATTTATAAATATAAAATTGATTGCTGCCTAAGATTGTTAAGTCAATACTTCCAGGATTCACTTAGACATCCCAACCCTAAAATGTCATTCTTATTATTTTCAAGCACGGGGAGAGAAAAACAACCCTTTGAACAAAAATAGTATGCTATTGAAGAGAAAACGAGCAGATTGACTGAAGACAGTATAGTGATTACAGAACATTTGGCTAAGTTAGTAGCGTGCATTGACGTATTTAGAGGAGCTTAAAGAAGTTTGAAGGAGGCCATGACTAATTTAGAGTTGCATTTTTTAACTTTTGGAGCAAATTTGATAAGGCGAGTTGAAACCTTTTTTTGTTTTTTTGTTTTTTTTTAATTTCAAATTTCCATTTTATTGTACATTTAGTTTATTTTATTTTATTTTATTTCATTTTAAGTTAATGGAAAAAACAAGAAAAGCTAGCTATCCGAAAATTAAACCCTAGCTGATTTTTGTTTTCTTTAATTCTTTAGCTGCAAACACTAATTGTTTTTAGTTTTTCTTTTCTTTTTTTATTTTAATTCAATTAAAAAGTGTAAATGTTAATTTTTTCATATATAATTTATTGGAGCTTACCATACATTTACAAATTGATCCAAAATTTCAAGCATAATGTCTACTCCAACTAGAAAGGATCCTTGTTGGAAACATGCCATCCCCCAGATCCAAAAAAGGTGAAAAAGTATGTTTTTATTGCAAAATGAAATACAATGGCTGAGGTATTAATCAGTTGAAGTATCAACTTGCACGCACACGTACCATGATGTTAAATCATGTAAATTAGCTAAGTTGCCAGTTCAGATTCAGGTACGGATTTCAGTTCGAGATTCAGGTTTGAAATTCATCCAAATGTTTTTTGAGTTGGGTTTGGATTAGTTTTGGGTCCATCTATAAAAGAATATATATATATATATATATATGCAGCAGAAAATAAGTTCATATTTGTTGCTGCATATATACACCGAACTTCTTTGTGAAATACACACACCCAATCTATGTAATATTTACTACTTGCAAAATATTCATATTTTAGATTTATGTAATCACAATCAAAATATATTATAAAATTATTATATACACGTCTATATATTTTTAAAATTTATATTTCTATTAAATTTAAAGCATCATACAAAAAAATTCTTACTATAATTTTATTTTTCCACAAACAGATTAACTTCATTCACCTTTCAAAAGTACCAATATTTATAAAATCATGCAACTTTCAAAAATTATCACTCATTATTAAATATATACGGTTAAACAAAATATAAATTTAAATAATGGTATTTTTAATATAAAGATTTACAATTACCTTTTCCAAAGCTGACAGAAAGCCTCTACTAACCATGTCGCTTCCACTTCTACTCTCTGCCATTCACTATTATGTGTGGAAATACTGTCGAAATGTGACTGAGGCCAACAGGAAGCTTCTGCGAAGACACCCATCCATACCCATTTTCCTTCACCCAATTCGGAAACCCTATCTATGATAATACGTAGCGGGGTCAAACTTTTGAATACATGTATGTCAAGATAAATATTACCTATAATTAAACATATCAGAATGGCATTGCCATTAGCATTGGCAGAACTTTCTGGCCTCCTAAAACCTAAGCTTCCATCTGATTCACATTCGTAGTGAAGAACAGAGACATCTGGAAATTGTTGAAAGAAGTATTTCAGCGAGCCTGCATCACACATTGCCCTCGTGGATATCATTACTTCTCTAAAAGTCATTCTGGGTTCCTGCGTTGAAATAGGAAGTCTTTAAAATTCACCCAAAATTCCACCCGGGTCCTGCATTGAAATAGGAAGTCTTCAAAATTCGCCCAAAATTTCACCCGGGTCCTTCTGCAAGACTTTTCGGCGAATTTTCAGCTCTACGCACTTATGGGCAAATGTGAATCGGACCAGACTTTCGGACGAACCGACTCCCGAATTCCACATGCCAAGAGCGAATGTCAACTAGAGGCTTTTGAAGAAAAATAATAATTAAAAAGGAAGCAAAGAAAAGAAATGGTAGACATTTTTGGAGAGGCTTCTTCAATTCCTCCAATTCCTGATTTATGAGTAGTGGCAGTGGTAGGGTGAGTGTGAGAATTGGGCCTCGCATTCATCAAAATAAATCATCCCAATTATATTCATTTGTTGCTTCATGCAATCCATGGTCCCAACCATCACTTGAGAGAATGGGTCAGAATAAGGAGAAGCATGACATTGCAAAAAATGCAACTGGAAATTTTTGGTTGTATTACACCATTCCATTACATGCAACCATACGATTATTATTATTTTTTATTGAAAATAACTAATTTGATTTCTATGTCTATTGATTTTGTTGCTTAAGAATATGTTACATTAAAAATTTCGATTTTTGAAATTAATATTTATATTGTTAATTGATTTGTTTTAGGTCTCCTTATCGGCAAAATATGACAGATCCCATTATTGTTTTGTTAAACAATTGTCATTGATGTAAAAGCTTGACACATGCAAAAAGATATAAGAAACTGAAAGAATATGTTATTGTGTTAAAAAGAATTCGCCTAATGTTTGATATCGCTAAAAAAATGTAAACTTTGCCAAGAAAATAAAGGAAAGCAAATCACATAAATCCGCAGTCACTTTTAGAAGTAAACAAGTAAAGAAGGTTTGAGGATATGATAGGATAAACCAAATCTGATTTGTCATAAAAAGAAAGATTTGATGTAACACAAAAAAGAAAGATTTAATGTGTCACAAAAAGAAATAATTAATGAGACATAAAAAGAAAAAATTTATGTGACAAAAAGAAAGATTTTATGCAGATTTAAAAGCAGATTTGATAGGGTTTCATGATCAGAATTGGGTGCACAAGATATTTTAGAGATCTTCTATTTAAAGAATCCAAACAACAGTACCATTTTTAGTAATTTTTATTCTTGAAGAGTTTTATGGATATATTAATATTTATGAAATAATAAAAAAAAAGGAAAGTGCAGTTTAAGAAGATGATTTTTTAGTGATTAAGGAAAGTGCAGTTCAAGAAGATGATTAATAGTGATTAAAACATCAGAGATAAAATGTGATGAAAGAAAAAGGAAGTACAGATTTATGATTATTGAGCAGAATACAGAGAAGTTTTTTTAGCAAAGCAGCTTTTACGAGCAAAGTTTATTAAAGGTTGGTGTCTCATATTGAATTGGTCCTCAGAGGGAATTGGTGCTTCTAGTGAGTTGGAGCTCATGTTTGTAAGATTGGTGTCTTATGTGGGTTGTTGACTACACTCTGTAAGAAGTTAATAAAAGCAATAATTTGTCGTGGTTTTTTCCCTTAAGGATTTTCCACATAATTTTTGTGTTCTTGCATGTGTTGTTTGCTTGATGTTTTTGAAATTATCTATGCAGATTTCAAATAAGTGTTAAATTTCGTCCTAATACTGATTCACCCACCCTCTCACTATTAGTGTGCTCTTCATGATTGTGGTGTGGGTTCAAATCCCTAATGATGAGGGGGAAAAAGGCACTATTTTAGTCAAAAAGTGGCTAATATCAAAGCCACAATTGATGAGCAATGTGAGGCATGGAAAAGGAGGGGTTGCACCATCATGACTGATGGTTGAACCAATAGAAGAAGTAAAACAATGCTGATTTTTTTTGTTTCTTCCTCAAGCAATTGTACTTTGTAAAGTCCATCGATTTAGAGATTAAGATTTTCGATTTTTATTTTACTGACTTTTTCCTTGGGTGGTACAGTGTTCTTGAATTCAATTGATGCTTGAGAAAAAATGAAAAAATGCTGAATTTCTTTGTGAGGCCTTGGAGTAAGTGTTGGTCAAGGTGGGTGAGGAGAACATGGTACATATAGTCACAAATAATGCAGCAAATGACTTTGCTGCAAGTAGGCTTTTTATGGAGAGGCACTACACCTTATTTTGGACCCCTTGTGTTGCTCACTGCCTTTACCTCATATTGGAGGGTCTTGGCAAGCTTCCCTAGATCACATGTGTGCAACATGCAAAAGATATTTGTAAATACATATATGATCATTCTTGGGTCCTCAACCTTATCAGGAATTTCACGAATTAAAAAGAGTTGGCTCATCTCGGAATTACCCACTTTGCAACCAATTTTATCACATTGCAATCCTTGGCATGTTTGTGAGGAGTGGTCTACATTATCATATGCAAAGACCATTGTAGGGGTTGACACAGTTGATAGGGTTTTTGATGAGCATAGTTTTTGGCAACCGGCCAAGGAGATTATGCAAGTAACTTTCCATTATATTTTTCTTTTTATTTCCATTTCACTTGCTTATTTTGTTTACACTTATTTATGTTCATTGTTAAAACTTAAAACTTAATGTTTCATAATGATTGCAGTTCAAAGAGCCTCTAGTTGATCACCTATGAGTTGCTAATGGAGAGAAGCCCACAATGGGCTACATAAATGAGAACATGGATAGGGTGAAGTAGGCCATTAGATCTCTTTAAATTAGGAATCAGGCTAAGCACGGTCACATATGGGAGCTCATCAATCAACAATGGCACCTTCAGCTTCACAAGCCTTTACATGCAACTGTCTGCTACCTTAATTGGGCAATCCAATTTTGCCCAGATTTCAAGACCGATAAGGAGGTTTTGAGTGGGCTCCACATAGTCATAGAGCGAATGTCCGCACACATAGTTCATGAGAAAGAGTTGTTCAAGACTGCACAAGAAGACCTCTTTGCATGAAACATATGCAACAAAAATGGGACAGAAATGCATCCAGGTAAAAATCTATTAAAGGGATAATTTGAAATTTAAATATGAAAATTTTCTATCTTTTACCATTTTACATTAATAAACGCAAAGTTATAGAATGAATTAATTTTTAACTTTTCTCATTTCAAATGCATGGTAGATGTTTGGTGTCGGGGTCCCAAATCTACAAAGGATCGCAGTTCATATCTTGAGCCAATCATGCAATGCTTCAAGTTGTGAGCACAACTGGATTATGTTTGAGCACACACTCCAAAAAGTGCAACAAGTTGTCAATGCAAAGGTTGAATAAATTTGTGCATGTTTATTACAACCTTCGCCTCCGTCACAAATAGGTCTTGGGCACCAACACATCTCCTATCACTTTAGAAGGGGTTGATCCACAGCCAAAGTGGAACTAAGATTGGTGATACAGTCTTTAGCGAAGATGTCTTGGTATGGGTTGACTAGGAGGATCAAAAGGCAAAGGTAGTAGCCATGGCAGAAGAGGAGGTTAGAGCACGACGAGACCAATTGGAGGATCCCAAGGATGACATGGATGTCATTGAGCCTAAGCTTGAGATACGGGCAGATATCATGGTCGCAACATCATCAAAGACCTATATTAAACGCATTTGTAGGAGGGTCCAGGTGTTGAGTAATATAGGCTCCTCTGAGTAGTAGACTTCTAGCTTTTAATTTGATATTTGTTTCAAACTTTTGATGCCATGAGTTTCTTATTCCATGAGCTTTGTAAACATTTGACACTACTTATATATCTAATGTGTTATTTGATGTATGTGATCAATGTATACTTGTGTATGTAGTCCTATGTTGTGATTCCAATTTTAGAACTTTTCAAATTTTAGATTGATGTATACTTAGACTAAAAAGTTTCCAGCACTTATCCATTGAATGAATTTAATGGACAACCATTTGACAAAAAAAATAAGCACATCCCTCAACAAGTTAGGTTTTGATCGTTTTGGTCTTTAAATGATTGAATAACCAATATTTTGTCATATTTACATGGCTCATTTATCATGAAACCAAAGAAATGTGTTACTTTCCTTTCCTAGGACTAGCCAACTTCTTATTCCTCTTCTTTAAATACTCTAATATTGGTCTCAACATATACCGAATCTTATAGATAAGTTTGGCAATCTATGCAATCACACAACTACAAAACTATCATGGTTAAACATATATTTGCAAAATTTTATGCCTAAGTTTTAGAGGAGATTATTAGACCATGGACGACATATTTATTACACTTCTTGATGTTATCGAGAAGGCTCACTTGAGTATCTAAGATCTCCCACAATTTTTTGTTGTTTCATAGACTTCTAGAAGGCCTTTGACTTAGTTCCAAGGCAACTACCTTTCCAAAAGAGGAGGAATGTCGCCATTTTTATCATATCATTGTTGTTGATTAGAGGCCCTATGAGACAATTATTGGGTGGTTACATAGCATCAACATTGATAAGTTGGAGGAGTTTCTTCAAAAACATACTCATATAGACAATAATTGCATTTTATACAAGGTTGGTATTGCCATTCTACTTTTTTCTAATCATGTTAATATCCTCTCTCATTTTACTCAAGGGTTACAACTTAATGCCCTTCCTCGCTTTTGTGAACTTCGCTAGCACCTTAGCAATAAGGTCATGATTTTCAATACCTACAAATGTCTTCTTTCCAAATTCCAATTCCTTTTACAACGGAGGGTCCTTGGCATCTACTTGCACAAACTTGGGAGTTCAATTTTCTTGTTTGCATTTGCATCTTTGGAAGGGATGTGCATCATTCTCTATCTTGAAATGTCAATGTTTCACTATCCACTTACAATTCATCCCTTCAAAGATTACTTCTTTTTTATACCATCGTCAAGCCTACAATTTTGTATGGCATCCATTGATTGGATGCATATTGAGAGGGTCTAGACTCTCATGCTGCAATGCATTATCAAATGCAAGCAAATTGTTCCTCAAAGTGTTGTCCAAGCTATGTTTGTTTCCCAAGCAATGCATTTCAAATCCATGCGTGATTCTACTTCTAATTGTGGTAGACATCCAAATTTAGCTATTCCTTCTTCTAAGGGAATTGCTTCATTAGCCCAGTTT
Organism: Chamaecyparis obtusa; assembly: GCA_027943335.1. Lineage (NCBI taxonomy): Eukaryota > Viridiplantae > Streptophyta > Pinopsida > Cupressales > Cupressaceae > Chamaecyparis > Chamaecyparis obtusa. The sequence continues at coordinate 1,241,382 of BSBK01003834.1, forward strand.
GAAAGGATCATTGTTGGTACTTTAAGACTAGCTCACTCCTTCATTCTATTGGCATCTCTATAGATAGACTACTTCCTTTCACATGTTACTTGGACACTTATCCTCAACTCCTTCCATTTTAGGAAACCATAACTAAAGATGTCAGAACGGACATTTGCAAATAGTACATCCAAGTTTCCTCAACCTCCCATCCTTTGCCACTTAATCCAAAGCTTGCTTTTTACATTCAACATTTCTTAAAAGTGGAGGATAGTTTTTAACATCATCCTCACTATCTCCTAGTAGAGACAAATCATTAAATTTCTCACCCTAACTAGAACTACCATCTTTGCTCACACTAAGAGGTGGAGACAAAGAACATTCATATTTAGTGACCCCATTTGCTATGAGATACAGGGAAGATATTACTACTTCTAGAAGGACCTTTGCTACAATCTATCTACTTTCTTTAGATATTTGAAGTAATATTTTGCTCTTTATATTTGGGAGGCCATCACGCTTCAACATAGATCCTTATATGAGGTCCCTTGGTATTTTAGAGCCCTCAAGTCAATCAATTATTTCTTCCAAGACATTCAAGAGACTAAAAGCTCTAAATGGCCTTTGGATACCACCTCTTGTCTTATAGAAATGGGTATACCTTTGAGACAATGGCTCTCATAGCTTTTGCCTCAACATGTTCCCCCCAACATCATGGTCTTCTTTCTTCCCAACAGCAATATTTAGCTTCTTGTCACTAGCATTTCTGTACATTGACCTTAGATGTTAGATGTGCTACTTGGGGAAGTACCTTGCTTGACTCTCCGATGAGCATTATTAAATCATGTATCTATTCCCTTCAAAGTGATTGATGATGACACTAATGAGTTCACCATTTCAAGTCCAGACAATGATACATTACAATCTCCAGTTTTTCAGTGTTTACTCTTTCAGGTTCTTGTTCCCACTTCTTGGCTATATGTACTAGTTTCTTTACCAATTGTGTCGGTGGTCTCTTGCTTTCGTATTTTTTTGCTTCTGTCCATTCCCTTCATGTGGCTTTTCCAGGTTTCTCTTCCTAGAACTTTCTATCGTAAACTGCTGTACTCTCAAGTCCCACAAACCTACTTTTGATTTTTCATGGACATTAATATTATTTCTTTATTTCTTTCCAATCAAATATGTCTACTTTTGTTACTCTCGGGAATACTTACCTCAGGTGCACTTCACATTGAATTCTTCCAAAATAGTGTCAAAAACTATTGACAATTAAAAGAGCTAGTAGCTTGAAACCACCAGAGGGTACAACTATTTCATAAATTGAAGTTTTTGGTTGTACTAAACATTGCCCTTAGACCCAAACTACAGAGCAGATGTAATTGAATTCAAAGCTCAGAAGAGCACTGGAGTTACTCAACCTCCATATAAGTCATCACCTAAGAGACAGTACATAGTCATTCAATTCTATTAATGTTACTTTGGCTTGAAACTTCCATCCTCCTCAGATCTTCACGGAAATGCTTTGATTCTGCAAAGACTATGGCACAAGGCCACATGTATCTTGGCCATGCTCCAAAAGACATACTTCATGATAATTTGACAGATCACTCTTAAGGGTGGAACAGGAATGATTGTTTTCCCGAATATGAACACAGCAATGTCATTACCATTTACTAGTCTATATACAGTCTGGCTGCAATAATTGTGCCATTTTGTATCTTATATATTTCTTTTATTATAGGCCCTTGATGCAAATATCGCTTTTATACATTCATATTAATCTACTGCAGGAGTTGCCCCTTTATACAGGTTATTTAGAGATATCAATTTACTTTTGATTTCAATATCTCGGTATAACTATAAAAATATAAATATATTGTTGCATGCAACATGTCTATCAAGTCTAATATTATGATAAGTGTAAACTTTCACTAGTATCTTTTAACACATCGATTGTTCTATACTTACTACTTGTCTTTATCAAAATAAATAAATATCATTTTTAAAGGTTTGTCTGTTCCCATAATAATTCTAGTGTCCAAATATGGATGAAAGAAAGTAATGCAAAGAATATAAATAACTGAAAATTAAGCCAAAAATGAACAAGCAGTGTTTAAAAAGATACCAAAGCTTCCACACCACGAGCAGCAGCAATTGCTTCACGGTTTCTATCATCAAATGACAAGTTCCACAATGCTCCAGCTGCCTCCTGCCTGAAGATCCACGATAACATATGAGAGTAAGACTGTGGTCCCAAATTACATTTTACTGAAAAATGAGACAGCTTTAAAATCTGCATACATCATATAAATCAAAGATCACAATAGTACACTGTTTTACACGATAATGCACAAATTGAAAAAAGAAAAACTAAAACAACAAAACCTAAAATAAAAAAACAAATGTTTTAAAATTCTGAGCATCATTAGCAACTTATCATTTATTAATCATTTATTACAAAAAGAGTATATAAAGATGGAAAGAACTAAACTTCAGCTCTATTTCTCATTAAGAATACACAACATATTTTGCTAAACTTTTTCACCCAAGAAACATAATCCATCCAGTTAATACCTAATCTTGTTATCATCTTAGATCTTAGCAATCAAAAATTAAAAATTTAAAGTTTCGAAAAAACAACAGTAGACACATCATTTGTGACTAGTGAAAAATAGCATATATCACGCATGTGGATCATATCCATCAAATCAAATTTGCCCTAGAAGCAAGAAAAATAATAACATTGAATGATATTGACAAGGTTAGAACCTGAGAAAATGTTATGATTATTCTTGCTCTTACAAATTGTTGTGTTTTGTGTGTTACGAGTACTGTTTAAAAGCAGAAATACATTTCATGCGATGAATTTCTACTTGAAAATGGATAGAAAGCTCCAAATAGAAAATTGTTCTGTTAAATTTGAATTGTTGATGTTTGCAACTACCAAACCTATAACATTATGCTTTCTCATTGACAGATAAAAGCTTTTGAGGAACACATTATTATGTCACCTTGTAGTAAGGCTACTCACAAATAAATAACATTCACAGCTGAAACTGACACCACAGCTATAAAATCTTTTCATTAAAGCATTTCAGCCAAACTGAAAAAATGTTGGATATGGAAATATTTAATAAGTACGTTTAAATATATTAATCCTAAAAAATGCATAAGTTTATCGTACATGTAGATGAACAATTAATTATTTCTTCCCTGTTATAGGACTACGCACTAAAAATATATTTTAAAAGAATGCTCGGTATTCTAGGCCTCCCAGTGGCTTCCTTAACTTTGAATGTGTGTCAAAGGACAACCCATCACAGTAGATGCTAGTGTGATCATAAGGAATGACCAAGTTACCTTTGTGAAATGTGGTTTACTTTTTCTAGGCATTCATCCCAACAACAAAGCAGAAGGGCTGGCTTCATTGGAGGGTCTCAACCTTGAACAGGAGATAGGATGCAGGAATCTGCATTTAGAAGAAGACTCTACAATTGTCATTCAAGGCTTGTCTGAAAGAAATTGTCCTAGCTTAAAGGCAAAATCATTGTTGGATGAAGCTTTTGCTATTTTGATGGCTTTGAGGGTTTTTTTCTTTCATTTCAAGAATGCAAGGTGGATCTGCTAGCTAAAAGTGATGTAGACTTAACTCCTTATTCATGTTTGGTAGCAGATCATGGTGAGGCCTAGGTTGGCTTAGTAAATATTTTAATATTGGACTTGCCTAATTAAGTCTTCTGCTTTTTTGGTACCAGTCTTAGTAGGTCCCATTTGCCATATCCATCAAAAGGATTTTTTAGCATTTTCCAAACCTCATTTGCAACCCATCACCCATACTTGGCCATTCTTTAGGTTGCATTGTGTATTACAAAGTAACATGGCAGCTTGCTTGAATTGTTATGATGTTATCATATGGGATCTTGTTTTATACAGTTATACCCAGCGACATATTATGTTTATCATTGTATAATGCTCTTAATGTTTCCCCTTGGTGCTTGTTTGTATTGTTTTACATTTCCTACTTGTGGCTTAGTGTGGACCTTGCTCTTTCTGTACTAGTTTTGCTTGGGTCCTGGTCCTTACGGCCTGCAACAGAAAAGGTTCAAAATCTTGTGAGCCTTCCTTCACAGTGTTGTTTAGAACCAAAGGTTGAAAGCAATCTACAATTGCTCCACTTTAAGCTCCTTCAGTTTGGTAAAATCCATTCTGTGTCTCAAGGTGGTTGATGATTCCGGTAGGCTTTCTGGTAAATCCTCCATCCAAGAATAGTTCCTACATTGCTAGGTCGCAAACATTTCATATAGGGAAGTGTAGAATTGGGTGGCAGATTCCATATTCTATACTAATTTACTATCCTTCTATGAAGATTCCATATTCTATTCTAAATTTCTACATAATCTCCTGATTACCCAGTCCAGGGGTAAACTAAAGTACCTAGTGCTTTCTCTCTTTCAAATGGTGGATTGCATATAGTTTCCCCAATTAGCCGATTATAACTCTTCATCTTCATAAGGCAATATAACTTTTGTACAGCTTCAGTTCCTCAGTTCGATTCATCTCCTGGTGGACTGAACTGCCCATATTGTAGGGTCAAAATTTTGGTACTGATCCATATACTGTCCTCAAAACATAACTCCATACTTACTGGTGTGTGTTAATCAAATACTGATGCGCTCCGGTTGACCTGCTCATATTATAGCACCATCTTTGTGGCAAATGATACAGACAAACATAACTCGTCTATCAACATTATAAAGGCATCCTTCTAAGCCTTTCAATTTGAAAGGGTTTAACTTTAAGATTCTGTTTTATTGGTCAAGGATTGCAGCCTATATATATCTGGGAGATACAAGGCATAGAATTTACGATTTATTTGGTTAAATGTGGCTACTTCACCCTCTAAGATAAAAGGATTTGTCTATGTACCTAATCTTATTCAATATAGTATCAGGGGAACATCTATAAGTTGAGCATAGATTGCTTAAGGGATTCATTTGTGCCAGCTATATTCTGTCGCGGTGCAGATTTGCATAAAACAAACTTCCATGTTTTATTTTGATTTACCTTTTCTTGCATGATCAGTAAAATAAGATATGTTGCACCTTATAATATCAAATATTCATGCATTCATTTTAGTTACAAGATAATAATTAAAACCACTGCACTTCCATTAATAAATTGTTGTGTCTTGCTATATACAGCTTCTGGTTACAAAGATACAAGCCATAATACTAAAATAGCATTCACGGTACACTGATAGCCAACAAACCAACTTTCCTCAACCAGGGAATAAGTTGCCAGTTAATCCTTCTTGAAAATATAATTTGTTAAAGAAAAACAATGAGAGAAATAAAGTGTCCTCTATTCAGTAAAACAAACCTATAAAATGACTTAAGTACCTGACACCTTCATTATGAGAGAATGTCAGTTGCACCAATGCTTCAAGCGCGCCTGCTTCTTGGCCTACTGCAGCATTGTTACCATTGCTGTCCCCATGAGCGGCCAAATTAGCTAAAGCACGTGCAGCCTGCACAACACACAGATGAATTGCCTCTCAAAGAATTCAGCAGCTAAATTAGCTAATACACAATCATCACACACAAAAACTGGCAATTGAATCAGAATATGCAACAATGAATTGCAGTCATGTAATTGATGAACTTATTGCTTTGAGAAAAAGCTATTCTGGAGGAAGTAATGTAGCTCCCAGATGATTAAAAACATCATGTGTTTTCCAATGACAATCAGACTCCACACATGAAACGAATAATAGAAATAATTTGCTAGTCCTACCTAAGTTTATCAATTCCATCACAGCACACATTGTCTAAAGTGATTATCACATTAGTTAGTCTACGAGGCTTGATTTTGTCTTGAGTTGATGATGAGACCAGATGACCCAAACTGTCTTCACTAGAGAATTTCTATGAACCTCTTGTTCACAAAGTCAGCTCTATGGAAGGGCAGGAACAAAGTACCAAATGGCTTGTATAATGCCATAATGTTAGATCAGATCTGTTTTGCTTGAGAATGGGGATTCCTTCCTTATTTGGATGTCTTGGATGATACAATCAATAAATGACTAACATCATCCAATTAAACAAATTATCACAACAGGGGTGATGACCTCAAGCTTGGGGGAATTTATGTAATATATAGTATTCACAAGTAAGAGGTGCAACAATTGTGAGCAACATCATCATCACAAGCCACCTCAACAACAAAAAATAACACCATTTTTTGTTTGTTCTTTCCATATGTTTATCCCCCTTAACATGAGTCACCATTGTTGACAACCACTAGGTTGAAAACTTGTGAACATATAGTCAATTCGATTTTTAAATCTAGCCTCTGCTACATTACAGCACACTTTCCTTTTCAATTTAGGTCATTTCAATTTCCTGATTAATTCCAAAATCGGGGTTTGACCTAGGCAAACCCCCATCAACCCAGCAAATTTCCTTCTTTCCATGTGCAAGTTACAGGATATGAACACATGATTCCCGATTCAAATAGAGGAGACAAAGACCTACATATTCACCTTTCGCAGATCCCAAAAAGAAGGGTCAAGGCTGCCCCCGTCAACATTGTCCCAAACATATTTGACAAAACTTTCGGAGAACCTTCTGAGCAGATTCCTAATCCCAGATTTTTCAGTCGCAGGCCGATATTGTCCTTTAGATCTCAGCCCAGATTTCAGCAACAAGTTCCTCTCTGCCTTTCATTTCCAGATATACTGTTGTTGTCTGCATATCTGTTTTTTGCACTTGTGTATGCTAAAAACCCTCTTCCCATCTTTAGCCCTAGCTTCCACATTTATTTTTCATAATTGCAGTATCATTTTCAACTCCTCACGAGAGACTGTTGAATCCACTTTGTCCCAATATCTTGACCCAAGCTGATCACTCCCCTCTCAATATAATCAAAGGGAGATAGACCTAGTTTTCTAGTTCGCATGCCTAAGCTAGTGAACCCTATTTCTCAACATTACATTTTGGTGAACCCGAAACCTCTTGCATTTTGCTTACTTCTGATTTTCAGTTTCAGATCTGATTTGTATGCATTTCATCAAGTTATATGTCCAATCATTTTTTAAAATATATCATTTACGCATTCATGTTAGGTCTCCTTCACCGACATTACATTTTGGTGAACCCAACATATGCTTACCTTATCTTTCTGATTTTGATGCTCATATCTGACCTATATGTTCTCAGTTACTTCAAATTTGCAATTATATTTCATTTATGCAATGGTTAATTGATCAATCTATTAGGGATTCGCATTAGTTATTTCTTTTATATCTAGCTTTGTGCATAAGTTTTATGAGTTTTAGTCCTACGTCTAATATTCTGGTTAGAAGAAGTTATAAACTTATGGCTTCCCAAAGTTCAAATACCAAGGGCATAAAGCCCAAGTCAACTAGCATTTTCCATGGGAACTTAGGTGAAACCTCTATGCCGACACATGGCACACTTAACATTGTGGAGAACCCTTCTTCTCCCATATTTCATGATAAGGATGACTCCTTCACACAAGTATCTTTTGACCAATTGTGAAAGCTTGCCAATGACTTGGATAAGCCTGGACAATGGATGGGTCAAGAATACTCAAATAGTGAGGCAATCCCCTTAATTGAAGGATTGAGGAGAATGATTCAAAATGATGAACATGGTGTGAAAGTGTTGTGTGACATTTCTCATATTGTTGATAATAATATCATGCCTATCAAAAGTTGTGTCAAAGCTCTTAACTTCTCTAATCCTACAAATCATGTTGACAATTCCATTCCTATACCAACAACATTTCCTAATGGGCCTACTTATACACCACCTATCATAGCTACTTCTACATAAAACATCAATCCTACACATGTGAGTCTTAGAGAAATCCCTATCAATCATAACTCCTATATACCTCCTTCCATTGGTCTTCCATATATTTCCCAACCATCTCCTTTATCCACTTTCCAGAATGTTACACTTTCCTACTCCAATGCTCACAATGTTACACCTCCTTTACAATCAAAGATGTCCAACACCAATTTATCCACCACAGCCACCATCAATAACCTAGCTCAAAGTGTATCATCCTTACAACAATTGCCTTCCATAACCCAATCCAAATTCAATATTCCAAAATGTGACATAGCTTGCCCACTTTCCCCTAACATTGTTTCTATTGTTATCTCTCAAAACATAGACATTCCCCAATTGGAGATATACAATGGAAAAGGTGATCCCTTGACTTGTGTGAAAACATTTCAAACATTGTGTAGCGACTTCTCAAGCGATCGTTAACTTGTGGCTAAATTGTTTGCTCAAACCTTTAGAGATAAGGCCTTGCAATGGTTTTTTTCTTTCCTTCTTATTCTATTGACTCCTTTCTAAAATTGGCTAATGCATTTATACAATAAATTAAAAATAATATTGGTCCTTAAATTACTTTGATTGATTTGACTCATTGTAAACAAAGAGTCAAAGAGAAAGAGACTAATTTTATAGGTAAATATAAACATTTGCATGCTCAAGTTGCTTATCATGTGCCAGATATTTCACTTCTGATTTGAAGAAGGCATTAGTTATAAGCTGTTATTTTATGAATTTACATCACAATCGTGCGTAGAGCTTCATAATTATCAGCTTCAAGTGAGCCAATTTGAATCATCTTCATAAATGGCTCTGGTTGACAAGAATGATGCCACTCAACAATTGTTTCAAAAGTTTCAAAAGCAAAATAAAGGATTCATCGAGAATTTACATCACAATTGTGTGCAGTGCATCATAATTATCAGATTCAAGTGAGCCAATCTGAATCATCTTCATAAATAGCTCTGGTTGATAAAGAATGATCCCGCTCAACAATCATTTCAAAAGCAAAATAAAGGATTCATCAAGAATACTAACAACTCTTTAAATCATGTTGATACACAAGTGGCAGCTGCAACATCAGGTGTGGCTCCTTTATCATCGCTCTTTACACGTACTTTTACTCCACTTTATAAATCTTTACACAATATTATGCTAAAGTTGATTAATCATAATGTGTTGAAACTTCCTCCTGTCAAACCTATTGATCCTTTGAAACCCTTGCTAGCTCATCATGACCCCGAAGCCTTGACAATATCAGTGTCAAACTGGTCACAATACTGAAAAGTGCTTACGGTTGAAACATATTAGCTAAGACCTTATTGATTCTAATACCATAACTATAGAGAGTGTCAATGATAAAGGAAACAAATCCGTTGCACCCCCTAACCAAAACTTGCAAATCTTCACCAATCTTTGTGCCTTCCCATTCAACCAATGTTGAGCCTAGCAAACCTAATGACATAAAAGCTAATAGCATGCTTGATGAGACCAACGGTGTTGTGAACCTTATTGAGCAACCTTATTAACCTAAGTCTGAACTTTGCACTACCTTTGATTCCAAGGAAATTATAAGGCACCCAATGGACCTCTATACATTACCACGAAAATTAAAGGAAAGCTCTCATAAAGAATGCTAATTGATCCAATATGAATGGTTGATGTTATTACTCAAGAACATCTCTTTACAAGACAACTTCATCAAAATACATATGATAAATCTAATGTCATAATTAATGTGCATGATGGTTTTACTTGTCCTACAATAGGTTTTATCACCCTTCTAGTTGAAGTTGGTACAAAGTGCTTAGATGTTACCTTTGTCGTTATCCCTACCTCCAATCAATTTGATGTGAAAATAGGGCATCCTTGGCTTAGTTCCATGAAAGCTATACCTTCTACCATCCATAAATGTTTAAAGTTCCCTCATAAAGCCACATTATCACGATCAATCACAGTCTTTATATGACATTAGCAAGACATGGAAACTTCACTCTTGACTTCTTTTAGCCTACAACACCTGAGCCATTAAAACCCCCGGAAGACATTCTTTCTTTATCCTATCAAAAGTTCAAATATGAAAAGATATCAACCTTGAGAAAACCTAAGGATATCCCATCTTCTCATCCTAAACCTACACTACTTCCTACAACTTATATTCCTTCTATATATGCTTCAATCCCACCTCCTATGTTTTACAAATGTTCAGAATCCTGCATCTCTCAACCTAGTGAGGTTCCTGCCATTCCTCCTACAAAGGAAGAAAAGGAGCTAATGTTCCTTGATCCCAAACCTTCACAAATTTCTAGCCGGACAAAGAGAAACCATAGTGCTAAAGATTATTGCTGAAGATGTCAAGCCAAGGCTCGTCAAATTGCTTCCCAAAACATTTCCTCCCCTAAGACACCAAAAGGTGCTTTGATCCCATTTGACCAACCTTGCCTAGCTTAAGGGAGGAATAAAATCTTAAAAAGGTAAAATTATCTAAACGAAACTATTGTTCTTTTTGTATTTAAGATACTACTATGATTAATCTAGATGATGGCATGGATGATAAAGATGTTGACCTTAACAATATTGATGCAAATAATGTTGATTCTAATGATTCTAATGTATGAGGTTATTGAAATCAATGACAAGTTTTCTTCGAGATTTTCAAAAGCATTAATCCTAGCTCCTAATAACGAACAAAGTGACACATCTAGCATGGTCCTTGTTTGGAACTCGCAATAGCTCCATCTACCATGCTTGTTGTTGCTCCCCTTTCGTATTGTCCACCATCCCTAAGTGATGTTGAGCAAGATTAGGAGGCAGATGATATGCTTGACTAGCCTTGCTTGTGTAGTAGATTCTTTTATGCATTTTCTTGAGCTTAATGTGCTTCCCTTGTAATGTATTGCCTAATATGTCTTTATGTTATGTTAAGCTCTCTTTGGATGACCCGTGTTGCTCTGTTGGTGCAAGGTAATAAAGGGACTGAATCTGTCATGACATTCTTCTATTTGCCTATCAATTCTTATATTTATCGTATCTATGTTATGTTGTACATGTGCTATTGTTGTAAATGTGATTTTGTGTTGTCTACTTGGGGACGATGTAAAGCATTGAGATCTATCTTTTTTTGGTCTCTACCATGTTGATCTTCCACTACCTTTGGAAGATGAGGTCAATTCAATGCAATTATAATTGATATACATGATTTATCAAATTCACATACTAACACCAGTTAGTGGATGCCTTATGTGCTCTCTTTTTGTCATGTGCTTCATTGACCTTGATTTTGTCCTCGCTTGGGGCCATATCATAGTAGCGACATACTTGTCTTTCGAATACATGTACTACCTTAAAGCTATTGCTCACAGTAAGGCGTATGCAATTGCTTTAAGATGGGGGCATACACTCTGCCCTTTGTTACAATTGATACACACCACAATCAATTTTTTGCAGTCAATTTTTCAAGTTACTTAGAAAGTTGTACCTATTGCTTTGTAAACTTCCCCTCTTCGTGGATTTCCTTATGAACAATGCTCTGTTTGGTTATCCTTTGCGCCGATCTTTTCAGGATGAGTTGACTAGCATAACACAACTTGCTAGACCATTCAATTCTCCTTTGCACTAACTCTCTACTTGACTTATAGTAAGCATAGCCTTACTAGGCCAGCATAGTCATTCTCTTTCTTTTCCATCTCATCTGTTGCTCCTTTTGTCTTGCTATTAAAACAGAGAAGATCCTCAGTCCCTTTGGGACTTGGTGATTCTTGTCTCTTTAATACCTTAATGAAAGTTTTTCAATGCTACATTCTAATTTTACCGAGCATATGAATGCAGGTACATACTCCCACTAAAGTGGGAGTCACATGTAGTGTCATAAATTGTATCCACATACCATTTCGTGCTCACCTAGGCCTCACATACACGATCACGCTTCATTATGCTTACATTGGTTCAAATTTTGACTTCTCTGAATTCTAGACCGTAGGTCCTCAACCCCATCTTTGTCGAGAGGTCAAGCTCGCTGGGGTTAAGAACCTGAGGTCCAGAATTCAGAGAAGTGAAAGAGAAGTGACAAGGAGCAAGAAGAAGGAGAGGAAGACAATTCTACAACACTTGGAGAGGAGCCATCATAGTTCGATGATGATGCTACAACATTATATGCAGAATTGGCTGATGTTGATTTGGCAGATTTTGCCAATGAGGAGTCCAATAGTTCCAATTATGAGTTTGTGAAGCAGTAGAGGCCTCCCTTTACTACATTTTGACATTTTGTACTTATTTTGATATTATGCTACTCATTGTAATCATCTTTATGATATTTCATTTGTCAAATTTTATTTAGTATTCAAGTATTGAAAATTAAAATGGAAATCTTAAATCTTAGTATTTAGTATTTGTAATTTGGCTATTTTACTAATTTGCCAAAGTTCCATTTGAAATGTAATTCTTATACATCTTTTCATAACTAGTTTTTCAAGTACTATATGTATATCAGCACCCCTTCCCCACCCCCTGCCATCCCCAAACATAGCCCATTTTTGCCCCATCCCCAAAACTCATCCCCCCAGGAACACTACTTCACATCCCATTTAATTTGTCATTGTCTTTGTTCTTAACCTTTTTTGCAATTTTATTCTCACATAATTGATAACTACATTGAAAACAAGTAAATGGTGGACAATAGGTCAAAAATGATATTTACACATACACAATGGTCAATACACATTGACCCAATGTGGCAGCACAAATGCATGGATATCTTATAAAATAAACATACACGATGAAGTAAAGAAAATCAACATATAGCATAATGAATGGATGAGTTTTAATGTATGCAAAGTGAAATGACATTTTTATTGTTTCCATTATCTCAAGGACATATATTATGACTCCTCGAAATAAGCAATATCACAATCATAAAATGAACTATAATCATTTGGGTCAAATAGAAGCAAATAATCAATCTACAATGAGCCAAAAACCTTATTAATGAAGTAGGATGAGGGACTCAGCACAAAGAACAATCTATGTGTGATACGGAGAAACCATTTCCTTGCTTAATCTGCCCATTAAAAGGAAATGGTTTCACCCAAAGCATAAAACCTATCCATCATAAACACTATTTGACTAGTAATTGATAGGAGAGATATACTTGAGCATTTTTCCCTCACCTTCTCCACTAAACATCAAATCAAATGGGGTTGTCTAAATCATGCTTCTTACCTCACCAATAGGGAGCATATTTTAGTTCCAAGTGAATCATCATTCAAATTAACCCAATAAGCGACTGTCAATATTATTAAAAGCAGGATGTGATGGTGGCCCCTCACCCTTCTCTAGGGTGGTTTTTATTTATGTAATGGGCTGCCAGTTGCAAGTAAGCTCTACAAATTGAACGCACACAATGTAATATAGGAAGATATTCTATAACATAAAGTATGCAAAATAAAATGACAGTATAAATATTTCCATTATCTCCATTGTATGCTATAACTCCTCTTCACAATAAACAATATCACAAGCATAAAATGAACTACAACGACATGATATAGATGTTAATCACAATGAAATGATACAGATGCTAATCAAAGTTGCAGGTATAGCCATGATTCTCATGGTTTCTCAAAATAAGGCTCCCACAATACTGCCAAGCTAATTCTCGTGCCTAGTAATAATGCACAATTGTGCTTTCTGTTCTATGAAAATGCACAACCACCTCTAGTGGCCCATAGTATTTCCAAGATCATTATTCAACACATATCACAAAAATGTTTCTAGCTCATTTTAAGCATATCCGACATCACCATCCAAGTGCTCACCAAAGCCTTGCACAGTCTTCATTATTGGTTTTGTCCAAGTCCAAAGGCCTAAATCCAAATCACCAAGGCCGCCAAGTACCAACAATGTTCCCACCTTCTTCCTTAGATGGGAGGAACCCCTCATATCACTCAAGAAGTTTGCCCTATAATGATGAGGGCAAAGCCACCAATGCCTTGCAGGTCACAGATATGTGTGAATGTGTGCGCGTGGGTGTGTGTGTGATGGAGTTTGGACAACAAACAATCATACCTGTCAAAAAATGAATCAACTAAAATTTTATCTGCCAAATCTATTTTTACTAAGGGTCCCTAAAGTGGTTTTGCATTCTTGAATTTTGCATTTTTAAATCCTTGTTTAAACATTGCTTATAAATATAAAGCATCTAGGTTCTGATAATTTGATGAGCTGCACCAAAAATTTGTCCTGGGAATGGGATCAAACCATCACCATCAAGAAAAAGCTAACACCAAAAATTAAAAGTTTTTATGCATCCTTCCCTTTTACACAACTCCTTATTATGCTTTCTCTATCTCACTTTATTCACTTCCATATGCATGTCTAAATATCAAGTTTGCGCACTATAATTCAAGAATATCCTTAACCAACAGGTTGAAGTTAAAGACTGCACTCCTAAGACCCGGTATCTATTGATCAAATATTAATAATATTTTGATTTATTCAAAATATAGAAAGGATTTAGAATCTCATCAGCAAGCCAAAAGGTAGCAATGATTGAATCTAGAAGTGGACTTGATAAAGACCTATTAAGCCTGATTAGTTATTAATAGTTGCTGCCAAAAGATGTGACACGTTATCTTGATGGTATTTGAGTTGAAAATGCCCCCTAATATGCATACAAATAACTTATTGTCCTATTCGTCCATCCTCATTTTTCCAATTCTATTGAATTTAACAATTCTCTGTGCAAATATATTCAAAATATTGTATTTGCACCTAATAAGTACAGTGCAACTGGTTTCAGAGCTAAGTTTCCTCTAAACTGGGGTCGCAAGATTGTTTTTGGGTTTTGCCCTTGAATCTCAAACTTGTAGGTGAGTTTATTTTTTCACCTGTGATCAAGAGATTAATTCCTCGCCTATGGCCTGAATTCTGTTTGGAATGTGGCCACCAAATTACAATAACTTCAATTAATTAAATTTATTAAAAAAAAATTGCCTACTCATTTAAAGTTGTGGTGTTTATTTCCTATGGTTTGATCCTATTTTTTCTTATGGCTTGTGACCTTTATTTCCTTACACTTGTGACCTATACTTGCTGAGAATTGTAGGTTTTGTCATGACTCAAAACCTAAGTTAAAAGGAACTTTTCACTGTTGCCAAACACTTCAGTTCAAACTTATTTTTAGAAATGTGAGGAAGCCTAAGAATATATAAAATTTTCAGGTACCTGCTCTTGGACACCCTCAACTCTGCAGGAACAAGCAAGCATGACTAAAGCATGAACCCCGCCAGCCAGTGCAACTTCCATGCTGCACTTGTCATCAGCAGCCAAGTTAGCAAGTGCACCTGCAGCACGTTCCTGCAACCACAAATCAAAACTAGTTAAATGGCAATACCTTTCTTTACAAAGAGTTTATAGCTTCTATAATTAAATACCATGAGTGAAGCTAAAACCATTTGTTAGATTTACTGAATTGCATTACCAATACTCCATCACCACCAGAGGCCCACTTAAATATAAGATCCACAAGTGCCTTCACACCACCTGCTACTGCAATGGCGCTCTGAAATAAAAAACCCAAAAGTCATCACCATACTGAAATAAAACCATCACCATACCTTGCAATCTATAAAATGCAAGCTAGAACTGAATATGTTACAACCATAACCTTGTGTTCTTCACCGACAGATAGATTCCATAAACCACCTGCAGCCTCTTCAGCAACCAATCTGTTTGGGGACCTTGCAAGGGATGCCAAAATGCCAATTCCTCCTTCTATTGCCACTGCTTTTGCAACATCGGCATTGACAGACAGGTTTGCTATAGCCTGCAAGACCATATTATACGTTTTGGTTAAATATAGTGAGCTAGGCTTCATATCAATCAGATGTTAGGAGAGCTAAAAGAAGAAATAACTGATCGTTGCCATGTGATGCCAGCTTTTATAATATATTGAGGCAAATTCCAACTAAAATTTCACCTTAGCAGCTTCTGATTGGACACCCTCACAACAAGACTTTGCAATTCCCAAGAGGAACTGAATCCCACCACCACGCATTACTGCTTCTGCCCTTGATGGGTCAACAGTTGCATGTTCATCATCAACAACAACAAATGTTGCAAGGCCAGTTGCTGCCCTTTCCTGGACCTCTTCCTGCAAGCTTCTCAATAAACTCAATAATATTGGGGTTCCCTGTTTAAGCCAGAAACTATCTAACCCAGGGGGGTTGCTCTCTGCAATCCGCAGCAGTGCATGAGAAAGCACC
Source organism: Chamaecyparis obtusa (assembly GCA_027943335.1). Lineage (NCBI taxonomy): Eukaryota > Viridiplantae > Streptophyta > Pinopsida > Cupressales > Cupressaceae > Chamaecyparis > Chamaecyparis obtusa. The sequence goes on from BSBK01003834.1 coordinate 1,257,490, forward strand.
CATTCAAGCCATTCAGTCAATTCTATAAGACTCTTATCCCCACTTTTCAGGTTCTGCCTGTTCCAAAACTTAATCATTTCGTCCTTCTCAGGAGTTACTGCAGTCAGTGTCTGCTTCTTGAATCCCCTTGAAAACAAATTCAATTGACTCATTGAATCAAGCCCCGTAAGAACGTCAGTGAACCGGGCCAACAGCAGCTTTGCCTTTGAATTATAAGCAACATAACTGCGGTTCTCCTCCAGCAAAGGGCAATGGAACGCACACAGGACCCTCAAACTCTGAGATGAGAGCAACCGAAATGCTGCACTAGGTGTCACATCTGTCCGAGAAACATCCAATGCAACCAATTTCGGCAACTTACTCCAGAGCTGCAACACAGTGCTCCACTTAATATTTCTCGATCCAGCAACAGACAGAAATCTTAATGACACTGCATTCCCCAAAGCCCCCTCATCAATATTCATGCAATCCAACAGCCCAAGCTCCCCAAGCTCTGAGCAATACTTCACAAGTGCGCCGATGGCTTCGCCATCAACATCCCTAACCCCAGACAGCCTAAGCCTCTTTAGCCTGGGGCAACACAATGCCACAACCCGGATCGCATCACTTGTAATCCTATCACAGTAATCTGGCCCCAGCTGAAGGCTCTCCAGACCCCCATGCCGGGCAGCCACCATAGAAAGCGTGGCATCGGTAAGTTCTCTGCATACATCCCCGCTCAAATCCCTAAGATTCCTAGCCTCAAGATTTACAATCACGCTAGCCGTATCAGCACCCCGGAACCTCAGCCGCTGCAATTCTCCACAACGACCAGCAAGGGAAACAGCGGCTTGCTCATCCAATTTGTGTGCCCTCACATCCAGTGAATTCCACAGGCATGGATAATGCCCTACTGCTCTAAATGTCTTACACACAGAAGCAAGGCTTGCCCTGTCCCTGTAATTCAACAGATGAAAGACCGCGACTACAGTGTCATCCGGGAGAGTTGTCCAGTCAACCTCCTCGTGTTTTCTATCGACGTAAACAACCTCTTCCTCATCAAATACCTCATTATTATCATTACCACTATTACCAAGGCAATTGTTATGTACAGCCTTTCCCTTTTTCTTGTCCTTCACATGCACAGCCTTTCTCCGAACCGTCCGAATCATCGCGCTTTCCTTTGATTTAATTATTTACAGACAAAAAACCCTAATGCTCAAACCCTAAGGGAAGAACCAATGTACAAACCCTATTTGACGCCGCCATCCATATATATTTACATCTTCTCTCCAACTAAAAAACAGCAAATGAGGGCAAATAAATTGAGAAGCAATTTGAGGTACCTGTGCGTTAACCGTTCAGGGCCTGTGATTTTAATGCAATTGACTCAAATTTTGCATGGGGACGTAGGAAACCTGCAAATTCATGGGTTTCCACGAGGTGGGGAGAATTTCGTGTCAAAAGAAACAATACAATTTTTAAAAATTGCTGATCAGTACGGCAGAATTATAAGAAACTTCGCAGCATGTGGCGGAGAACAACAAAATTCTGCTTAGATCAAAAATGTCTGTAAAAGCATTAAAAGTTCTGCGTTTCTTAGATTTTAGGAGGGTGTAAATTACAATTTAGGTTATGTGGATTTCTGTCGGGATAATGGAAATTTAGATTTTGTTCGTTTACAATGTGCGTTTTATGTTTTGGAATTACGGGATTCGTTGCCAGAGAACACTGTCGTTCATATTTTATTGCGTTTGCTTCATAATATATGTTTTTTAATTTATTTTGAATTAATTTATTCGTTATTTATTTTTATCACAATATTTTTTTACATTGGAAGAGAAATATCTTAGGTTTGTAAGACTTTATGTTAATATAAAAATTAATGAAGTCAATATTTGAATCTGATAAAATCACTAAGGTTGTTTTGAGACCGACGATGTATGAGAATATTCTAATTAATCCATTTATGCTTAAGTATTATCAAGGACAATGAATTGTGTTCTATTTTATTATTTTATTATTTTTCTAATGTGGGTAAGTAGCCAAAATGGTGGATGGGTTTAAAAAATATATATGCCTAAACAAATAAATTTAACAACATAAATGTATTAAATAAATAAGTGATGTATTAGTTGTATATTCAGGTTTCTTTGACTTTTTGATAGGGTTATAAGAGTGCTTGTAATTAAGTGGATGGCTTTTTTCAAAGATTTATTTGAAATTAAATTTCTATTGGATGGTTTGAGGTTTGAGGTTTGTGAGGAGAAGTAATTTGATAGGGGTTCTAAGAATGATTGTCATCAATTAAGTGGATAACAATTTTTAATGATTTTTTTCAAATTAAGTTTTAATTAGATGGTGTGGGATAATATGGGGGTTTGTACTATGTTAATGGTTTTTGTGATTGTATCTTGCCTTCGTTCTTTTGTGTTGAGTATTCAACCTATTTTATAATTGGTGCTCTCTTCAATTCTTATATGTCTTAAATCATGTATGGCATTGATTTTATTGATGTGTGTGGATTGTGTATGTCATGGAAGTGTCTTGGCTTGTGATTATCTATTTTATTTTGTCAAATTGGTATATGGCATCTTGTAGTATCATTTGAAGCTTTGATTGATGGCATGAAAATGAATGCTTCTAAAGGGTGTGAGCCATACCATCTAGGTAAGGTCAAAATCAGAGATTGAGAAAGACCTTCCACTACCTTGATGTTACCACTTACAATTTTGTTAAAATAATTCTTAGTTCGACAGATATGGAAATAGCAATTTATAGGTATCTAAAGAATTGTGCATGTAGCACTTTTTTTAAGATAGTGGAATAAGGCATCCCTTATGTGGAATACATTAACTGGTGGTGTATGATCTAGTTTAATCTTATCAAATTAAGAAATTTTAGTTTGGATTCTATAGACTAGTATAAATTGCTCTCTAATTTAATTTTGGTTATGTGATGTGGGAAATTTGTGAATATTTTTTCTTGACATATGTTTTGTGGCTAAGCATCTCTTAGCCACCCATTTTAAGAGGGATGTTGGAGTTGAAAGTTATTTCACCTCACCATCTCTTAATAGGCATAAGAAGGTCTCCTTGCAATTCCATGATCAAATTACAATGGTATCAAGTTCTAAATATATAGTGAATGTTGACAAATATTGAGAAAAAATGATAATTTGCAAATTAATAAATGAAAAACAATAAACAAAGAACACATAAGTTTATGTTGAAAAGCTAGTAACATATTATTTTAATGTTCCCTTCTTAGGCCTAGTCAATAGGGGTGACCCTTAACCTATTTCCTAAGTTCTTATAGGCTACTTTATTTTTGTAAGGGAACTCTACAAATATAGGAGTGTACCAATTGAGTTTTTCTTGGTTTATGTTGCTGGAATTGAGCATGTTGAACATAATGTAATGCTAAGAGGGGGGTAAATCAACACAAATAAAATTTTAACAATATTATCCCTTATTTGAAATAACTCAAATGATAATCAACTAAATATAAAGTGATAATTGCATCCTTACTATCAACCAAACAGTGCATTCTATCTTTGTCAAATAATTAGTTTTCGAACATGTACACATGATAGTGCAATATTTACAATAATTAGTCCTTAAGCATAAGCATCCATCATTTCAAGACATTATTCAATAAGATCTTCAAATACTCTTTCTTGCATATTCCAGTCTTCCAGATTCAAATCTCCTCCATCAATTAATGTCATAGCCTCAGTAACTTCCTACATCCTCTTTCCAAATCTTCTTCATCAACCATAACATCAACAAGTAAATACTTTGTAGACTAACATTAATACCACACTAGAGGTGGTTGACAACATAAATCATAATGCTAACAGAGCTCAATTGGAATTATGGATTGTTCTAAAAGTTTCAAAAGAATTTTCACACTTGGGTGTTCTCCAAACTTCTTACAGAGTGCATCTATTTTTTGTAAGTATTTGATTTTCTATCAATCATTTATCTCACAACTTCAATTACATCTTGTTGTGGTCATTTTTGGTTTATAATGCCTCGATAGTGGTTTTTGCAAATTGAATAGAAGCATTTAAATATACACTTAAGTTTGAAAGTTCAATGATATTATATTCTTAAACTATTATATTTTATAAGTCATAATATGTCCCCTCAAGTAGATCCCTATCAAAAGAGGACTTCACATGAAAGTCATTTTAATAATATGAAAAGAGATTTTTGGTGGGAAATTAATTAATTGAATTGAAATTTTTGAATTATTCTATATCCTCTCTGTATATAAAACAAGGTTTGGGTTATCATTTTAGATAGTTTGAAGATTACATATATCATTACGTTGTCGGATCAAACTTGTATGTTCTCTATTCAATCTTATGAGGATGAAGTCCCTCAATATATTACTAGTTTCAATTTTTGAATACAATCTATAGCTAGTCTAGATGGTTATAATAAAAAATCGTCATTGTGATTCAACTACATCTATTTCCATAATTTCAGAATGAAGATTTTGAAGTATTTTGATATGCATTTTTTTAGGTGAGATACTTTTAGATGTGTTTTGTAGTGTTTAGAAATTAGTAGTTTGATATTGTCCCCAAACCACCAATTTCATCAACCTACAGTGCCTAAACCTCTAAAATTTATCTCTGCAAAACTATTTGCATTCAATTCCTTCATTTCCTAGCCTGTCACATTGGGATGCCAGGCCTAGGGCTTGTTTCCATTTATATCCATCTCCTTGGACTTCCTTGAAACATTTAAAATATTAGAGTATATTTATTTACCTAAAACTCCCCCAAAGATCCAAATTTTTGGACAATGGGAAGTCAGGTCTTTATTGCCATTTAGTCAAAACCCTAGGTCTGTGAAGTTTTCAGACCAATCATAACAAAAACCTTTTATAACCTGCTTCAAAATTAATGGATCTCCACAAAACCAAATGAAAATTAAAGGTTATTCTTAGCATTATCTGAACATATCATTAGAGTACCCTATCAATCCTTACAAGTTTGTACTACAATAGAGTATTGCAGAAAGTTGTGAAAATAGAACAATATTTTATTAATGACAATCGAATTCACATTAATCTGTCATGCCTCAACCCAAAGAGGCACATGTAGATATATTCCTACTTCCTCAAATAATCCCAACTAGTTTTTGAACCAATTAGCCATTGGGATTATAAGTTGTCCATGTTTGACAAAAGTTACTTTTGTAACATTTTGCAATGTCTTGCACTTAGACCAATACATGACTTCAGTTGCCCTTGTTATATCAAAAATATGCCACACATGGCCTATCAACATGGAAAAAATAATCCTACCACATTCCCACACATTTGGAATGTTTGACCTATTTTGACCAATCAGGACCACAAGTACATTACAAGAGCAAGTTAGCCTTTGGGGCCTTACAAAATGACTCAATGCTCATCAAAAATAAATCATATAGTCCTAAATACCTTATTAAAATATAAGACAAAATCCTAACTAAATATCCAAGTTGAGGTTCTCTTGCACCAACAATGAGGCCCAAAATTAAAAAGAACCTAAAATAATTTTATATAAGGTTGCATTCAATGTGGGAGTTGGAGAAATAGTTAAGGGTCCCTCAAAGACAAGGTAGGATACAGTTGTGTCAAAGTTGAAGGAGCTAAGGATCCTCTCCTTCCCAGGGTTTTGAGGGTCAAAGTGAATATATTATCATTTTAGGTTAAAAAAAGAACAAACTATGCTTAAGAACATTGTTATTTTTTTAGCTTGTCTTGATAGCAATAACCTCTCAACTAGAAGTTTTTTTTATAACTGGTTTTATACCATCCAAGATAAGAAACTTTACATCTACATCTCTTTTTTCATAATGATTCAAAGGGCCTTTTTGATATTTTAAAAAATATGCAACATGCAAGAGAGAGTTTTGTAAAAGAAACACTAGAATATTGGTAAGTCCTTGGTCAAGGCCATAACCTCATCTCTTGATGCGACATGGAAATAAATCATGTTCTACTCCACCCCAAGATGGATAAATGTAAAAATTTACCGACTCAAATGTGGACATTTTCACCCCACTTGCTCAAACCCGCTGGGAAAACTTTGTAAGTGGAAGATACTAATTTAACCCTACCTACATGAATGTGAGGATTTTTATATCTTTAGCAAGGGGGTCCAAATCCTTGAGATTTTAGAATTCTTCATTAATGAGAAATTCCCATTTATGTAATTGAATCCTTTAGGAGGCTAACTCGTGTTTGTTTTATAAATTGGATGGCTATAAAATAAGAATGCACAAAAGATTCAAATAGCACAATGAATAAAAACCCTAATCGTCTCAAAGCTACTTTCAATAACTATGAGCCTTTGAAATCCTATGAGGAAGTATCTAGATGTCACACTAAACTTTAACCCCTAGTTGTGGGAAGGTGAAAGAAAAACCTAAGTTATTTCGTCATAGAGGTCTTGACTTTAGGGTCTTAAAATGTGGTTGATGGCTCTTTTTCTAAGGACTTTGAGGGCTCTAATAAAGTTAAGGAGGTTTTAGTGAATGATGTATCCATGAAAGTCAAATCAATTAAAGAACTAGTTGCTAATAAGAATCTAGTAACCCCAATGCACTTCTTGAAAAGAAGAATGCTCAAGAATTAGTACTTCACAACTTGAAATAACAAACCAAAGAAAGATAGAAGACCAAAAACTTACTCATAGACTTGCTAGACACTACAAATATAGTTGATTTTGAAAGGATTCTATTTAATGATAATATTTAAGAGTTTCATAGTTACCTCACTCATAATAAATGGTCAAAAAATTGTTACTGACAATCTAAAATATCTTATTAAAGGGCAAAACACTAATAACTTACTTTTAGACCTAACAAATACCACAAATAGAGTTGATTGAGAAGGGATTCCATTTGATTATGATCTAAACAATAAAATAATTGCTATTCATTATTTTAACCCTCTCTTTTAGGACTCGGATAGTGATGATAATAAAGAGAGTAGAGGAGGAGGTAAACATGAGTTAAAAAAAAAAGAAGAAATTGCAAGTAGAATAAATAGTTCTCAAATGCTTAGAATTTTCTTTAATAGACTTTATAAAAGTGAGCAATCAAATCCATACTCTTAGATTAGATGATGATGAATTACATCAATTGGAACAATAGGGGCCCTAAATATCTAAATAAAAAGTATATTCTAAGATCTATATAATTAGACAAGAAATCTTGATTACCTTTAATGCAATAAGTAAAATTTGTTAGGTTTCAACTAAACAATAATTTGAAATTTGTTTTGAAAGAATCTATGGAATTTCATATTAATCATTAAAGAGGAAAAGGATGAGTATCTGTCCTTTTCAAGAACAATAGGAGAAAATATATTAAGAACTCTAGGTGCTCTCCCTATAACAAACACTAGTGGATTAAAATTCAAAAGAATGGAGCTAATTGTGGAAATTGTTCCACCTATGCATCCAATGAATACAAAGAGAGGATAAATATTTAGAAATGTATGGTTTATTCTCTTCCTAATGTTCAATGTATCATTTGGTGAGCGGGGGGGGGGAGGGGGGAAGGGATTTCTATACGAAAGAAAATACAAAAGACAAACTTGGAGGGAACTCTTGGAATTGCAAAGGCAATAATAAGATATTTTAATGGGAAATAATGAAAAATTGTTGATATTATTTGATCATTTAGAAGATAAGAAGAATCGGAGAGAAATTAGTTGGTTTACATGGTGTAACAATCAAGAGGATATAAAAATGGTAAATTGCATGTTAGATAGATTTCATGTCCAAAAAGAATTTTTTTGAATTGACAATTACAATAATACAAATAGTATACACATGGAGCCTAAAGCTCTCTCATATTTCTATCCTATAATGGAAAGAAATGTGTTCAAATCTACTAGACATTTCATTGGTAGTAGAAGAGTAGGAGTGTGCAAGCTCAATTTGAAGCTTCTCAAACAACAATAATGCCTAGATGGCATATAGGATCTCCAAAATATCACCAAGACCCTATTGAACAAGGGTAAAGCCAGAGACTATTAGAGTATTATGTTTGAGTTGCAACTTGACCCTGGTAATAAATAGTTGATTAATAGTTTCAATACTGTTCAACATAATTTCATTGAATTTCAGATAAAGAAAGCCCAAGGGGCTAGAATATGATCGTAGGTCAATTAGATCTAAGAAGGTGATAAAAGGAGCATGTATTTCTTTAACATTTTGAGAGCCAAGCAATCGATGGAAGCCATAGGGCTTACTCACTTTGAGGATTAATTATGCCATGACAATGATAAACTAAAAAAATATTTTTGGATTTAGATAAACTTTTTTTATCTACAAAAGATAAAAACTCAAAATGTCTCCAAGACTGAGACTTGTGTAAGAAGATCATTAAAAACACATTTAGTCAAGATATGGCCAAGGATGTGGGTGAAGATATGTCCAAAGAGGAGATTACCAATGTCATCATTTCCATTTAGAGTGGTAAATCCCCTCGAGATGATGGACTTTGAGTCAAAAGATACAAAGAAAATATGAAACAAGTGGTAGAGGACTTGTTTGAAGTATACAAAGATTCATCTAAAAAAGGTATTGTAATCAGATATAATAGGATCTACAAAAACCTGCAATAACATAGAAAATCTCAACCACAAAGAGATGGTTAATGCAATTAGTATTCCCAAAACACAAGAAAGGATGCAAGGCAAACAATATGCATAAACAATAATCAATATGAAATCATTCTAAGAACATAAATATGCAAACCATAAAATCCTTCATTGGTGTTCTCCTTCTCATGCAATGTGGGCTCTCAAAATTGAGCTCAAGATCATGCCAACATAAAAATTCAAAGCAATTGTGGTTACTAAAATCAAAGGTTTGCCTCTCTATATATAAGATTTGAGGGGTTTCAACCAAGAATGCATGATTGAAGGGTTGATTAACTGTGATTGAGGAGTTAAACTCAGAGTGAGTGGGAGTTCAACTATGCTTGACTACCTTGATTGGGGTATTGATTGATCTATCAAAAAAGAGATTGGAGAGATGACTTGAATCGATTGGTGAGATAACATAATAGACTTGTGAGTTAACTGATTGCATGGATGAGTCAACTGAGTACATGGATTAGTCAACTGAATGCATGGATTAGAAGATTGAATTGATGGTAGACTTTAACTGATTACAGAGGGAGGGATTAACAATGTTGATTGAATAGTTCGGAGAGGGAATTGTGGAATGAACCAAAAGTTAGTATGAGTTAGCTTTGGAGGAATAAATAACGATTAAATAAATAAAATAATTATTTACTTGCACATGTGACAATTTATAAATAAATAATAATATTTATTTATTTATGAGAGGAACAATTAGTTTAATTAAATAAATACAATTTATTTAATTATGAGAGGAATTTGATTTAATTATTACATAAATGTAATAACAAAGAGGGAATATTAATTGAATTTGGTTATTTAATTAATAGAATGACACAGGGAGTAATTAAATAATGTATTATTTATTTAATTACTTTATAGGTGCATAATTGATGAAAAAGTGATTCAATTTTTAATAATTAAAGTAATTAATTAAAATCACTTAATTATAGAATTAAGGAGAAATGATGATTTTGACTTTAGAATGACACAATTTATTGAATAATAAAGATTATTAAATAAATTAAAGAGGAGTGTTAGTAATGGCATTACATTAGAGCAATATGCCATTTTTAAGTGTCTACATTTTGCCCATCTTTGGTATAATGCTTTTAAGGCGTTATTTCAAAGAATAATAAAAATTATGCCCTGGTATGCCCCAGCGGGAACATTGTGATGCGAGCTAAATGATGTGCCCTCGAGAGATTGTTTATACAAGAAACAACAACATACTTGTAGGCCATCTCGAATTAGCATCTCTTCCATCAAAGCTATTGAACTGGTGTTAGGCATGAATGATCTCTTGAAAATAAGATGATGGTATCTATCATGTTTATGAGATACAAAAAAATGTGCTGATATGTTTCTATGTTTTGTGATGGATGTATGCATTTTCTATATGATGTGATGTTTACGAGATGCAAAGATTTTATGATATACTTCTATGTAATGTGATAGATGTATGCATTTTCTATACTATCATGCTTATGTACCTTTTATGATGTGACTAGACGTGATGCACTTTATATAATGGATGTAACAATTTATTGAATAATACAGATTTTAAAATAAATTAAAGAGGGATGTTAGTAATGTCATTATGTTAGAGCAATAGGCCATTTTTAAGTGTCTACATTTTTTCCCTCCTTGATACAATGCATTTTAGGCATTGTTTCAAAGAATAATAAAAACAATGCCTCAGTATGCTCCAATAGTCGAGCAATGTGACAACATGTTAAATGATGCCCCCTCAAGAGATTGTCTGTATAAGAAATCTATGAATGATCTCCCGAAAGAAGATTTCAATGAAATGATGCAAGAAAAGAATAATTAGTAAGAACTAAAGAATGTCGATAGGCTATGATGATTGTTCAATTGATATTGGACATAGAAATTGTTAATAAGAATCATGTCTAATTTCAGGAAGGACTCATCCTATTTAAGACTAGCAACAATGACTAGTTTCAGGGAAGACATACCCTGTATAAGATAAGTGACAACATCTAGTTTCAGGAAAGATACATCCAATATAAGACAAATGATGATGTGTGGTTTCAAGAAAGACATTTCTTGTTTAACATAAATGATAATGTTTGGTTTCAGGAAAGAAACATCATGTATAAGACTAATGATGATTGAATGATTGACCAATTGATTTGACTGATTTGAACATTGATTTGACCATTTTGATAGATAGATTGATTAACTAATAGAAGAGATTTGACTGATAGAATGTGGAATTTTGTACAAAGTTTTTTCATTTGTTTATTCTTGAAGGGGGAACCATTATCAGTGATAATGGTTTGTGGAACTTTGTATCAACTTATGATATAGCTCAAGAGGAACTTGGAAATGTGTTTTCCAATAGTATAGGTCATTGGAGTTACTTCAACCCACTCATAAAATACTCAGTGGCAACGATTATGTAGTTATGACTGTTAGAGGATAATGGGTGGATCTTGCCAACAAGGTCAAACTCCCACTATGAGAAGGGCCACGATGAGGTAAGTGGTTGCAGTTCTTGAGTTGGAGCATGAATGAGGGAGGTTCCATTGAATTTCACACTTTTTGCATTTCTGAACAAACGAGCATGCATATTTTTCCATAGTGGACAATTAATACCCAATTGTTAGAAGTTTCTTGGCTAAGGTCAAGCCACTAGAGTGGGCACAACAAATATCCTTGTGTAATTCTAATATCATTGATTGTACTTCTTTTGAGTTAAGACATCTTAAGAGTGTGTCATCCATAATTAATTTGTAGAGTGTATTGGAAATGATGGTGTAATCAGAGGCTTTCCTTACTAAGGAATTATTTTGGTTGTAGGATAGTGTTAGAGTAGTCATATTATAGCTAATAATTAATTAATTTAATTATTAGTCTATTATTTTCTACACTTAAGTTAGACTTAGACATCTTATTATTCTTTAGGGTTTTCACCTTTAGGGTTTCGGTATCCTTTTATAAGGATTCCCTCTTTGTATTTTATTTCATTTGATTATTGGATCATAATGAAAGATTGTTTTCATGTGCATATGATGCCTCTGGCTTTTTGGCCTCCATAGTTTTTTCTTTGCTTCTGTTCTTTGCTTCTTCCATGTGACAGGGTTATGCATGCAGGTGTTCTTGGGAGATTAGTTTTTCACCTAATCTAACATGGTATCAGAGCCATCTTGCTGCTCGTTGTTTGTGTTTTGTTGAAGTGATTCAGAAGCAAGATGTTATTTTTTGTTTCTTTTTTGCCTACAAAAAGAAAAAAAATTGGAGCATTTTGGGCAAAAACAAACGTCACCATTGCGCTCAGAAGGTCTGGGAGAGTCAGAATCCATATAAAATTTGTCTGTTTTGGACAACTTTGCCATCTGAGGCAAATTTTTTTGCATGCCAGGTCGTACGGCCTGGCACGCACTCCGATGCTCGCAGGTGATTTTCAAAAAATAAAAAAATAAAAAAAATTTGGGCAGCCACCGATCTTCTCCACCCTTTCCACGGCCACCGGCAGTCCTCTGCTGTCCTCTACGGCGCTCATCCCGCTGTGCGCTGCCCACCGCCCACCGGAGACGCTGCCGCCAACCGCCCGCCAGACAATGCGACCCCTCCGCCACCCGCGCTCAGAGTCTGCCACCTCCACTACCCCCGTGGCCTCCGCTTCGACGGCCCCGCCGACAGCCCGGCCAGCTCCGCCAGCCCCTGGTCACATGGGTGACCAGGGGCTTATTTTTTTCAGCCCCCAGGCTCTATGCTGACATCAGCATGATGTCATCATTATGCAAAGCTTTTTAATTTTTTTTTTAATTGCATGGTTTTGAAGCATCCTTTTTTAGGGGTTACTAGGCATTTTTTTGTGATATCTTGAGCATCTAAGATCATCATTGGGCGTATGATATATTGTCAAAAAGCTGGTTCCAAGCCCGATCCGAATTTGCTGGTATGGTTTTATGATTTTGCCATTTTGATGCTCTTTTTTGCTATCAAAGTCAGATGTTCTCTGTGATCGTGTCGATCCTGCCCCCCTGACATTGTTTTTGCTTTATCTAGAGCATACGAAGGCCTTTTTTGGACTTCTTTATATCGTCGGAAAGCTCTTTCCGAACTCTTTCTGATTATGGAGGTTAGAGTTTTTGGCTTTAGTGTTTTGATAATGTTTTTTTCTGTCAAAGTCAAATGTTTATTTTTACCTTCTGGGAGCCTTATCTCGCTCATTCATACTCATTTTTGGGCTCACTAGATATCGTCGAAAAGCTGGTTTTGTGAGTTATTCAATTGCAGGGGTCTTTTATCCAAATTTTTCTCTGGGTTCTTTCTCCTCTGAATTTTTCACTTTCACACTCTGGCAGATTACTTGGGTTCTACAAGTCTTGGGATCTCTGCTTCTATTCTACTGGCTCACTCTTCTTTATGTCTTCTGAGCATTGTATGCTTCTTTTCTATTGCATTCTCTTTTATGTAAACACACTGAGATAAAGTGTCTGCTTTTGCATATTTGGGATCTTGTATGCCTTATGTTTGTTTATACTCGCACTCAGTTATAAAGTGCCATGGGGGGTTATGATGTTTTGCCTTTTGTGCTCATCCACCTTTGTCAAGTGAGCGTACCTTCTATGACATTAGCCCATGCTGTGTGTCAGTGACATCACCCTTTATCCTATGCTTGTACTTCTGTTGCACTGTTGGTGTTCCTGATTCTTCTTCCTGCAGATGTTTCTGGCATTGCATTTCAGTGTTCCTATCACCCCTCTCCTTATTCAACATTATGGGGGGTTCGCATGTTGGCTCTATTGCTTCCTTGGTTTAGTTGAGTGATCTACGTATTCAATTTTTGTTCCTATGTACTAGGCGGATGCAGTGGCTAGGCACCTATGCATTTCGGTGAGATGGTTCATCTACTATATAGACACTCATTCATTCCTACTTTTGGAGGTCACCTCTTTGATTGATTAGCTCTTCAGACTTTGTCTTCTCTACTTGGTCATGCACTATTTCAGTGGGGGTTCCAGCAGTTACTTCTGACAGTGTTTACAGCTTCATGCTTCAGAGATGCTTTACATGCTCTTTCTTTTTTCTTATATTTGGGTACCTGATCAGGCCTTGTTGCCGGGACCCATTGCTCTTTCATGCATTTTGTTTTCATGCATCTTTTAGTCCTTAGTTGTTTAGCTTCTCCCTAAGTTACACTTAAGGGGGGGTGTTAGAGTAGTCATATTATAGCTAATAATTTATTTATTTAATTATTAGTCTATTATTCTCTACACTTAAGTTAGACTTAGACATCTTATTATTCTTTAGGGTTTTCACCTTTAGGGTTTTGGTATCCTTTTATAAGGATTCCCTCTTTGTATTTTATTTCATTCGATTATTGAATCATAATGAAAGATTGTTTTCATGTGCATATGATGCCTCTGGCTTTTTGGCCTCCATAGTTTTTTCTTTGCTTCTGTTCTTTGCTTCTTCCATGTGACAGGGTTATGCATGCAGGTGTTCTTGGGAGATTAGTTTTTCACCTAATCTAACAGATAGTTATGTGGGAATGGCTTGGCTAGTGAGATAGTCATAAATGTCTTGGTACCAAGGGGAATTGGGACTAATAATTTCACACACAACCTCAGACTTTGGGACTTCAAAATTAGGGACCATAAGTTGTTTGATCATGAATTATTTTTGTGTCACCTTAGGTGACATGTCCAACAAAGATCCTATAGTGGCCATAGCATTTGTTCTCTAATTTATGATCCTAGGGATTTTCTCAAATGTTATTTTCTCAAAGCGTATTTTGATGTCTTTTATTAATGCTTTATATGGGATCAGCTTCTCATCTTTGGTTTCATAGATGTCATTAACCTGATTGATAATCAGTTGAGTCTCCATATACTTGAAGTTTTTGGATATTCAATTGAACAATTATTTTAAGACCTATGAGAAATGCTTCATATTCTTCCACAATGTTGGTGCAATAAAGCCTTAGTCTGTAAGATCTATGAATAGAATCTCCTTGAGGAGTCACAAAGACTATGTTGGATCCTAATCCTTTTTGTGCATGGGAGCCATCAAAATATAACTTCCATTGTTTTGTCTCTTCTATAGAAATATCCCTTCATTGGGTAATTCTATCAAAATTAGATGACTAGAAGGTAGAGGCGCATCTACCAACTAGTCTGCAATTTCTTGACCTTTGATTGTCTTTCTGTCAACATAGTCTATGTTGAACTCACTTAGTATCGTGACTCATTGGTGAGGTTCCCTGTTAGTTCTTCTTTGTTCAATAGATATTTCAATGGATCAATTTTGGCAATGAAGATCATCTTCTGTCTCAACATGTAATGTCTGATTTTTTGTGAAGCAAAAACTACAACCAAACATGCTCTTTTAATAACAGTGTAGTTTAGTTCATAAGCCACAAGTGTCTGAATGATATAGTATACAACCCTTTATTTTCATTCTGAGTCATTCTATGCCAGTAATGTCCCCAGGGAGTGTTCTATTGCCGATATATATGATAGTAAGGGTTGATCTAGAATATATGCTACTAAGACTGGTGTTGATAGCAAGAATTCTTTTAGCATTTGGAAGGCCTCTTGACAATTCTTTGTCCATTCAAACTTTATGTCTTAATGTAATAGGTACTGGAGTGGGTGGAAATTGTCTTCTAGTTGTGATATAAACCTTCTCAATAATTGTAACTTGCCCTGTAAGCTTCTCAAGTTCTTCAGAATCATTAGGGGAGACATTACAATTATAGCTTGGACCTTTTCACTGTCAATCTCTATTCCTCTCTTGGAGACAATAAATTCCAAAAACTTTCTTAATGTGAATCCAAATACATATTTCTTTGGGTTTAGCTGAACCTTGTACTCTTCAAGTCTATCAAATATCAGGGCTAATATTGATAAATGCATATTTCTCTCTAGGGACTTTGCTAATATATGTCATCGACATAATTTTCCATGGTGATGTGCATCATGTCATGAAAAATAGTTATCATTTCCCTCTTATATGTAGCTCCAATATTCTTTATCCCAAATGGTATGACATACCAACAATGGATGTCCCAAGCACAAGTGAAAGAATTTTTATGTTGATCTTCAAGTGTTATCTTGATCCAGGTGTACCCTAAGAAATTGTCCATGTGTGACAACATTTTATTGCCAAAAGTGAGGTATACTATCATGTTGATATTTGGAAAAGGAAAGTCATCTTTTGGGCACACCAAATTCAAGACTCAAAAGTCAGTGCATATCCTTATAGCTCCAGTAGCCTTAGATACTGATACTAGATTTGAAATCTAGTATGCACAGTCTACAGGTTTGATGAAACCTATATCAAGTAACTCCTTTAGCTCTGCTTTAACCAATAATGCGATCTTGGGATGCATCTTGTGAAGTTTATGTTTGTACGACTTTTCCCCTGGTTTTAGTGGGAAATGGTGAAGTACTAACTCAAGATCTAGCCCAGGCATGTCTGAGTATGACTAGGCAAAGTTAATTTGGTTGTCTTTGAAGAATTGGATAAATTGCTCTCTTTCTTCTTCTATTAAGGACTCTATCAAGTGTATCAATCTTTGCGTCTCTGTAGTGCCAATGTTTATTGTTTCAGTTTTCTCTACTACAAGAGGTGACTTCTTCTTTGTAATGGGGATTATATCAATCTCTCCATCCTTGGGTTCCTTAGAGAGGTTTTCACCCTTGGATACATATTTTTTCTTTACTATTTTGCAACAAGAGGGTGCCTTTTAGTTTTTCACCCAAGATCCTTATGTTTTCCTTTTCAATTTTTTTACAAGAGGATTGATATAACTCCCCAAAGTATGCTATTCTATATAGCCCGATGTTGAAACCTAACTTGTGGTCTACCATAGGTATCCTTTGTCTTAGTTTGAAGAATTCAAGAATAGCTTCATCATTCTCAAAAATGTTTATGGTTGGTGGATTTTGTTGTTCCCAATCTATGAGATCAGGGTAAACCTAGGCTATGCTATTCTTTGTTAGGAAGGATGAGATGGGAAGTTTTGTTATGGTGTTGATTTATAAATCAATTATTGACTTAGGAGTCTCAAATGAGGATGAGAATGAATATTTTGATCTATTCCAAAGCTCCTCAATCCATGCTTTATGTTATGTGGTTTTATCTTGTAAGGATAGTGGGGCGATGACTTTGTCAAGATGTAGGGTAACTGTGGTATGTGGGGAATCCCACTCATCCTCATTAGATTCTATGTCTAAATAGGACTCCTCAAATGTCTCAACTCATTGTAAACACAAGTGTTAATATCAGTGGGTAATGAGATATTCAAGATACCTCCTATAGGTGGTCTATAACCTAAACCTTGATGCTTTGGGTTTTGAGTAAGAGCAATTGGATCCACTATTCCTTTCTATTTCTTTCATAGGTTTAAACACCCATTGTACCCTTTCTTTTAGACTATTGTATATCCCCTTCCATATTCATGTACTAGGATTATGTGCTACAAAGGATTTCGTTTGTATACAACCAGGAAGATAGATTGTCTTCAATAATCTCTTCTTGTATATCTCCCCATCTTACAAAGATCATGGGTGGATAGACAATTGTTAGTTTCTACTTCCTTTCTAAAGATTGTCTTGGTTTCCATATGACCTAGGTGAGATAGGTAACTTGCTACATAGAAGAAGACTGCATATGTGTATTCTCCAAATCCATTTCCTTGTACTTGGATTTTAAGCTCTAATGTTGGTTCTGCTACTGATTTCTCAAGACTTGTAGGATCTATACTTTGAGATGAGGAGACAGTTGATGTCTCTTGATTGTTAGGTAGTTTATTTGAAATAGCTCCTCTGAGATTGGTTTAATATAGAAAAGGGTCTCTATCGCTAAGTATGGTGATTTCATTTCTATCACGAGGGAACTTCAAACATTAATGATATGTGGATGGTATAGCCTGCATGGAATGGATCCATGGTCTCCCTAGGAGCATGTTATAACCCAGTTCTAGGTCTAGTACTTGGAATACCATGTCTTGTATTGTTGGACCCAATCTGATTCGAAGACTTATGACGCCCTTAGAAGGATGTTATTTTTTATCATAGGCTCTTATTATAATCTTCTTTGTGATATCTGCACAAATCTCATAATAGATTATTCAAACATGTTCAACCATTTATCAATAATCGTCTAATTTTGTGAAGGTGGATAAAAAATTCTAGATGTAAAGGATCGTTATGAGATGGTTTGTATCTTGGAATATATTTTTTAGTGAAGACCATGCGATGTGAAGTGGATAGATACCCTACAATGGCTTGAAACTCATCAACTTCTAGATCTTTTGGGATGATTGACTATTGTAGGGCTATGTCTAAGGCTTCTTTATGGTTAGACGAGATGCGAAGCAGTTCGTATATAAAAATTTGCGTTGGGGTCTTCTTCATATGGTCTAGTAGATTGTACTAACCTGATAGTGGATTGGATGACTTGCTAGGTATAACAACTTTTGATGTGGCTCCTTGTACTGTTATTTTAGTACAACGGGTGGCAATGCCACAACTTATTTCTAGACCTTGGATAATAATGGTGTTTATGGTCAGATTTTGTTCTACCTTAGTGTAGGTGAGGTTTGTCTGATTGTTTGTTCCTAAGGTAGATGCCTTACCTTTGTTGTGATTCATCAATGGGGTTTGGAAAACCTTGTGATCTTGGTTGGTGGTGCCAAAATTTGTGACCACTTTGATCTCACTACGATTGGTGAAATCTTGGGCAATGTGTTTCAGTTGCATACAACTAGATGTCTTATGTCCTTTGTTCTGTGATAGTTGTTGTAATTATGGTCATCCCACCATGTGGGTTTTCCAGGACCTTCATAATGTCTTATCTCAAGTAAAGTGAATGAATGAGATTGTATTAATTTATTTAGTATTGTCTAAAGAGGTTATGCAAGAGGCATATAATATTGTTGGGGAGTAGGGTTCCTTCTATAATACCCCAAAAATGGGCTATAAGTTCATTAACCTCCTATATCGACACATCAAACAAAATTGACATTGAAGTCCTAACCTAAGGCACATCTGAACATCATCGAATCCTAATTGATTATCTCAAATTTTGCATCGGGGAATATTCCTAGTAATATTCCTAATTATCATAATTATCTTTAATTTAATGATTATTTGGCAATAAATCCTATTTATCCTAAAGTTTGATTAATTTAATATTCTAAATATTTAATTAATTAGATTTAATTCTGCCACTTAAATTGTTTAATTGAAGTTAATTATATTTATTCATAAATTGTATTATTTAATTTTGACAATAAAATCCAAAAACCTATGAATAATTGATTAAATTCTTATTTAATTAATTAAAGCAAGTTGTTAATTTTTAATAATATTGTTTTTGAATAAAAGTTTGAAAAATAATTGATTAACCCATAAATCAATTGTTTTATTTTTCAAAATCAGTTAAGTTGGAAATAAATCACTTTATTATTAAATTAATTCATAATTAAAACATGCACAATCAAGAAAAGCAGACAACTATCAATTATCAATTAAATCAAAAACTCTATTTTGAGTTCAACTCCGCTTTTGCATGTTTTTGTGAGTTAATTATTCTTTATAATCAGATAACTCAAAAATCAAGCTGAGTTAATCTGAGTGATTTATGGCTTTTCTCATGCACCTCCAAAGCCCTGGATTTCTATAAATTAAGGCCTCAACTCTTCACAAATCATCTTATATTTTTGCATCCTCACATTGTCGAATTGGAGACTGAAGAATCATCTTTGTGAATCCAAGCCATTGTGAGATCATTCTTGTTTTTGAGTATTGCATATCATTTAGAATTCATCTTAGATCAATTCATTGCATATCAATTTCATCTTAGATTCTAGATTCATATAAGTTTTCATCATATCATTGCATATAAAATTAAAAAAATAGATTAATTGCATTCATATTTCATATCAGTTTTGCATTCAAATCCTTCATTTAGGTGTTGTCAAGGTCACTGATCTCAATAACAATCTGAGAACATCATACTCGCACCTATTAGAAGACAGCAAATCACCTGGTTAGTTTAGCTTTCAATTCATTGCACGATTTCAATTTTAGCTAACCTCTAATGTTTTACTGAAGTGTTGTGTCTACAAATCGGGTACAAAATTCACACACACACCTTCTTGCATAAGTTTGTTGGGTATTAGCATTAGCATGTTCGGGATTCTCTCTAGAAATTATGTTGTTAATGTTGTGAGTTATTTGTGTTGGTTGGGTAGGTTGGGGGTAGGTTGGATTTGTGCTTACACATGTAACACTAGTTATGTCATCTTAGCATCAATAACCCCATCATTTGTCACATTCTTGCTTTTGGTATTTAGTTTTGTTGTAAGGTGTTGGACTACTGGTCTCTTTCTTGATGATTCCCTCTAAGGTGAGGGATCTCTCTACTTTTCGCATTTGCTCAACTATTTCTTTTAAGGTTTCAATGCACTAGGAGTTAAGTTCACACATTAGGTCTAGCTAATAGTTTTGAATGAACATGTGAATCTTTTATTTGGTTGGCACATAGAGGGATGTCGTAGAGACAACATTTCTCTAACATTATAGGAAAGAGTCAATGCTCTCTCCATTCTTTTTCATGGTGGTGCAAAGATCCATCAATGTTACTTCCATGATAATGTTAAGTGAATAGTGTGATATGAATTTTTTTGCTAGTTCATTCTATGTGTTTATCCCAGGAGGGAGTCTAGAGAACCAATACATGGTTGTACCACTAAGAGTGCATGGAAAGGGACTCATAAGATATGTATCATCATGAGTGATTTCCATGCAATCTGTGAAAAATTGCATTATGTGATTGCAAAAATCATCTTTTTCCTTGTACTTATCGAGCTTAGGTGTGACAAAGTTGGTTGGAAAATGTGGCATGTGTAGTGTCCTATCAAAGGGGTAAGGAATAAGGTATGTTGTGGTGTAAGACCTTTTAGAAGTGCATGTTTGTAGATTTATGAATTGGTGTTGAAGGGTTCGTAACTATCGAGCAAGTATATCAATGGGTGTTGGCGTAGTAGGTGTCGTGTTAGGATCAACAAATGGGACTCCACTATTTTGGGATGCTATAGGTATATATGGTGGTTTAACATGCTGAGATGCTGGTATATATTGAGGTACTGAGATGGCGAATTATGTTAAGGTACCAGATTATCCTGAGGTGCTATATTAATATGCTGGGATGTTGGATTGTGTTGTGGTGCTAGATTATGTTGTGTTGCTAGATTATACTGGGATGTTGGATTATGTTGTGGTACCAAATTATGTTGAGGTGCTAGATTATACTAGGATGATGGATTATGTTGTGGTGCTAAATTATGTTGAGGTGCTCGATTATATTGGGATGTTGGATTATTTTGTGGTGCCATATTATGTTGGGGTGCTACATTGTATTGGGATGTTGGATTATGTTGCGGTGTCAAATTATGTTAGGGTGCTAGATTGTGCTGAGAATTGGAATGTACTAAGATACTAGATTTTTTTGAGGTATGGAATTATGTTGGGGTATTGGTATATGTAAAGGTGTTTGATTTTTTTGAGGTGTGGGATCATGTTGGGGTATTGGTATATGTTGGGGTGTTAGTTTGTGTTGAGGTCTACTGTAAGATGGGAAGTGTTAGGCCCATTTTCCATCTATTTTTGGATGAAAATAGAAAACATCATTGAGTAATGTGGATTAGTCAGAGGTGCCCCTTGATTGATTTGGGGTTGTCCTAAATTGGAAGGGACACCTAGTGGAGATACACTAGGAGGCTTTGGTTGAGGTGCTCCCAGTAGGGGTAGTCCTTGCTTAGTTGGGGAACTGTTTTGAAGGAACTTGTTGCCATTATTTGTGAGGTACTTGTTGGATGAGTTAAGAACAATATAGAAGGTGTTGTTGTGGTAGTGAGTGTATTGAATGTTGATGGAAAATTGGAAAATAAGGGATTATTGTGTTGGATCCCTTGGGTATTGGAAGATGTGGTGACCTGGGAATCATTTTAAGTAGTACTAGTAGATGGGAGGACTGAAGTGAGTGAGAGTAGTTTTGTTGAGGCTATCTAAGCTAGTGACATAAGTATGTCCTCTATTATGGTTGATACATCAGTTCGAGTAGGTAGTTTAGCACCCTTTTGTGTAAGCATATGAAAGTATTTTTTTGAGTCAGATTCCAACATGGATTCCATGACTGCTTTTAAATTCTCATAACACAAATCTTTGTCAATATCTTCTTTCAAGCATCTAGCATTGATTTCCTCAAGGGAGAGTTCATGCAACTATAAAATATCATCTTGTGTTTTCTCATGATGTAAAAATGTCTTGGGATCTTTTCATTCTAGTGCTAAGGTTCTTGGTGCATATTCAATTTCATGACGGGGATCATGGTCAGGGATTTGATTGTACTCCATTATTTCCTTACTCTTCTTAGATTGTGTGTTTAACATATGCAGGTCTATGATGAATGTGAGACAACTAAGGAAATCAAATTCTATATTTTTTGGATTTTTGGATATGTGGTGATAATGCAAACTAAGAATGAATAATCAAATATGATGTGTAAGGTGTAAGTACCTTACCCTAAGAGAGATTCTAGAAACTTTAAAGGTTAATTCTCTAAGGAGATACCCAAATGGAAATGAGGAATATCTTGACACCAAAAGGTGGTACAAAGGTGATAAAGTCTGACAACAATGCTTATCTATGACAAATATTGACCAAAATAATGATAAAGTGTTTGTGTTGAAATTGGTAGATAAAGATAGTGCTGACGATGTCAAGATAAAATGCAAGACCACTATAGGAATGTCCTAGGAAAATGCACCTTGTAATTTGAATAATGACTCTAGAAAGTGCAATATTTACTCATAAGATACACAAGCTATATTTTTTAGGTTTTTCACATTTTGGGACTAATATGATGACCATGCAAAAATGTGAGTTTCTAAGATATGTCTATCTAAGTATTTCGATCACAGGGAACTAGGACATAATGTTTGTAGGATGTTGTAGGACCAATTATTGTAGGACAAGTGTGGTAGGACCAATTGTTGTAGGACAAATTTTGTAGGGCACATTGTTGTAGGACAAATCCTATAGGAAAAATCTCGTAGGACCAAAGTCAACAAACTCAAAAACAGTGTGTAGTTGTAGGACTAAATCAAAAGAAATGATCTATGTATGCTCAACAACTTTTTCGAGCTGTGATTTTTCACAAAGTCAATCGCAATGAAAGCAGTATACAAGAAGTTTAATCTAAGGTCAATTTTGGATTCACCTAAAATATTATAGGCCCATTGCTTGGGTGTTCGTCAACTTACACAACATATGTGCCACACAACTAGAGATAAAAAGCCCTTGAAGGTGCTTGTGCTATTTCCTTTTTTAGGTATTATTGTCATGTCAATGAAGATCTCTTTCAACATGATACCCCTGGGGCATATATGATAGGAATCTTGGGGGGAGATTATATTTTAGTCCCCCCTTGCACTATAATAAGACAAATTTTTGGAGGTAAACTAGGTGGCCTATAATTACCAAGGTTGTAGTAAGTTCTGTGGCATTTCCCATATCAGTTTGTACATGTGTGACTCACTTAAGAGCCTAGTTGACCATGTTGGTTACCTAGGGCTACTTCACCCAGTTCGGACTATCATCAACACACCTCACTTGAGCTTGAGGAGATAAGACCAGAGTTTTCTTAGAGTCTTATTTATAAATCAACTAGAAGGATTTGTTGGTATGAGGTTGTCCTTCGTAATGGGTTAAGCAAACCCTCCAAATGTGCCTCTCTAACATAAACAATGGTTTCTAATCTAAAAGATTGTCCAAGCACACCAAGAAATCCAAAACAATAAGTTAATGGCATTAAGCACCAAATGATCAAATGTGAACTAAGCTACCATCCATACAAGTACACGAGTTCAATTTTAGAACACCAAACGAGATGAGATTTCCCTTGTTCAATTTTAGGTTCACCAATCTCAAAATGTTCTTTTCCTTGTTCAATTATTTAACCACATGTCAATTTTAAGCACCAAAATGATATCTAAAGTGTGATGTTTGTGCATACATGGTTCATTTTAAAGCACCAAAATGAAAGATGAATTGATTTTAGATTAACAAGATTAAAACCTGCTTCCAAGCAACATGCTAAAAGGAAAAGTTAGTACCCAAAAAAACCTATCAATTAGTTTTGTAATTCCCTGATAGAAATAAGGTTAATGTTGTGACAATTAAAATTTTCATAAATTCTCCATACCTTGTCCACATAGGTGTCAATAACCCATTCCCTAGTTTCTACCTCAAAAGCGTTGATTTGTTGTATCTTAGTTGGTATTTTATTTTGCAATGCAAGACCAAGAATACCCCCTAGATATCATATTACCCATCCAATAACCTATAGCGCACCTCCATCTCCTACGTGACAATGATTACTCTAAATATGAGCCACCTATAGCCTACTTTTAGTAGACTCCAGAAGGATAATCACTCTTATCTCTAAACCCAATGAGAATCACATCACTGTATCACGAGGGAGGATGTACACCTAGCCCTACATCCTTTTAAAACATAGAGCGAAACCAAATGAGATTACTGTTGGAGTTAAGTATTAATTATGTTAATTAATCTTTACTCCCTTCTTAAGATGTCAACTTCCTTTTGCTTTAGTTAAAAGCACATGCACTAGTTGTTTTAAACTCATGCATTAGTCATGTAATAGTTAAACTAATTATTACATGCACTAGACTTTGCCTTTCAAGGCTTTTGATCTCCTTTATAAGGATGATCCATTGTACATTCAATTCATTCATTATATTGAAGATATTTTCTTTTTCATATTCTGAGTCAAACCCTTGCCCTCTTCTTGTCTCTACTTCCTTGTAACAGGTTTTTTGTATGCAGGTGATCTTCGGGTTTTGTGGATTTGTATTGCTCAAATCCTACATGGTATCAGAGCCTAATCTGCTACAGCTTGTTCGCGTTTGAAGGATTCAAATTAGGGATTTTTTTGCTAATTTGAGAGGTTTTGGTATTCTCTGTAGGACGTTATTTTTTGTTTCTTTTTTGCCTGCAAAAAAGAATTTTTTTTTTAAAGCACTTTTTACAGAGAGGGTTTCCTATCAAATCTGGGGAGGACCTATTTTTCTAGTCATATTAGCTTCAAACAAACCTCACGGTTGCATTCAGAGCATCCAAGAACTCTAAGATCCATATAAAGTTTGTCTTTTTTGGACACAGTTGGATCTATGAGAAAAAAAATTTTGCAATCGGCCTCGGCACAGATCCTGAGGCAATCGCTGATTTTTGGAGCACTTCTGGCCCAAACGGACCTCACGGTTGCATCTGAAAGGTCCGAGATAGTCAAAAATCATATAAGGCTTGTCAATTTTTGACAAGTTGGCCTTTGAGGCAATTTTTTTTGCATACCAGGGTCGTACGACCTTGGCACACAAACTAAGGCAAAGGGTACAGCGGTGATTCTTTTTTTATAAATAATATTAAAATTTTCAGCGAGCGGCCACCCGACCACCCGAGTGCCACCGCGGCCTCAGCGCTGGAGTCAGCATCGCGCAACCGCGCCCCCCGCCTCAACCCGCGCCGCAGTCAACGCCGCCCCTCGCACCACCACAACTGGCACCGCCGCCGCCTTCCTTCGCTCTGCCCATCGGTGCCCAGCCCAGCCCTGCGGTCACGTGGGGGACTAGGCCCTTGGCCCCAGCACCTAGCTCTGACCCCCTGGTCACCCACGTGACCAGGGGCTTATTTTTATAGCCCCCCAGGCCCCCTGCTGATGTCAGCATGATGTCAGTAGGTATGCAATTTTTAAATTTTTTAAAATTGCATAGTTTTTTCAGGGCTCTTTTTAAGGGGTAATTAGGCATTTTTTTGCAATATCTCGGGCATATGAGATCGTAATTGAGCGTGCAATATATCGTCAAAAAGATGGTTCCGAGCCCAATCCAAATTTGTTGGTATGGTTTTGTAATTTTGCCATTTTGATTCTCTTTTTTGCTGTCAAAGTCAGATGTTCTCTGTGATCATGGCATTTTCAAACCTCTTGCATTCCAAGATCCGTTTCTCTTACATCCGGGCTCCGTTTTCAAAAAATGAGATATTGCTGGAAAGCTCTTTCTGATATTTTCTCAGATCTGATGGTTTTATGGGGTTTTGTATCCTTTTGCTGACATCACCCATCCTCAGATCCTTGCAGACACCTTCTTTGGGCCCTCCAGTGCAGTTGTTGGTTTTTAGCTCATATCTTGAGCATACGGTGTCAAAATTTGAAAAATGAGATATCGTCGGAAAGCTGATTCCGAGCTCTTTTCATATCTAGAAGTTATATTTTCTAGTTTTATTTTTTTGATGGTTTTTTTCTCTGTCAAAGCTAGATCTTCAAGTTTGCACTCTAGGAGCTCTATCTTGCACATTCAGACTCCATTTTTGGAAAGTGATATATCATTGGAAAGCTTGTTCAGAGAGATTTTCAGTGCTATGAGTCATTTTTCTAGATTCTACTCTAGGTTTATTTTATTTAGATTCTTTCTTTTTTTGTAGTTTGGTGGATATCTTGGTTGTTTCAGGTCCTGGGATCTCTTCCCTTTGAGGGATGACTCGTCTTAGGTTGTTCTTTTGGTTCAGACTCCTTTGATCTTCTTCTAAGCATTGTATGCTTCTCTTCTATAGCATTTTTGTTTCTATAAATGCACTAAGATAAAGTGCCTACTTCTGCATATCTGGGATTTTGAGCACCTTGTGTTTATTTGTACTCGCACTCAGTTATAAAGTGCCATGGGGGGTTATGATGTTTTGCCTTTTGTGCTCATCCACCTTTGTCAAGTGAATATTTCTTCCATGACATTAGCCCATGTTGTGTGTCTGTGACACCACCCTTTATCCTGTGCTTGTACTTCTATTGCACTATTGGTGTTCCTGATTCTTCTTCTTGCAGATGTTTCTGGCATTGCATTTTAGTGTTCTTGTCACCCCTCTCCCTATTCAACATTATGGGGGGGGGGGGGGGGGGGGGGGGGTTCACCTATTGGCTCTATTGCTTCCTTGGTTTGATTGAGTGATCTATGTATTTAGTTTTTGTTCCTATGTACTAGGCGGATGCAGTGGCTAGGCACCTATGCATTTCAGTGAGATGGTTCATCTACTATATATACACTCGTTCATTCCTACTTTTGGAGGTCACCTCTTCGATTGATCAGCTCTTCAGACTTTGTCTTCTCTACCTGATCATGCACTATTTTAGTGGGGGTTCCAATAGTTACTTCTGACAGTGTTTGCACCTTCATGCTTTGGAGATGCTTCATGCTCTTTCTTTGTTCCTATTTTCTGGAACATTCTTGGTTTTGGAGGCTTCTTCAGTCCTTCAGACTAGCTCTTTGTCTCTTTTTGGAGTAGAGTTTTTCCCATGTGGTTTTCTCTATTTCTCCACTTTTCAGAGACTCTTTTGGACTTGGGTACCTGATTAGGCCTTTGTTGCCGGGACCCATTTGCTTTATTCTTGCATTGTTTGTAGATGCATCATTGCTCATCTTAACGGGGGGTGTTGGAGTTAAGTATCAATTATGTTAATTAATCTTTACTCCCTTCTTAAGATGTCAACTTCCTTTTACTTTAGTTAAAAGCACATGCACTAGTTGTTTTAAACTCATGCATTAGTGTAATAGTTAAACTAATTATTACATGCACTAGACTTTGCCTTTCAAGGCTTTTGATCTCCTTTGTAAGGATGATCCATTGTACATTCAATTCATTCATTATATTGAGGATATTTTCTTCTTCATATTCTAAGTCAAACCCTTGCCCTCTTCTTGTCTCTACTTCCTTGTAACAGGTTTTTTGTATGCAGGTGATCTTCGGGTTTTGTGGATTTGTATTGCTCAAATCCTACAATTACTTAGCAAATAGTAGGGGTGTTCATGTGGGAGCTAGGTAGTTGGTGGTGTTCATGTGGATATAGATAGTTCCAGGTGGCCCTCATCATCTTTGATAAGAATTAGGGACTAGTAGGTCATATAGAATTGTGGAAAGGGATGGATAGGCATGCGTGGGGAGAGGAGGTAGTTCTGTTTGTTTTATCTCTCTTTCTCTTCTTCGTTTCTCAACGAGTTCCTAAATCTTGACTTTTTTGTATTTTGATGGCCAAGTGAATTTTTCATTACATTAAGTGTGTATTTTTAACAATAAAAATGCATCATTTATAATAGAAAACAAGATTTTAGACAAAAGAGAAGCAAATCTCATTTGTAGTTTTGAAAAATATTTTTGATAAAATGATTATCACTTGCACTTGCACCCAAAAAGGGAAGTTTTCAAAGATCTATATTTTTTTTTGAAAAAAATTACTTATCCAAATTAAAATCACAAAGAGAAGATCCCTTGTAGAATTTCAAGACCTTTCCAAAAATGTAATTTAAAAAAAAAAATTGTTGATTTGTGCCCATTTTTTTTTTATAATGAAATCTCATAAAAAATTTTAACTTTTTTAGAAGAATCTAAAATTTGGACTGTAGCTTCCTTATGTAAAAAAAACCCGCAAATTTTTTCCATAGCATAATTCCTTAATTTGTGCCCTAGGGACCCATTTTATCATAATATACCAATTTTAAAAGATCTTTTTTTTTTGTAGATATTTTTCATCAAAATTAAAATGACAGAGAATAGACCCCCTATATAATTTGAAGACCTTTCAAAAAATGTAAATTTTTAAAAATAAACATTGATTTGTGCCTAGAAATTATTTTTTTATGAAACATCATAAAACATTTAATAAATAAATAAATAATATATAAATTTTGGACTATAGCCTCCTTATATCAGTGCAACCCTTAAAAAAAAATCATAAAAAAATTTGAAACGTCTTGAAAGATATGACCAAATCTCATGTTGGGTTCACTATTTGTAATCGGGTTATAATAGGATCAATAGAAACCTACAATAACATAGAAAATCTCAAAAATAAAAAAAAGATACTTATCGTAATTAGTATTCCCAATACTTAAGAAAGGATGTAAGACAAACAATGAGCATAAACAATAATCAATATGAAATCATTCTAAGAACATGAATATGCAAACCATAAAGTCCTTCCTTGGTGTTTTCCTTCTCATGCAATGTGGGCTGTCAGAAATGAGCTCAATATCATGCAAGTATAAGAATTCAAAGCAATTTTGGTTACCAAAATCAAAGGTTTGCCTCTCTATTTATAAAATTTTAGGGGTTTCAAACAAGAATGCATGATTGAAGGGCAAAAATATTTAGAGCAACAAATGAACAAGTAAAATAGATAATAAGGAAGAGGAATAGTTACAAAGTATCCATATAAAGTGTCCAACACAATCCATGCTCTCCTTCGTAATACATTCACATATATGACCGGGGAGGAAATTTTGGGCTAGCTATGATTAGAGGTTTTCCATGGTCAAACCCTTTGTTTGGTGTTCCCACCTCAATGAACAACTAAATAAATAGATGTTGATCGAATAGATAAAATATATAAAATGATAATAATAGAACAATAGATATCTTAAATATCAAATAATGAAAATGAGATAATAGAGAAATGAAACACTTCTCTCCAACACCAAAAAAAATGAGAGCTTGTTGGAGTGATGAATAAGGTATATTTCCCAAGTTGACATAGATTCGTTGTGAGCTATGACAAAGAAGAAATTGCTAGTGAAGTGATATTGTGAATGAGTAAAAAAATAGAAGTTGTAAGAGATTGAGAGTGTGAAAGCTGGAGGGAGTTTACAGTGGATGAATTATGAGAATAATAGTTCAAAATGGTGAGATATAGAATACTAAGCATCATCTCGATGTTAGTGCAAGACCATAAAGGCGTTACACTTTCAAAAATTAGACAATGTAATGCTCCAACAAAAATTTTAGTCAAAGATATTCCCAAAATAAATGTGCAGCAAGCATATGTCTCTACATCATGCACATGTCCACGAGTGATCTAGACCAAATGGCTAGGAAATTAGGTTGGTAGGTAGTAAAGAAGGTTTACAAAAGATGAAGAGTTTAGATTGTCTCAGGGTCAGCTAAAGTGGAGGCCCAGGTAATGTGAAATGGTACAAGGTGTAATTTATGACATTTTACATGATACACTATTTGAAAACTTCAATGCTATCTCATGAAGGCGAATTTCATTTTGTAGTACTTGGAAGGATTGAGAGTTTTGCAAAAGTATGTGGAAAAAATTGAGGGCATATGCTTGGATCATGATGAATTATATGGGTTTAAGATCAATATTGTGGAACATAAAGTCCAAAAACAAAAGGGTCGCTTTACAAAGAATTGGAACTTAAAAGGGTGTCTTGTATATGAATGAGTTATTTGTGAATAATGATCTCAAATCTCGTACTTCATTACAAACTAAATTTAGATTGATAGATGCCAACAAAAGAAGTTACTTAGTCATTATGAAAGCAATGGAAATACTAAAGAAACCGACCAAAACAAATAATAATATTGATTTTTAGAAGAAATTCATTTGGTTTAATGGTTCCCTCTTATTGAAAACAAAATCTCATTGTCTATACAAAATCTTATTTGAAAATCATAACGTCCTTGATCGTGCTAATACAATATTGCATTTGAACATTGATAAACAAAATAGTGGTCTAAGGTGTTTGTTGTATGTTGGTGCAACAAAATAGAACCCAAAAGTACTTGTTTTAGATGGTTGTTAATCCCCATCATTGGGGTTAACCCTTTCACTTGCCTATGATGTGGTTGTAAAAAATATAGTTTTTATATATTTTTCAATACAAATTCACTTCTCTTATTTGGTGATTATTCATGTGTAACATTATGCGTTGGGATATTAAACATAAAGTCCTAGTTTGAAGCCCTTGTTAGGTGTGTTAAAGATCTGAACAAGAATTCAATTTTTTGGTTTTATTTATCTATCAAGATTATGTGATTCTTGTGGAAAAAAAGGAACAAACAAGTATATCAAGACAAGAAAATAATCCTTATTGAGTCTAAAAGTAGACTCACCTTTTTACTAATTGTTGAACAAGTCAATCTTACCCTGAAGATGCAATTGATCAATTTCTCAAATTTATTATTGAAGGATCCTTGCCACTATATCTAGGAGACATCTGAGAAGGAAAATATTTGTCCTAGGACCTGAGAAAGGTAAACAGGAAATTTAAGATAGAAAACATGTTTTTTTTAATGCTTACTACAAGGGACATCAATAATAGCTAATGAAGGACTTCATTGTAAGAGATTCGAAGATGAAACATCATAAATTTGGTTGTTCTATTTGGGAAAAGATTCCCCCTTATTGGTACCTTTTGTGGTATTGACTCATCTTAGCTCAACAAGGTGTGACCAAAGAAGAAAGACAAAGGAAGACACAAAGAAAAGTTGAATGACATAATGATGAGGAAGAGAATGAAGAACAAAAACAAGATAGCGATAGTTAATGAAAATGTTTTGTACTTCATTTTGCAAAATTATTATACATATATACACACACACACATATACATACATATATGTGTGTGTGTGTGTGTGTGTGTGTGTGTGTGTGTGTGTGTGTGTGTGTGTGTGTGTGTGTGTATGTATGTATGTATGTATGTATCTATGTATGTATGTATGTACATACATACATACATACATACATACACACATACATATATATATACATACATACATATATACATACATACATACATATATATATACACACACACACATACATACATACATACATACATACACACACACACACACATATATATCTGTGTGTGTGTGTGTGTGTGTGTAGAGAGAGAGAGAGATACATATACCTTATACTTTATACTTTGTGCTTTACAATTTCATATATATTTGTAACCATTGTATAGCCTAGTTGGTGCTTAGATTATGTGACTACCCTACTTACAAAATTGTAACCAGACCTCCTTTTTGTAATCAATTTCTCATTTTTTTAGAATAACATCAAAATAAGGTGTCTCATTTTGAGGATTAATTGGCTACATATAGTTGCCTACTCCAAAAAGATAAAATTGAGGTCATGTTATCATCAAATAAGGGTTCTAAAGGAGGACATAGATAAGACTACCTTTAGATGTGGCTTTGGTTACTTTGAATTTTTGGTTTTTCTCTTGGCTTAAGCAACACCCCTACCATATATCAGTCTTACATGATTCAAGTTTTCAATATGCAACTTTAAAAAAATATTTTGATGTTTTTTTATGAAATCTTGCTTTATAAGAGGACATGGAAGGAGTGCATGAGACATTTAGATGACATGCTAAACATTTTGAGGTGAATTCATTATATGCAAATGAATCCAAATGTGAATTTAGTATAGCAAAACTTTTATACCTTGGTCATGTAATCATCTCCAAGGTTATTATTGTGGATCACAAAAATGTCAAAGTAAATTTATATTGGCCTCCATCAATTAATATCTCATACTTGAATGGTTTATTTAGACATCATGGCTTCTATAAGAGGTTTGATGAAGCTTTTTCATAGTCAGTTTACCTTGAATTATAGATCTTACCAAAAAGGAGGCCTTTATATGGCATGTACCAACATAGAAATATTCTAATCGTTAAAAAAAATCATTAGCACAAGCCATTTTTTGTCTATTCTTGATTTCTTTGAGCCATTTGAGCTAGAGAGTGATGCATATAGTTAAGGTATAAATGTTGTTATAATGAAAAATAAGCATGTAATTTCTAATGAAAGTGAGGAGTTGAGAGTTAGAGAGGGGATATTTTCAATTTACAATAAGGAGATGATTGCAACAATGCACACTTTGGACAAGCTCAAGGAATACCTTGTGCGCAATAAGTTTATTATTAATATTAATCACAATAGCCTCAAGAATTTCCTTAACTAGAAAGATATTGATGACAGGTAGTAAAAGTAAGTTATAAAGTTGCAAGCTTATAATTTTGGCATTGGATATGTCAAAGGGTAGAAGAACATGGTGGTTGATGCATTGTCAATAAGTCCACTTGCATCTTCTATGGTAAAAATTATTATTGTTTGGAGAGAATAATTTTTCATGGAGTGCGTTAGAATTCTATTACCATTAATATAGTAGATAGTACTTTGCATGATGATAGGTAAAAATTAACGAGTGAACTTATTCTATGCAAACAAAGAATATTTTTTAGTACTTAATTAAAGGCTTAAGGTGAAGATTACATGGATATTTCATGATCAACCATTTGTTGGTTACTAAGGTTTCTTTAAGACTTTCATGTGGATTGAAGAAAGGTTATCTTGGAAATGGCTAAAGGATGAAATCATTAAGTATAAGAGAGAGGGCCATGTTTTCCAATAAATAAAAATGAGTGTATCTTTCCTATTATTTTATTGCATCCCTCACTTACTCCCAATCAAAGATGGAATAGTATCTCCATGGACTTCATCATTAGTCTTCCCAAGGTGTAAGGTAAGGATTACATAAGTGTAGTTATAGAAATGTTGACCAAATTCACACAATTTCTTTTTTGATTTTATAGTGCTTATGATAGTACATTTAGCATATTTGTTTCTCAAATAGATGTTCAAGTTGTACAAATCTATAAATAACATTATAAGAAGACATCAAGTTCCTAAATTTTCTATCATAGGAATCATTCAAATCGAGAGGAACTAAACTCACTCCCAGAACAAGATATCACCCATAGACGGATGGGAAAAAAAAGATTCTCAACAAGTGGGTGTAAGGATACCTTAAAAATTATGTTTCAAGAAAATAGAAGGCTTGTGTGAAATGGTTATATTTGGGAGCATACTTTGAGGAAAAGGAACATAAAGGAGTATATGGAAAAGTGAAAGATCCTACCACTGGAAGATGCTACTTGGAAGAGAGGATTTCATAGCATCAAATTTTGTGATTTATTGGGGACAAGTAATTTTGGGGAGAGAGGACTATAATGTCCCCTTCTCAGGTATTATTAGTAAAGGTGACCATTACCCTATTTTCTTGATGAACTACAACTGATTTGAATACATTGTATAACTTGGAGATCTATGATTTAAGATCACTGAGTTGCTGATTAGATATGTAAGATGGTTAAATTAGTAATATGTTGTCATTGATGTCAACTAGTTTTGACAGTACTTATCTTGTAAGTTACTATACCCAAACATCTGTAGAAGAAGAAGAAAAGAGATGAAGAACATATATATCTACATGAGGAAGATGGATATGACAGATAAGGATAAAAAATACATTGGGTAACTTATGGATGAGTCTGTGACCTTATGTTATTGACTTGATTATGTTGCATTTAGTTAAAGAACCATTTCAGTATACGCTGACATAGTGTATTGTATACTGAACACGGTACAAACTGAGCTTGTGTTCACCAACACATTTCTTTGTTAACCGAGCAGAAGAAAAGAACTAAATGACTAGTTTAGTCGATGAAGTTAATGAGCTATAAAGTACCTCAAAATCAAAGATGAAGATAATATTGGTTACGAAGATCGACGACTAACATAATTTGAAGAAGATCTAATGGATTGAAACAAAATGTGTTACTGACACATCAGCCGAGAAAGGTTTAAGTGACAAAATCAACAAAGGAGATTAACTGGCAAAATCTAATGGATAAAATTAAAATGGTTTACTCATCTATTTAAGAGACTAAGATTTCATGATGAAATCATGCTAGAAGGAGACTATAGAAGATATCACATGAACAAGCTTCATGCATGACTGATTAGACTGGTTAAAGAGAACCAAACTGCAAAGATTACCGAGCGTCAGAAAGCTATTATCGAGCGACAGTAAGTTACTGAATATTGATTGAAACATAATTGATATATTGATTAGAGGATTTGAATAAGCTTAACATAGATATGATAATCTGTAATTAAAGTTGTGTTGTAATCAGATCAACTGCTGTTACATTTTAACCATTGTAAATAGCAAAATCTCTTAACAGAGTGGACTTGAAAGTCTTGTAATGTCATTCATAGAGTGTACATTTGTTATCATGTCAACCCCATAGTGAATGCTGATTGGATGATAATGGTTGGTCTAAAATCCTCTAACAAGGTCACACCTCAGTGTGTTTGTAACCTTTAACAGGGTTGGGTCTTCACCAACCTCACTTCAGAAGAGTGAACAATTTTTGGGTTGTTGGTCCCAGGTGGTTTTTCCCTTCACAAGGTTTCCACGTTAAATCTCTTGTGTTATGTGTTGATTGTGATGATTTTTTATTATCATACTTTACATGTTGCATATTGGATTTGATCAGTAATCATTATATGTTATTAACTGGTAATCGGTAAAAGCACAGACATAATACTATTTTAGTTTACCGAGCTGCATAAGTTTTAGTAAATTATTTTTTGATATACATTTTGTGATTGGGACTGTGGATAACTGATCCACCCCCCTCTCAGTTATTCTAACAATTGGCATCAGGGTGTTGGTTGCTTGGAATAGAGTTTTAAGGACTTCAGCACAAAGATCTCAAAATGTATAAGAGGGAAGTGCCAAAGCTAAGCATAGATAACTTCACAGTATGGCAAAGCTGAATGAAGCTGCATGTATCTGGAATTGGGAATTCTGCCCTGACACTAATGGAGAATGGCTACATTACACCGCCAACTGGTCCCTTGATCCTTGATCAACTAAGAGACAGGCATGAACACAATGTTAGTATGATGGAGATTGTTGCTGCCTGTATCGATGCCGAATTTGAAGATATTAAAAATTGCACTACTGCTAAAGGTATGTGGGATAAACTTGCTCAAGTTTATAGTGGTGATGTGAATGTCAAAAGAGCCAGAGTTGAAAGCTTAAGGGGAAGATTTGATGATATGATGATGAAGGAAGGTGAAAATATTATGAAGTACATAAATAGACTGAAAGAGGTAGTACATGCTATTAGAGCATCTGATGGTGTTATTGATGAAGAGACAGTGGTAAGCAAAGTTCTCAGAACCTTATTGTCGGTTTATGCAATCAGAATATCTGTAATTCATGAAACAAGGTCTGCATCCGGTAACAACCTTACTCTTGATAATTTGATTGGTAAGCTTACAACCGTTGAACTGAATAACTTTGACAATAGTATTGTACAGTTTGTTGAATCTACTTTTATGTCTTCTCTAAAGATTGGTAAGTCTAGTAGCAGAAATAAGGATGACGATAGTGATAGCAATACTGATGATGAGCTTGATGAACTTGAAGCTCTTGTGGCTAGAAGGTTACCTAAAGGTAAAGGAAGGTATAGAGGTAAATTACCTTTAGCATGCTTTAATTGTAAAGAGGTTGGTCATATTGCTGCTAGATGTCCACATAGGAAAGATGATGACAAAAACAAAGACCGATCTGGTGAAGGAAGCTATGGGAGAAGAGGCAATAGAAGTTACCGACACTATAATAGAGACAGCCGAGACAATAATGATAAAGGCAAGAAGGTGTGCTACATTGCAGAAGAAGATGTCACCGATACCGACACTGATGAAGATGTGGAGGTAGTATTTGTTGCAATGAAGGATGAATCTGAGGAAGATGAAAGGTATGTGGAGACATCACTTATCTCTAAGGTTAATAAAAATGATACATGGATCATAGATAGTGGCTGTACACATCACATGACTGGTGATGAAGAGAAATTTGATCATCTTAAAGAACACAATGGAGGATCTGTTAGAATGGATAATGATGCACCATGTATGGTTAGAGGAAAAGGATCCGTGATGATAAATGATAAAATTAGATGTGACAATGCTTATTGGGTAAAAGGTCTAAACTATAATTTGCTAAGTGTGGCACAACTAAACAATTCAAGCCACCGAGTTGCTTTTGAGAGCAAGAAAGTGAAGATATATGATGATGGAGGAAGACTTATTGGATCTAGAACACAGTCAAGAGGTAATTTGTTTTATCTTGATAATGATCAGTCTTCTTGTTTAATAATGAAAGATGAAGATGCATGGTTGTGGCATAAGAGGTTATATCATGTGAATTTTGAGAACATGATTAAGATCAGTAAAAAGAAAAAGGTTAGAGGTCTGCCTAACTTATCTAAGCCTGATCATGTTATGTGTCATGAATGTCAGAAAGGTAAAATGACAAAATCTAGTTTCAAAAGCAAAGATTATTCAACAAAGAAATTACTTGAGTTAGTGCATACCGACCTATGTGGTCCTATGAGAACTCAAAGTTACTATGGAGACATATATTTTATTCTTTTTGTTGATGATTATACTAGATTAATGACAATCATGTTCTTGAAAGAAAAATCAGAGGCATTTAAGATGTTCAAGTGGTATAAAGAAAAAGTTGAGAAAGAGACTGGTAAAGAATTGAAATGCTTAAGATCTGACCGAGGTGGTGAATATATTTTTGATGAATTTACTAACTTTTGAAATGAGCATGGTATTAAAAGACAAGTCTCTGCACTAAGGACACCACAACAAAATGGAATAGCTGAAAGGAGGAATAGGTCAATCATTGACTGTGCAAGGACACTAATGTTACAAAAGAATGTTGCTCAGACATACTAGAGGGAAGTTGTCAGCACAACTGTTTATGTTCTGAATCAAGTACAACTGAAGAAGGACACTAATAAGACACCCTATGAGTTATGGTTTGGTCACAAACTCACTGTAAGTTATTTTTGGATTTTTGGAAGTAAATGCTTTATTCTGAAAGATGAAAAAAATGGGAAGTTTGACTCAAAAGGTGATGAAGGGATATTTATGGGATATTCCACTAAAAGTAAAGCATACAAGTGTCTTAACAAAGTAACTAATAAAATGATTGAAAGTACTAATGTTCAAGTTGATGAGTTTGATGATAAGAATATAGAGGAAAGCAGAAAGGAACCGGAAGACTACGGTAGATTTAGTTACACTGAACAACCAAAGTATTGACTAATGTAGTAGACAGTGACAACCGGTCCGCAGGAAAATAATACCGAGGAACATGAAAAAGAAATCGACGAGAAAGAAGCACCCACTGAGCAAACAAATGAACCTACACATGATGAACAAGAAAGAAGAGATCAAATACTGGCAAAATTTGTCAGAAGACATCATCCTAAGACATAAATGATTGGAAATAGACAAGCTAGCATGTAAACAAGGAGTAAAGCAAGATAAGGTACATGTCTAGTTTGTGATTATGAACCGAAGAATGTAAAAGTTGCATTAGAAAATGATAAATGGGTTAATACAATGAAAGAGGAAATATAATAGATAGAGAAAAACAAAACTTGGAGTTTAGTACCGAGACCTAAGAACAAGAATGTTATCGATACTAAGTGGATATTCAGAAACAAGCTTAATGAGAATGGAGAGGTAACAAGGAACAAATCTAGGTTAGTATGCAAGGGATATGCACATGAGGAAGGAATAGATTATGGTGAGACATTTGCACAT
Organism: Chamaecyparis obtusa; assembly: GCA_027943335.1. Lineage (NCBI taxonomy): Eukaryota > Viridiplantae > Streptophyta > Pinopsida > Cupressales > Cupressaceae > Chamaecyparis > Chamaecyparis obtusa. The sequence continues at coordinate 1,295,522 of BSBK01003834.1, forward strand.
GTTGCTAGATTAGAAGGAGCTGAAATGTTACTTGCATATGTTGCACACAAAAAGTTCAAATTTTACTAAATGGATGTCAAATCAAATTTTATGAATGGGATACTTGAAGAAGAAGTCTACATAGAACAACCTGAAGGGTTCGTTGATCCAAAAAATAAAGATATGGTATGTAGATTACATAAAGCTTTATATGGTTTGAAGCAAGCACCGAGAGCCTAGTATGAGAGGCTGCATAACTATTTGCTGAGTATTGGATTTGTTAGAACAAGTGAGAACAATAATCTGTACATGAAAGGAAATTCTGATGATACGATCTTGATTGCTGAGATATTTGTGGATGACATAATATTTGGAGGACAAGATCAAATCTGTAAGTCATTTGCTGATGAAATGAAAAGTGAATTTGAAATGTCTATGTTTGGAGAGATTAAGTTCTTTCTAGGCTTACAAGTGATTCAACAGAATGATGGTATATTCATCACACAATCTAAATATATAAAGGAAGTCTTGAAGACATTTGGCATGGAAGATGCTAAACCTGTGGGAACACCGTGTTAGAATAACTGAGAGGGGGGGGGGGTGAATCAGTTATCCAGTGTCCCACAGTTTCAAATGTATAATCCAAAACAATTCTACTACTTTTGCTACTTGGTAGACATATGATACTTTCACTATTTGTGTTTTTACCAATTGTTAGTCTAAACTTTATAATAGTTACCGATTAAATCTAACATTTAATATGCAAAGTATCATAACAAACAAATATCATAATCAACACATAACACAAGAGATTTAACATGGAAACCTTGTGAAGGGAAAAACCACCTGGGACTAGCAACCCAAAATTGTTCACTCTTATGAAGTGAGGTCGGTGAAGACCCAACCCTGTTAAAGGTTACAAACACATTGTTATGTGTGACCTTGTTAGAGGATTTTAGACCAGAAGTTATCGTCCAACCAATAGTCACTCTGGGGTTGACTAGATAACAATGTTCACTCTATGAATGAAACATCAAAAGACTTTCATAGTCCACTCGATTAAGAGATTTGACTGTGTACAATAGTTAAATATGTAACAGTAGATGATCTACCTTAAAAAAACTTTAGTTTATAGTTTACAGATCAATGTTCAGCTCATTCAAATATTTTTGATCAATATAACACTTCAGATTCAATACTATATCAACTTACTATCTGTCGGTAATTACTCTCTGTAGCTTGATAATTGTTCTATAGCTCGGTTCTTATTAACCAGTATGATCAGAATGCATGAAAACTTCTCCACGTGATAATTTTGTAGTATCTTCTTCTTCCGGCTCTCTTCAATAATGAAATCAATGTCTCTTATATAGACGAGTAAATCATTTTCTTTTCCTCCATCAGATTTTTCTGCTTAATCATATTCATAGATTTTGCCACTTTAAGCTTCCTCGGCTGATGTGTCAGTATAGTAACTTACAAGATAAGCATTGTCAAGCTAGTTGACATCAATGACAACATAATACTGATTTAATCATCTTGCATATCTAATCATCAACTCCTTAGTAATCTTAAATTACAAATTCTTCATTCAGGTTCTAAATCAGTCGTAGTTCATCAATCTCTCCCTTTGGCATTGATGGCAACTCAAGTAATATGAAATGTACCATACACATACCAAACATGTATTCTACAACTTTGTGATCAAATGCTTTGCTAATCTCATACAACATTAATATGTTTAATCACTACGTTACTAAATAACATTATAAAATACAACTTTGTCATTCTGTAGATATAACCTTTTCAGCTCTCAAGTTCCTTTCAGATTATCTCTCCCTTAGATAGTTCTCATTGGTGCATATCTCCTTTTCTTTTTCATATTATTTATCTCTCCCTTTGACAACAATGCCAAAGAAACAAATAAATAATTGGCTCTGTAGTAGCTAAGTAACTCTCTATTGTCCATTACTTCCTCTGTATCTTAGTATACTGATATCCCAATCTATTTCAGTTCTTCAAACTTAATCACAACCTTGAACAAAATCCAAAGTGAGAACTATGCTGCATCAACATGAATGATCTTTTGATAAGATTAGGGTGATGCAACATCCAGATCACATTAGTGACCGATAGATAGGGGACGGACCCCAAGTCTAGTCCTCAAATATTCAAATGTGTCCTTCGGTAGAGGCTTTGTAAAAATCTCAGCAAGTTGTTCTTTAGATGTAACAAATTCTAACTTTACTTGCTTCTCTTGCACTTGTTCTCTTAAGTAGTGATACTTAATTGATCTATGCTTTGTCTTAGAGTGCATCACAGGATTCTTTGAAATATTAATAGCACTTGTGTTGTCACAGTATATGATCACCGGGTCAGTGATTACCTCATTCATTCCTTCCAACACTTGCTTGATATATGAAATGTTTGAGCAATTAGTAGCAGCAGCAACATACTCTACTTCAGCTGTAGACTGAGAAATACAAGCCTGCTTTTTACTTGTCTAGATTACAAGTCTTTCACCAAAGAAAAATGCTCCTCCGGTGGTACTTTTTATGTCATCCACATTTCCAGCCCAATCAGCATTAGTATAAACCTTCAACTCAAACTTACCTTCCTTAGGATACCATAATCCATAATCTTCTATCTTTTTCAGATATCTTAAGATCCTTTTAGTAGCAATCATGTGTGATTCTCTAGGTTTAGTAGAATATCTAGCAAAAATTCCCACAACATGTGATATATCTGGTCTACTGTGAACTACATACATGAGCTTACCAATCATGGATCGGTAAAGTGTCTGGTTTACCTCTGTAGTTTCATCTTCCTTTGTCAATTTACTTCCAGTAGCTATCAGTGTACCCACAGGTTTTGCATCTTCCATGCCAAATGTGTTCAAGACTTCCTTTATGTACTTGGACTGTGTGATGAATATCCCATCACTCTGCTGAATCACTTGTAATCCGAGAAAGAATTTAATCTCTCTGAACATAGACATTTAAAAATCATTCCTCATGTCATCAGAAAAATATATACATACATGATCTTGACCTCCAAAAATAATATCATCAACAAAAATTTCAGCAATAATAATAGTGTCATCAGTATCACCTTTCATGTACAAATTGTTGTTCTCACTAGTTCTTACAAATCCAATACTTAACAAGTAAGTATGTAGTCTTTCATATCATGCTCTTGGTGCTTGCTTCAAACCATATAAAGCTTTGTGTAATCTACATACCATGTTTCTGTTGTCTGGATCAATGAATCCTTCAGGTTGTTCTATGTAGACCTCTTCTTCAAGTATACCATTCAGAAATGTTGATTTCACATCCATTTGATAAACCTTAAATTTATTGTGTGCAACATATGCAAGTAACATTATAACTCCTTCCAATCTAGCAACAGGTGCAAATGTCTCACCATAATCAATGCCTTCTTCCTATGCATATCCCTTGCATACCAATCTCGCTTTATTTCTTGTCACTTCACCATTTTCATTCATTTTGTTTTTGAATATCCATTTAGTACAGATAACATTCTTATCTTTAGGTTTGGGTACTAAGGACCAAGTTTTGTTTTTCTCTATTTGTTCTATTTCCTCCTTCATTGCATTAACCCATTCTTCATTTTCTAATGCAACTTTCACATTCTTTGGTTCAAATTCACAAACTAGACATGTACCTTGTCTTGTTTTGCTTCTTGTCTGCATTCCAGCTTGTATGTTTCCAATAATTTGTGTCTCAAGATGATGTCTTCTGACAAAAATAGCTAGTACTCAATTTCTTCTTTCTTGTTCATCCTATTTAGGTTCATTTGCTTGCTCGGTAGCACCATCTTGTTCATTGGTTTCCCTTTCCTGTTCCTCAGAGTTATTTTCCTGCTGACCAATTATCATAGGTTGCGACTTTAGTAGATAGTCAGGAAGTTCAATGTAAGTGAATCTACCATAGTCTTCTGGTTCCTTTCTTTCTTCTATATTTATGTCACCATACTCATCAACATAGACATTAGTACTTTTAATCATCTTATTTGTAACCTTATTCAGACATTTGTATGCTTTAATCTTAGTAGAATATCCTAAGAATATTCCTTCATCACCTTTAGAATCAAATTTCCCATTTCTCTCATATTTTAGAATAAAATATTTGCTTCCAAAAATCCTAAAATAACTTACAGTAGGTTTGTGTCCAAACCATAGCTCATAAGGTGTTTGGTTGGTGTCCTTCTTCAGTTGTACTCGATTAAGCACATATACAGCTGTGCTAATAGCTTCCCTCCAATATGTCTGAGCAACATTCTTTTGTAGCATTAGTCTTCTAGCACAGTCAATGATTGACCTATTCCTTCTTTCAACAATCCCATTCTGCTGAGGTGTTCTCGGTGCAGAGACTTGTCTCTTAATACCATTCTCATTACAAAAATTAGTAAATTCATCTAAAATAAACTCACCTCCTCTATCAAATCTTAAGCATTTAAGATCTTTTCCAATCTCTTTTTCTACCTTTGCCTTATACCATTTAAACAACTTAAAAGCTTCAGATTTCTCTTTTAGGAACATAACAATCATCAGTCTAGTATAGTCATTAACAAAAAGAATAAAGTATCTATCACCATAATAACTCTGAGTTCTCATAGGACCACATAGGTCGGTATGAAGCAAATCAAGTATCTTCTTTGTTGAGTAGTCTTTGCTTTTAAAATTGGACTTAGTCATTTTACCTTTCTAACATTCATGGCACATAGCATGATCCAGTTTTGACAAGTTAGGCAACCCTCTAACTCTTTTCTTCTTACTAATATTGATCATGCTATCAAAATTCACATGACATAACCTCTTATGCCACAACCATGCATCTTCATCTTTCATTAATAAACAAGAAGACTGATCAATATCAAGATAAAATAGATTACCTCTGGATTGTGTACCAGTTCCAACAAGTTTTCCTCCATCATCATAGATTCTTACCTTTCTGCTCTCAAAAGCAAGTCAGTGAGCTGAGTTGTTCAGTTGTGCCACACTTAACAAATTGTAGTCCAGTCCATCTACCCAGTATGCATTATCACATTTTATTCTATCGTTAATCATCAGTGAACCTTTACCTCTCACCATACAAGGTGCATCATTTCCCATTCTAACAGATCCACCATCATATTCATCAAGCAAATCAAATTTCTCTATATCACTAGTCATATGATGTGTACAACCACTATCTATGATCCATGTATCATTTCTACTTACTTTAGAGATCAGTGTTGTTTCTTCATGTTTCTCTTCTTCCTCTGAATCATCCTTCATAGCAACAAATACTACTTCTACATCATCATCAGTGTCAGATTCAGATTCAAATTCTTTGGCTATGTAACATACCTTTTTCCCTTTGTCATAGCTATCTCAGTTGTCTCTGTTGTTGTGTCGGTAGCCTCTGTTGACTCTTCTCCCATAACTTCCTTCGGATTAGTCTTTGGATCTATCATCTTCTTTCTTGTTCGGACATCTAGCAGTAATGTGGCCAACTTCTTTACAATTAAAACATGCTAGAGGTAACTTGCCTCTACACCTTCCCTTACCTTTGGGCAATCTTCTGGCCATAAGAGCTTCAAGCTCATCAAGTTCATCATCGGTATTACTGTCACTATCATTATTCTTATTGTTCCTGCTACTAAACTTACCAATCTTCAAAGAAGACACGAAAGAGGATTCAACAGAAGGTACAACACTGTTGTCAAAGTTATTCAATTCAAAGGTTGTAAGCTTACCGATCAGAGTGTCAAGGGTGAGATTGGATGTAGCCCTTGTTTCATGAATTGCAGAGATCCTGATCACATAAAATGGCAGCAAAGTTCTGAGAATCTTGCTTATTACTGTTTCATTGTCAATAACTCCACTAGATGCTCTAATAGAATGTACTACCTCTTTTAGTTTGTTTGTATATTGCACAATGTTTTCACCTTCTTTCATCTTCATATCATCAAATTGACCTCTTAGGCTTTCTGCTCTGGCTCTCTTAACATTCATATCTCCACTGTATATTAGAGTTAGCTTGTCCCACATCTTCTTAGTTGTATCACAATCCTTGATGTCATCAAATTTGGCATCGGTACAGGCAGCAACAAGTTCCATCATAGTAATATTGTGTTCATGCCTATCCTTCAGTTGATCAAGAGTCAGGGTACCTGGTGTTGGTTCAATGTAGCCATTCTCCATCAGTTCTAGTGTAGAATTCCCAATTCTAGATATATGCAACTTCATCTGGCTTTGCCATACTATGAAGTTATCTTTGTTCAGCTTTGGCACTTCCCTCTTATACATCTTGAGACCTTTTTGCTAGAGTCCTTAAAACTCTGTTCTAAGCAAACGAAGCTCTGATACCAATTATTAGAATAACTAAGAGGGGGGTGAATTAGTTATCTAGTGTCCCACAGTTTCAAATGTATAATCCAAAACAATTCTACTACTTCTGCTACTCGGTAGACATATGATACTTTCACTGTCTGTGTTTTTACCAATTGTCAGTCTAAACTTTATAATAGTTACCGATTAAATCTAACATGTAATATGCAAAGTATGATAACAAACAAATATCACAATCAACACATAACAGAAGAGATTTAACATGGAAACCCTGTGAAGGGAAAAACCACCTGGGACTAGCAACCCAAAATTGTTCACTCTTCTGAAGTGAGGTCGGTGAAGACCCAACCCTGTTAAAGGTTACAAACACACTGTTAAGTGTGACCTTGTTAGAGGATTTTAGACCAAAAGTTATCATCCAACCAGCAGTCACTCTGGGGTTGATAGGATAACAATGTTCATTCTATGAATGAAACATCAAAAGACTTTCATAGTCCACTCGGTTAAGAGATTTGACTGTGTACAATGGTTAAATATGTAATAGTAGATGATCTGCCTTAAAACAACTTCAGTTTGTAGTTTACAGATCAATGTTTAGCTCATTCAAATATTTCTGATCAATATAACACTTCAGATTCAATACTATATCAACTTACTATCTGTCAGTAATTACTCTTTGTAGCTTGGTAATTGTTCTGCAGCTCAGTTCTTATTAACCAGTATGATCAGAATGCATGAAAACTTCTCTACATGATAATTCTCTAGTATCTTCTTCTTCCGACTCTCTTCAATAATGAAATCAATGTCTCTTATATAGACGAGTAAATCATTTTCTTTTCCTCAACTGATGTGTCAGTATAGTAACTTACAAGATAAGCATTGTCGAGCTAGTTGACATCAATGACAACATAATACTGATTTAATCATCTTGCATATCTAATCATCAACTCCTCAGTAATCTTAAATTACAAATTCTTCATTCAGGTTCTAAATCAGTTGTAGCTCATCACACTGATGGCTACTGGATGTAAAATGACTAAAGAAAATGGAACTACTGAGGTAAATCAGACATTGTACCAATCCATGATTGGTAAGTTAATGTATGTAGTTCACAGTAGACCTGATATAGCACATGTTGTTGGAATAGTTGCTAGATTTTCTGCAAACCCTAGAGAGTCACACATGGTTGCTACAAAGAGAATCTTAAGATACCTAAAGAAAATTGAAGATTATGGACCGTGGTATCCTAAGAAAGGCAAGTTTGAACTGAAGGTATACACCGATGCTGATTGGGCTAGAAATGTGGATGATAGAAAGAGTACCACTGGAGGAGCATTCTTCTTTAGTGAAAGACTTGTTACATGGACAAGTAAGAAACATGCTTGCATTTCTTAGTCTATAGCTGAAGTAGAGTATGTTGTTGTTGCTACTAACTGTTCAAATATTGCATATATCAAGCAAGTGTTAGAAGGTATGAATGAGGTAATCACTAAGCCGGTGATTATATATTATGATAACACTAATGCTATTAATATTTCAAAGAATCCGGTGATGCACTCTAAAAGAAAGCATATATCAATTAAGTGTCACTACTTAAGAGAACAAGTATAGGAGAAGCAAGTTAAGCTAGAATTTGTTACATCAAAAGAACAACTTGCTGATATATTTACAAAGCCTCTACCGAAGGATACATATGAATAATTAAGGACTAGACTTGGGGTCCATCCCCTGTCTACTGGTCACTAAGGTGATCTAGAGGTTGCATCAGCCTAATCTTATCATAAGATCATACATGTTGATGCAACAGAGTTCACACTTTGGATTTTTGTCTAAGGTTGTGAAAAGTTGAAGTACTGGAACCGATTTGCATAACAGTATACCGAGATACAGAGAATGCACTGAACAACAAAGAGTTACATGGCTACTATAGAGTTGTATGATTGTATTGTTCTTTGGCATTGCTGTTAAAGGGAGAGAGATCAATATGAATAATATGGAGCCAAAAACAAAGGGAGAGAGATACAGAAAAGGGAGTTGAAAAGATCATAGCTGCAGAACTTAGTATGCACTAGCAAATGCTTTTATGTAACGTAGTGATTAAACATATTAAGCTAGGGAGAGCTTGTACCGTTACAACATTTGTTGATAGAGTTGTAGAATACATGTTTGGTATGTGTATGACATATTTCATATTGCTTGTGTTGACATCAATGCCAAAGGGAGAGATTGATGAACTACAACTGATTTGAATACATTGTATAACTTGAAGATCTATGATTTAAGATCATTGAGTTGTTGATTAGATATGTAAGATGGTTAAATCAGTAATATGTTGTCATTGATGTCAACTAGTTTTGACAGTACTTATCTTGTAAGTTACTATACCCAAACATCTGTAGAAGAAGAAGAAAAGAGATGAAGAACATATATATCTACATGAGGAAGATGGATATGACAGATAAGGATAAGGAATACATTGGGTAACTTATAGATGAGTCTATGACCTTATGTTATTGACTTGATTATGTTGCATTCATCTATGACGAAGGATAGAGCAAAATGCACAAAGCAGTGTTGTCAGTTAAAGAACCATTTCAGTATACACCGACGTAGTGTAGTGTATACCGATCACAGTACAAACTAAGCTTGTGTTCACCAACACATTTCTTTGTTAACCGAGCAGAAGAAAAGAACTAAATGACTAGTTTAGCCGATGAAGTTGATGAGCTGTAAAGTACCTCAAAATCAGAGATGAAGATAATGTTTGTTACGAAGATCGACGACTAACATAATTTGAATAAGATCTAATGGATTGAAACAAAACATGTTACTGACACATTAGTCGAGGAAGGTTTAAGCGGCAAAATCAACAAAGGAGATTAAGCGGCAAAATCTAATGGATAGAATTAAAATGGTTTACTCGTCTATTTAAGAGACTAAGATTTCATGATGAAATCATGCCGGAAGAAGGAGACTGCAAAAGATATTGCGTGAACAAGCTTCATGCATGCTTGATCAGACTGGTTAAGGAGAATCGAATTGCAGAGATTATCGAGCGTCAGAAAGCTATTACTGAGTGACAGTAAGTTACTGAATATTGATTGAAACAGAATTGATATATTGATTAGAGGATTTGAATGAGCTTAACATAGATCTGATAATCTACAATTAAAGTTGTGTTGTAATCAAATCAACTACTGTTACATTTTAAGCATTGTAAATAGAGAAATCTCTTAACAGAGTGGACTTAAAAGTCTTGTAATGTCATTCATAGAGTGTACATTTGGTATCCTGTCAACCCCATAGTGAATGTTGGTTGGATGATAACGATTGGTCTAAAATACTCTAACAAGGTCACACCTCACAGTGTGTTTGTAACCTTTAACATGGTTGGGTCTTCACCGACCTCACTTCAGAAGAGTGAACAATTTTTGGGTTGTCAGTCCGAGGTGGTTTTTCCCTTCACAGGGTTTCCATGTTAAATCTCTTGTGTTATGTGTTGATTGTGATGATTGTTTATTATCATACTTTACATGTTGCATATTGGATTTGATCAGTAATCATTATATGTTATTAACTAGTAATCAGTAAAAGTATAGACAAAATGCTATTTTAGTTTACCGAGCTACAAAAGTTTTAGTAAATTGTTTTTGATATACATTTTGTGATCGGGACTGTGGATAACTGATTCACCCCCCTCTCAGTTATTCTAACATTTCTGAGTTCCCATAGCCTAATTGTTTTTAGTAAGAGGAGTCCTTAGGCATTAGAATGCACCAATCCAATCCTTCTTGGTTTCTATTAATAACATTGAGCTCAATTAGCATTATGGATTGTAGTGATGGTTTCAAAAGCATTTTTAAACTTCTAAGGTGTTCTTCAAACTTTTTGAAGATCATGTCTATATTTAGTAGTCTCTAAGTTAGCACCAATCAACATCTAACTACTCTATTTACATCTTGGCATGATCATATTTATTTTTTGATGCCTTGGTGATTCTTTTGTAACTTGAATAATAGTATATAAATATAGTTTGAATGTTTAATGTTATGATATTTATATAAAGTCACTTTATGTCATGTCAAGTGGATTTCCAGGGAAATAAATTTTATAAATGAAATTCATTTTAATGATTTGAAAAGAGATCTAACTATGAAATTATTTATTTTATAATTTCAAATTTCCTTTTTCCTTACAAAGCTATAAAATAATATTTTCTCTCTTTTCATGGATAGGTTAAATATTGCACACATTATTGCGCTATCAGATTAAAATTGTATGTTGTTTTTTGAATCTTATGAGGATGAAAACCCTCTTCAGATTATCAGTTTCACAATTAAAAGACAATCTATAGGGAATCTAAGTGGTTCTAATGAGGCATTATTGTTATACTTCAAAATACATCTAGTTATAGGGTTTCAAAATGAAGATATTAAAGTATTTTGATGTACATATGTTTGAGTGAGATTACCATTGATCGTTTAAAGGTATTCTTCGTGTATTTGCTAAAGTGTTTCCTATGGGGCTATGTTATAAGTTGTTCTACACATTTTGTGTTTGAAGAAGATAAGACATGGTTTTAATTTATTGAAGACTATGCATATTGATTTCTTCTAGTAAGGTAACCTTTTTTTGATGGATTTCTAAGTTGCTATTTTCCAGTATGACTTTTTAGAAGGGGCATACCATTATACAACATCATACTAGTCTCCTTGGTTGAGTGTGTGAATTTGTAGATCTTATTGGTGTCCTTTAGAGAGGTTTTTAGCTTGGTCATGTGGCATCTAGACTTGGAAATGATTACCTAAGGTTTTTAGTACTGAATTATCAAAGAAAATCATTATTTTTGGTGGTCTACATAGCCTAAGGTTTGTCTTATTGATAGAAAATACATAGTAGGAAACTTGAAATTTGGTGTTATAATTAACAAATGGTTGGTTATCCCTCCATTGAATTATGTTAGATTATGAGTTGTCATTAGTGTCACACATATAGTCGGTAAAGGAAGAAAATAGGCTAGTCAGTCAACACACTAAGTCTAATAATCGAGCATAGCACAAGGCAGAGTAACATGGTAACTGAGCACAGTCTTGATCGAGCGCACACACTGAGCTAGATGATTACTGAGCACCAAGTATAGTTATAACTGAGCATTCATATATACCCAGTATTTTACCGAGTCATGAATGCAATATATATCGAGTAATACATGAATGACATAGAAGTATGGAATGACACAAAAAATAATGCAAACAATTTATATCGAGCTAGAAAATGGTTTATATAGATTGAGGCAAATATATAAGGTGGATGTGATCATTAAATGATTGATGATCCCTGTATAATATTATTTTAGGTTATTCATTTGGATCATAGATCTAAGGTTTTGTAGATGATACCATAACCCTAATTAGGTCAAATCTTTTGATATAAGAATTTTCAAGATGTCATTTTCAAAAGAGTGGAGAGAGAACACATGAAGTAGCCACCTACACAGACATCTAAAGATAACAAAATGGTTGTGAATTTAAGCTTTTGATAGAACATTCAAGAATTATATTTAGAAGTACAATAGAGGCTACTGAGTAATATTCAGAGAAAATATCTATCACAACATGGTGATATCAGTTAAGTACTTATTAGATATGAAATCAGGAAAACTAAGTTGTTATATACATGTCAAATTTACTGTTACTTTCTAACAATTGTGACAAACAAAATCTCCTAATAGAGTAGACCTAACAAGTCTTTTGTAAATCTCTTAACCAAGTGCACACTTAACAATGTTTCTTAAATCCTTTAACCAAGTAGATCTTAATAGGTCTTTATTGTTACTCGTAACAGGGTAAGATCATCAGAAGTGATCAACATCGTAGCCTTAACTGAAAAACTTTCTTATTGCAGTAGTGAAGCTTTGTGGGTGTCATCCCCACCATAGTTTTTACCTTCTAACAAGGGTTTCTATGATACCAAAATACATGTGTCAAGTGTATGAAGTTTCATGAATGTTTACATGTTAAATTAGAAAGCATTTCTTATTTTTTAGTTATGTTATGAATGGATGAAATATTAACATGACAGTTGGTCAATAAGATACATTGTCTTAAGGATTTAGATCAAAAATTTATTAAGGTTACTGATTCACCTATCCCCTCTCAGTAACTCACCTTTCCATAATCCCAACAATTGGTTCAGAGCTAGTTCTCTAGTTGAAGAAGTCTAATCACTGAAGAGGAAAGATCTTAAAGATGGAAAGGTATAAGCTTGACAAGACAATTGAAAATTAGAAATTGGAGATGCATATTCTCATGGAACAACTTAAGGACATTAGAGAAAAACTAAGAGAATCACAGATCAAAAGGAAAGAATTTCCATTTTGGCATAATGAGACTCAATATCAGGAAGAAGAGATATAGGAATTATCTAAAGGATCTGGAAGTATATCTGATGCATCTAAAGGAACTATCTCAGATTTTTCTGAAAAGAATCAACACCTCACCGAACAAGTGAGAGCATTGCAAATTGGACAAGAGACTCAAATGGTAAGAATGATTGAGGTTATGGAAAACATAAGACAAGCTAAACAAGAAAGGAATATGGCTATTGAAGATAGAAGATAAATGACTGAAAAGTTGGAAGAGAAAGAATCTAAAATACTAAGGCTGACCAAGCATCACTTTGAAATTTTCAATCAGATGGTTGTCACGAGTCAAGAAGTCAACCGAGTAAATAATGAGCTTGCTAGAAAATTGGAAGATATTGGTGAATTAAGAGAAGAGAATGAAAGACTGAAAAATGAATTAAAGATGCAACGAAAATATAATGAGATGATAAAGAAAACTGAGGAAAGTACCAAAAGGATGGATGAATTCCTAAATAGTTAGAGAAGACTAGAAAACACAATTAGATTAGGTTGTACCGAGTGGGGAGAGTCATCAAAACAAGATGAAAAAAAGAATGTTTATGCAAATCCAAAACCAAAGAAGCTCTCATGCTATCACTGTGGAAAACTAGGTCACACAACAAATGTCTGTAGAAGTAAAGCTAAAGGTATTCCTAACTCTACTCCTAAATTTGATGGTTATTGTTACAATTGCAACAAGTATGGACATCGATCATATGAGTGTAAATCAAAGATGAACAAGTCACCTAAGAGGCACTATATGGAAAAGCATTGTCACACTTGCAACAGGCATGGTCATATATCACAAGAATGTAGGGCACAACTGAAACAAGTTTGGAAACCAAAAAGACAAAACAACACCTATCAACTGAGAGGAAATGATAATTCTTATACTCAGGATTACAACACTTCAGTTAATTGTACAACATGTGGTAGGTATGGTCATATTGCAAAAAATTGTATGAGATTACACTGGGGAGGAAAATCTAGAAACTAGATAAATTCTGGAATGACATGTCTCTACTGTCATAAGGTCAGTCACTTAAGTAAAGATTGTAGAGAATGAGCACCAAAATTGAATGTTGATATAAATGAGAATACCATTGATGGAATAAGAAGGCAAATGAGTCAAATATGGAGAATATCAATGAGAGATAATGCAGGAGCAAGCACAACAGTCAATGACACCTCACTACAACATTTGGGGTCGAATTTCGATGCCAATTTGCGATGCCACTATCATTTGTGTGTTATTTTTTTTGGTTTTTTTTCAAGTGCCCCTGACGGTGTCATAATAGTGACTCTGACATTGTAATTGCGACACCCGCTTGGTTATAAATTTAAAAAAAGAAAGAAAGTGTCATTTGTAATTTTATTTTCAAAGAGCTGCTCCAAATACGACACTACACTTTTGCATGGCACGAAGAGGGCATTTGAGTTTGGCGTGCGTGAAGAGGCCAACACCGTGTGGGAAGAGGGCACTGACACTTGAGGTAGGCATTTGAACTTTGCCTTCTCATTAACTCAATTTCATTTTGATGGAATTTGTTGATTTAATGGCACAATATGAATGTTAATAGTGGCATTGTTTACATCTTAGCATTTGGAATGCTCGATGACCCACGACCTTTAAGAGCTAGGGCATCATTGCTATTACCTTCAAGGCATTGTGTGAAGTGTTTTATCTCTCTTTATTTGTTTTGTTGTTGATATTCACTATGTGGTACTCCCCGTTTATGATCATTTCATGAGGAAATGTCTTGATGGCTCGCAGACTGCAAGCTAGGGCATCATACATTATTTATGAGCTCACTATTGAATACTGACATTGTTTACATCTTTTCATTTGGAATGCTTGATGACCTGTGAGTTTTGAGAGCTAGGGCATCATTGCTATTACCTTCAAGGCATTGTGTGAAGTGTTTGATCTCTTTTTATTTGTTTTGCTATTGATATTCATTATGTGGTACTCCCCATTTATGATCATTTCATGAGGAAATGCCTTGATGGCTCGTAAGTTGCAAGCTAGGGTATCATACATTGTTCATGAGCTCACTATTTAATACTGGCATTGTTTACATCTTTTCATTTGGAATGCTTGATGACCTGCAAGCTTTGAGAGCTAGGGCATCATTTCTATTACCTTCAAGGCATTGTGTGAAGTGTTTGATCTCTCTTTATTTGTTTTGTTATTGATATTCACTATGTGGTACTCCTTGTTTATGATCATTTCATGAGGAAATGTCTTGATAGCTCGCGGGCTGCAAGCTAGGGCATCATGCATTATTTATGAGCTCATTGTTTGAGAACCTCATGTCCCTATTTGATTGGTCAGTGATCTGTTTGTTATATTGATGCTATTAGATCAAATAGGGACATCAGTAATAAAATAATACACTTACTATTTTGAATTTGAGCTCAAGCATCATGCAATGTTATTACTGTCAAAATAGTAAGTGTATTAATGTATGATCTAATAGCAGCAATCTCATTGACCATTACCTTTGACTCCTCCATCATTATAGAAGAGATAACTACCTACAACTATATTTCATAATTCCTCCTTTGAAGTCATAGGTAGTACAATATGAATTAAAACATTACACAACAGCATTCAGATTAAGTACAATATGAATTCACATGCCTTTAATTATGATACACTTTTGAAAAGCTTGTCATAATATATATATATATATATATATATATATATATATATATATATATATATATATATATATATATATATATATATATATATATATATATATATATATATATATAGTCAAGTAATAAAATCTTATAAAACAACATTTATTATGTGAAGTGTTCGATCTCTCTTTATTTATTTTTCTGTTGATATTCACTATGTGGTACTCCCATTTATGATCATTTCATGAGGACATGTCTTGATGGCTCACGGACTGCAAGCTAGGGCATCATGCATTGTTTATGAGCTTGTTGTTTGAGCACTTAATGTCCCTATTTGATTGGTTGGTGCTATGTTTGTTATATTGATGCTATCAAAATAGAATGACAGTGGTGATTCAATGCATCTACAGCCTCAACAACATGGCGAAATCGATTCAATAACATAAAATACTATAACTATAACTAAAACATTACACAGTGGTATTTAGATTAAGTACAATATGAATTCACATGCCTTTAATTATGATACACTTTTGAAAAGCTTGTCATATATATATAGTCAAGTAATAAAATCTTATAAAATAACATACATTGTGTGAAGTGTTTGATCTCTTTTTATTTATTTTGTTGTTGATATTCACTATGTGGTACTTCCGTTTATGATCATTTCATGAGGAAATCTCTTGATGGCTCGCAGGCTGCAAGCTAGGGCATCATGCATTGTTTATGAGCTCATTGTTTGAGCACCTAATGTCCCTATTTGATTGGTCGGTGCTATGTTTGTTATATTGATGCTATTAGATCAAATAGGGACATCAATAATAAAATAGGGACATCAGTAATAAAATAATACACTTACTATTTTGAATTTGAGCTCAGGCATCATGCAATGTTATTGTTGTCATTGCATGCTTGTTGCTGGTGTGCACCATAATAGCAACAAGAATGCAATGTTATGAAATTTTGGGATTAAATTGGTGAGTTTGTATACTTTCTCCATTTTAAACTAACCTATGACTTCAAAGGAGGAATTATGAAATATAGTTGTAGGTAGTTATCTCTTCTATAATGATGGAGGAGTCAAAGGTAATGATCAATGAGGTTGTTTCTATTAGATCATACATTAATACACTTACTATTTTGAATTTGAGCTCAGACATCCTATATTATTTTATACACTATTTATTTCATTGAGACCGTGAGCTTGGCATTTGTAATGTATTTCCTATTATTGGATTAATATTTCCATGTTGTCAATGTTGTAGATGTCCTTTTAATGATCTTGTATAAACAACATATATACCATGTTGACTCACAACCCATGAGGTGTTGCTTGATAACACATTTGACATCATACTTTTTGCTCCACTTGGTTTTGATTTACTCACTGCATGCATGTGTTTCGTGAGTGCACATGTTTTGTAGCATAATTCATTTTAGAAGTGTATGACTTGACTATGCACATGCATAATTATATATGAGGATCAATAATAGGGTGCCAGGCATTGCTTAGATCTTTTGGATCTAACCCCATCTTTTCCTTCCTTGTAGGTTTTGGATCATACAAGAGCATACTAGATTGAACCCTGGGTCAACACTTCATTACTTCAGGCAATGTTTGGTACCTTCATTATTTATGTTCATCCACTTATGTATGTTTGCATTCATTCATATTCATTTAAAATTGGCTATTAGTGACCATATAGGACCATTCTTGATGTTTTTGGGTCATTTGATGAAAAGATGTAAATAGGGACATCAATAATAAAATAGGGATATCTTAATCTTTATGAGCTCAAATTCAAAACAGTAAGTGTATTATTTTATTACTGATGTCCCTATTTGATGTCCCTATTTTATTACTGATGTCCTTATTTGATCTAATAGCATCAATATAACAAATAGAGCACCGACCAATCAAATAGGGACATGAGGTGCTCAAACAGTGAGCTCATAAAAAAAATATTTAGTCTTAATAAAATCTTATAAAACAACATATATTGTGTGAAGTGTTTGATCTCTCTTTCTTTCTTTTGGTGTTGATATTCACTATGTGGTACTCCCCATTTATGATCATTTCATGAGAAAATATCTTGATGGCTTGCAGACTGCAAGCTAGGGCATCATACATTGTTCATGAGCTCATTGTTTAATACTGGCACTGTTTACATCTTTTCATTTGAAATTGATGCAGGGGCATTCTTGGGTCCTCAATGAATCTGCATGGTGGTGTGTTTCTTGGCCGGTGTTACTCGGTTGTAGCCTTAACTGATGGTCTCAGTTATTGAAGAAAGCTCAGTTTCGGAAGGAACTTGGTGAAGCTTTTGGTGCTCGATGGAACTGGTGCTCGGTGATGCCTGTGTTGCTTGGCTTGGTCGGTTGTTTCACTGGTGCTCGGTAGTTTCTATATCACTCGGTAGTCTGATTTACCGACTGGAGTTCTTGGTGATTTGGTTAGCCGACTTGGTGCATTTATTATTGGTAGTTGATGTCGCATTCTCCTATGTGGATTTGGAGGCCGACATGTTGAATTTAATTATTGTAAGGCTATTTGAGAGCCAACTTGTATTGCATTTAATATTTGTTTGTAGGAGTTAATTGTTTCATCCAGTCAACTTGTGGCTGATGATCAATATTTATAGGATGTTTGGGTAGTTGTTTTAGGCACTCAGATCAGAGTTTCTAAGAGCAAATCTGGGGGTAGCAGATAAGTGAAGTTGTGGAAAAGATCCTGTGAGATCTTGCAGATCAGATTGTTATCTGATAATTTGTAATAGCAGAGCTAGTGGTTGAGGCTTGGAGACAAGAAGATTGCTTGGTGGCTTGTGAGCACAAGTTTGGATCTGCCTTAGGGTTTCCATCAGTTACTGATTTGTCTTAGAACTGAACTAGCTGGAGTTGTATTAGATCTTGTTGATCTTGCTGAATTACTTGTGTTGTAATTAGCCCAAACCCAGAAGGCCTTACAATTGGGCATGTTAATGGAAAATATGTTTTGAAACATATATGGTTGTGTTATTCCATTGTGTTGTTTTGAAGCTGCAAGGTTGGACTATCCTTAATTGGATCCACCATCCTTGACCTGCCTCAAAAATGCTTGATGACCCGTGAGCTTTGAGAGTTAGGGTATCATTTCTATTACCTTCAAGGCACTGTGTGAAGTGTTTGATCTCTCTTTATTTTTTATTGTTGTTGATATTCACTATGTGGTACTCCCCGTTTATGAGAACTTCATGAGGAAATGTCTTGATGGCTTGCAGGCTGCAAGCTAGGGCATCATGCATTGTTTATGAGCTCACTGTTTGAGCACCTCATGTCCCTATTTGATTGGTTACCAAATAGTGAGATCATAAACAATGCATGATGCCTGAGCTCAAATTCAAAGCAGTAAGTGTATTATTTTATTAAAACTAAATATATTGTTTTATTAAGATTTTATTAAGACAAAGTATTTTGGGTTAGTTTTATGTTATTTTATAAGATTTTATTAAGACTAAATATATGATGTAAACTCATAATTATACTTGATATATATATACTTCAAAGAAGGAATTATGAAATATAGTTGTAGGTAGTTATCTCTTCTATAATGATGGAGGAGTGAAAGGTAATGATCAATGAGGTTGCTACTATTAGATCATACATTAATACACTTATTGTTTTGAATTTGAGCTCGGGCATCATGCAATGTTATTGGTGTCATTGCATGCTTGCTGCTGTTGTGCACCATATATTGTTTTATACACTGTTTATTTCATTGAGACTGTGAGTTTGGTTTTTCTTTCAGAAGTGTATGGCTTGACTATGCACATACATAATTGTAGATGAGGATCAGTAATAGGATGTCATTCATTGCTTAGATATTGTTTATCTAACCCCCATCTCTCTTTTCTTTGTAGGTTTTGGATCACACAGGGGCACACTAGATTTTGCAAGTTTTGGATCATACAGGGGCACACTAGATTTTGTAGGTTCTGGATCACACAGGGACACACTAGATTCATACCTGGGTCAAAAATTCATCACTTTAGGCAATGTCTGGCACCCTTATTATTTATGTTCATCCTCTTATGAATGTACGTACTCTTGCATTTTCTTCTGAAAGTTATTTTCCTTGTATAGTATATACAAGTTATTTTTCATATATATACATGTAATCTTTAGATGCAAAAATTTATTTTTCTTTACATGTATCTTTGCATGAAATGAACACAAATTAAACATGATCATCTAATAATGCAAACTAGGGTATTGTAGTCACTCATCTAGTAATTAGTTTCCTAAACCATTACTAAGGATTGGACATAAGTCTAAGTCCCCAAACCTATTATTCTATGTGTCCTTATTGCCTTTGTAATTTTGGTTCAACCCTTATAGGATGCCCAAGCCTAGAGGCCAAGGAAAGTACCCAAGAGCACTTGAAAGAAATATGAATGAAACCATTGTCCTTATGTGGGTAAACCCATATAAGTGTTCTTCCTTTGCATCACAACTCCTACTTGAGGATCCACAATCATGCATTTATGAAGTAATAATGCATTAAATGTCTTACTGATGTCCCTATTTGATTGGTTGGTGCTCTTTTTGTTATATTACTGATATCAAAATAGAATGGCAATGGTGATCCAATGGATCTACAGCCTCAACAACATGGTAGCATTGATCCAATAACAAAAATACACTACAAATGCCAAGCTCATGGTCTTAATAAAATAAATAGTGTATAAAATAATATATGGTGCACAACAGCAACAAGCATGCAATGACAACAATAATATTGCATGATGCCCGAGCTCAAATTCAAAACAGTAAGTGTATTAATGTATGATCTAATAGTAGCAACCTCATTGATCATTACCTTTCACTCCTCCATCATTATAGAAGAGATAACTACCTACAACGATATTTCATAATTCCTTCTTTGAAGTCATAGGTTAGTTTAAAATGGAGAAAGTATACAAACTCACCAATTTAATCTTATAAAACAACATATATTGTGTGAAGTGTTTGATCTCTCTTTATTTGATTTGCTGTTGATATTCACTATGTGGCACTCCCCGTTTATGATCATTTCATGAGGAAATGTCTTGATGGCTCGTGGGATGAAAGCTAGGGCATCATGCATTATTTATGAGCTGTAAACAATGTCAGTATTCAATACTGAGCTCATAAACAATGTATGATGCCCTAGCTTGCAACCTGTGAGCTATCAAGACATTTCCTCATGAAATGATCATAAATGGGGAGTACGACATAGTGAATATCAACAACAAAACAAATAAAGAGAGATCAAACACTTCACACAATGCCTTGAAGGTAATATCAATGATGCCCTATCTCTCAAAGCTCGTAGGTCATCGAACATTCCAAATATTAAGATGTAAACAATGCCACTATTAACATTCATATTGTGCCATTAAATCAAAAAATGCCACCA
Source organism: Chamaecyparis obtusa (assembly GCA_027943335.1). NCBI lineage: Eukaryota > Viridiplantae > Streptophyta > Pinopsida > Cupressales > Cupressaceae > Chamaecyparis > Chamaecyparis obtusa. Next base: position 1,316,345 of record BSBK01003834.1, read on the forward strand.
AAATGAAATTGATTTAATGAGAAGACAAAGCTCAAATGCCTACCTCAAGTGCCAGTGCCCTTTTTCCACATGGTGTCAGCCTGTTCACGCACACCAAACTCAAATGCCCTCTTCGCACCATGCAAAAGTGTAGTGCCATCTTCACGACAACTCTTTGAAACAAAAATTACAAATGACACTTTTTTTTTTATGCATTGTTTATGAGCTCACTGTTTGAGCACCTCATGTCCCTATTTGATTGGTTGGTGCTCAAATAGTGAGCTCATAAATAATGCATGATGCCCTAGCTTGCAGCCCACTAGAAATCAAGACATTTCCTCATGAAATGTTCATAAACGAGGAGTACCACATAGTGAATATCAACAACAAAACAAATAGGGACATCAATAATAAACTAAGGACATCAGTAATAAAATAATACACTTACTGTTTTGAATTTGAGCTCATAAAGATTAAGATATCCTACCTCGAATGCTTACCTCAAGTCATGGTTTCACTATGTATGACATCTCTACCCACATTCTATGTGCTTTGAGCCAATAAAATTTTTATCATCATGATGAAGTAATAGTGCATTAAATGTCTTACTGATGTCCCTATTTAATTGGAAATGCTCTATTTGTTATATTGTTGCTATTAAAATAGAGTGGCATTGGTGATTCAATGCATCTACAGCCTCAACAACATGGTAGTATTGATCCAATAACAGAAAATACATTACAAATGTCAAGCTCACGATCTCAATGAAATAAATAGTGTATAAAACAATATATGGTGCACAACAACAAAAGTATGCAATGACAACAATAAGATTGCATGATGCCCAAGCTCAAATTCAAAACAGTAAGTGTATAAATGTATGATCTAATAGCAGCAACCTCATTGATCATTACCTTTCACTCCTCCATCATTATAGAAGAGATAACTACCTACAACCATAATTCCTCCTTTGAAGTCATAGGTTAGTTTAAAATGGAGAAAGTATACAAACTCACCAATTTAATCTTATAAAACAACATATATTGTGTGAAGTTTTTGATCTTTCTTTATTTGTTTTGCTGTCGATATTCACTATGTGGTACTCCCTGTTTATGATCATTTCATGAGGAAATGTCTTGATGGCTCATAGGCTTCAAGCTAGGGCATCATGCATTGTTTATGAGCTCACTGTTTGAGCACCTCATGTCCCTATTTGATTGGTCGATGCTTAAAAAGTGAGCTCATAAATAATGCATAATGCCCTAGCTTGCATCCCGCGAGCCATCCAGACATTTCCTCATGAAATGATCATAAACAGAGAGTACCACATAGTGAATATCAACAACAAAACAAATAAAGAGATAACAAAATTAAAAGTTTGTTCGAACTAAGTGTATAAATGAAGGATGAAACACATAGGAAGCTATGAGAAGGTGACATTAAGCTAATGAAAGGAGGCATCTCCAATTTGTTTTTCAGATGGACACATTAAGGATCATGTTAGATAATACAAGGGATTTCGATCAAAATAGGGAGACAATCAGTAGATTGTTGTCTAACTTTCAAAGAGAAGGTGATGACAAATGTTATTGTCCATGCAAGAGTTGTAATGACTTAAAGACAAGAAGAATCAAAATCAAAATAGAAAAGAGACATTGTAGCAAGAATGGTCACATTGAAGGGGGGTTTGATTATCATCCAATGGTAAGTTGTTTGTTATATTGTTTTCATAATTAATATACATATGAACCATGGAATGAGGTTTGATTATCACATTGAAGGGGGGTTTGATTATCATCATTTTTATATAGGTCAATCTCCCTAGCATGAATATAGAGGAACATGGAGGTGTGAGTATTGAATTTGAAGATCATGATCCCATGGAAGATGACGATTATGCACCAGAAAACACATTTGAAGATGATGGTATGAATATATTGATCATTGACACATTTGGTACTAGTGCTGGTGTTGATGATGATGATTATGATTAGGATGACATTGATGTCATCCATGATATACCTCTACTTGAGAAGGCAGACATCCCTTTACGAAGGCTCCCAATCTACTCTTCTCTCTTCTATATTATTGTTGGTGAATTTGAAGGTTATGAATGGTTTATCCAATATAACAATGTCACGTATGCTAAGGTTTGTCATATATGTCATTATAGTTTATAAAAGGTGAAACATGTACCATTAAGATTGTTTATAGTAACGACTTATATTATTTGTTGCAGATTGATAGGTGACTTTCTTTTACCATCATCAAATGTTCTCCCTCGCTCGTACCAAGAATTATGTGCCATTATGAAACATATTGGAATGGAGTATTAAATGATAGATGCTTGTTCCAAAGATCATATTATTTATTATAAAGAACATGAAAATTCAACAGAATGCCCTTAATGCCATATGAGCAAATATCGAGATGATCAAATGAAAAAAAAGGTGCCTCGCAAGGTTCTTTGTCACATCCCCATTATTCCACATTTGAAACAATTATTCAGGTGCAATAGCTTGACATAATTTATGGATTACCATACATGTCACAGGAGTCGAGATGACATTATTCAAATACCTACTGATGGTTCATCATTTATGGACATAGAGGAAAAGTGACCACACTTTAAAGAAGAACCTTGAAATCTCAAGCTTTCTCTGGTATCAGACGGTGTCAATCCGCATGAAGAGATGAGATTCATTTACTCGGTGTGGCCTATTTTTGTTATAAACAATAAATTTCCTCCATGGATGTCAATAAAGAGGGAGCACATTATGTTGGAAATTATTGTTCCAAGTATTTTATATTTTATAGTTATCTACATGTAATTATAAGTCATCTTGGAGTGAAATGGCCACAATAATTATCCGATGTTGTTGTTAATTCAACTAGGTAAGTATCAAGTGAAAGATATGAATGTATATATTGCACCTCTTATCAACAAGTTGTTGGTGTTATGGAATAGTTTCACTATGTATGACATCTCTAGACCAACTAGACAAAGACAATTTCAATTCCATGTAATGCTTGTGTGGACAATTCATGATGCTCCAGGGTTGACACATTTCTGTGGTATATTATGGTGAATTCTAGTTGTACCCAATAATTCAAATTCTAAAAATATACATATTTAATCTAATTGTATCATTATCTTGTAGGTCTTCAAACAAAGGAAAAATTTGCATGTCCAATGTGTGGCCCAAAGATGAAATCTCATCATTTCAAAAGTTTAAGAAAGCGGGTCTTTGATGAGTATAGGCAGTTCCTCCCCAGAAATCATAAGTATCGAAGTGCAGAAAGACATCTTTTCAATGGGAAAGAAGAGACTACACCAAAGCCCTGAAGAATGACACCTCACCTATGGCAATTGAAATATAATAGAATTCGAGGTAATATCATTCCAACTAATGGTTGATGTTTGAAAATTATATATTTTGATTGTGTTTTTTTGGCTAATTATGTAGTTGATGATCTTGAAGGTTGTGAAGGCATCACCGACTAGCTTCCAAACGGACTAAAATGTTATCCCAGAGAATTTAGTAGGTTTTTCCTACTATGAGCAACTACAAATTATGCATTTGTTTGATACTATACATATTGGAAAGAATGTAACAGAGACACTGTGGAAAATATTGGATGAAAGACATGACAAATAAAAACTTGACAAAATTTGTAGTGACATTCATGATTCCAATCATGCAATGAAAAATATCATTGAACCAAATAGCAATGGAAACTGGATTTATGTAAGTGCTCTTCTTTGGTTATTAATAGAGTAATAAAGTAATGCCATAAAAGAAGTGATCCAAAAAATTTGATTTCCTACAGAATTTACTATGGATATAAGCAATCTCATATCAAAGAAAAATGATTTTGAGTTAGGAATGAAAACGCATGATTGGCATACCTTCATCAAGGTAAGTCATAGTCTTTTGTATTTACAATATATTTGTGTAATTGCATTCAATTTTCATTGTATGAAATGATCGGTTGACAATTGTTGCAGTATTTGCTACCCCTATCTATCCCAGAGAACTTCGACAATAATATCAAACAAGTGATATATGATCTTGGAAAATACATGAGGCAAGCAGTGATATTTGTTCAATATATCAAATAATAATATCAAATAAGTAATATATTGTAAAGTCTCATATTTATATATTTATGTCTTGAATCCCTTGTAGGTGGTTGTCATCTAAAGAAATTCATAAAGAAGATATAAAATATTGGAAGAAAAGAATTTGTCGATTAATGTGTGAAATGCAAAAGTGTTTACCTCTAGCTTTTTTCAATGCACAAGAACACTACCTCATACACCAAGTTGAGGAGATTGAATTGTGTGGACCTGTACATGCTAGGTCAATGTGGATGGTTGAGAGACACTTGAAAATTTTGAAGGGTTTGGTACGACAAAGAGCACGTCCTGAGGTTTCTATGGTTGAGGGATATATGATACTACTCTTATTCACCTTGTTTTATATGTCCTACTTATATATTTTTGATCTTTTGTTAAGAGAAATTTCTTTCTAAAAGAGTGTATTTAATCTCTATATGCTTAAACAACCTCACTAGTTAAGACTGTTCTCATTTGTAGTGGGCATGACAAGAATCAAATCACTTGAAAGACACCAGTATTTAGACATGCACAAATTAGTGATGTGATTAAGCAAATTACCTTTCTTTATAATTTTTTGGGGTATTTTTTTTTATATCAATGCATTTAATCTAAATACTATCTTATGAGAGTTGCTTCTGTTAATTTTCTATTTCCTTGTACATCAATGATGTTAAATCATAGGGGATTCTCTTTGTTCCTTGCAATGGAGTGAGCTAATTCTGAATTGCTTAGTAATTGTTTTTTATTGCATGGTTATCTTTGGTTTGTCACTTTGTTTTGAGTGTCTAGTGATTTAAACCAAAGACTTCAACTTAGCCAAAAAATGTGCAAGTCTACATTAGTATGTTTCTTTTTATTATAATTATAATTAGTATGAATGAACAAAATAATGACAATGCAATATTTGTGATAATGCAATATTTATCGAAATAGTGTCGATGACTTCGGTCAATGTGCCTATGTGTCAATGTGGTGTTGGCCCATGCATGTTGAAGATGTCATGCACAACAAGTAATCCTGGGTGTCAATTTTGAGTTTGCCCAAATAGGAAAAAGGTCTGGATAGGTAATTATATTTTATGTTTAAAAATAATGTGACAACTAATCATTTTATGAAGAACTGATGTACATTTGGTATTGCAGGGAAATAGTGGATGTCAATACTTTCAATGGGTCAATGAAACCACATTTACATCCACCCCATCTACATCTATACCTAATGTAGGAAATGAGTGCAACTTGTGCAAGGCTCGAGAGGCAGCTAGTGCCGTCAAGATTGCTTCAATGGCGAAAGCAGAAATCATATTTCTGCGATGCCTTCTTTGTGTAGTTTGTGCACTACTTTGTTGGGACCATATGCATAAATGTGGTTAACAAATGGCTATTATAGATACTGATTTTTTTTAAAGAATTTCTAGTAGATACATATAAAGAACATGCACATAAACACGACAGCTGAGAAACATAAATGTAGATATCACAACAACTGAGAAACATAAATGTAGGCATCATAGTCACAATTTTTTGGAGACACAACATAATTGAATGGTATACCCAAACAATGAAACACAACTATATATCACTCATCCGGTTCCAAGTTGACATTGCGGGATCCAAAAACCATAGATAAGGAATAAATTTAGAGAGCGGAGGAGGGCCATAATGACCAAAATAATATAGGGTCCCTATATTATTTCAGTCATTATGGCCCTTCTCCTTCGCTCTCTAAATTTATTCTTTTATCTATATGGGTTTTGTTTCTTGCAATGTCGACTTAAAACTGGAGGAGTAGTGGTTGCGTTGCATCATCTGGGTATACCACTCAATTATGTTGTGTTTCCAAAAAATTGTGACCATGATTCCTACATTTATGTTTCTCAATTGTTGTGTCCCATGACCCCTTATGACCTTTTACAACCCTTTACGATCCCTAAGAATACATCTTAGAGGTCTTAAAATGTCGTAAAGGGTCATAAGAGGCTCCTAGGAGGGGTCAGATGAGCTTCCACCTTCATGTGGTTGGCTCTGTTAAGTAGAGAATGTTAAACTATTCTTGAAACAAAGAGAAGCTCAATAATTTAAGATCTCAATCCATGTACGGGTATGTGCAAGATCATGAGGGGCCAAAAAGTGGCGATGTGAAAAATATTCACTTTTCACTTGTCCAAAAGTGCATGAAAATGCTTGTTGACTTTTTAGTAGGCCTGGGTATTAGTACACTTGGGCAAACCTGCCACCAAAGCACAAGCCTAATCAGGTACCCGATATGTTATCGAGTACCCAATACTTGTGGCATAAATTTGAAACCCGCGAGCCCTTTTCCTCATTTCTTTTCATATTTTTACTTGGGAAAATAGCTTGAAATATCATATACATGATATATTTTCAGGTATCTGATTTTGGCAACAACAAATTTGACTCCCCAGCATATTCGATAAGTAAATTATTTGTATATGTTGATTATTTTATTTCATTTTCATGCTAAATGTAGTTTTTTTTGTTGAAATAGGGTTTTGTATTTATATTTGTAATAATTTATGAAATCAAATTGAAATTTAGATTTATTTTTTATTTAATCAGGCATGACTAACAACAATGAAGAAAATAACCTTCCTACACCAAATAATGATCCTGAAAATAATCCCCCATGTCAAAACCCTCGATCTTTAGAAGATTTGATACAAGATAATTTGAACACAATACGAGGTTTCCAAAAAACATATCAAAATATACCTACATTAAGTCCCATGCTTGTCACACTAAATACAATTGTTAAAAATATTGACACACTCACGTAGCAACATAATGCTGCTCTTCATTGGCGTGATGATATGCACGCCCAATTTGATGACGGGCTTGACCATGATGGGATTGTGGCCCTTAATATAAGTAAGGAAGATATAGCCACCCTTTTGTCAATCCTAAAATTGAAATACAAGTTGATCCCAAAAAGCCCAAATTACAATAAAATGGTGCACAAATGAAGCAATGTGTACACACTTTTGGGATCGCTAGTGGATGGTTTTTGATAAACCACCCCATAGCAATTTAGAAGTCCCATTTTATTTCATAAAAAAAGTGTATGCTGAGTTTGTGCTTGGTCACCATGTTGATTATTGGAGTATGAGGCCCAACATGGGCGTAGGCGGAGGAGCTCCTCAGACTAGGTCATTTGCCCAGTGCAAAAAGGCCACTACCTTTGTCCCCCCCACTGATGTCGTACCCCCTCCTCGAGTGTAGCATCCTAATATCATTATAGAGGCTGCCTCACAGACTATTAGGGCCATTCATTTGCTGAGTGATCAGTTGATCACGCAGACCAGGTCAATGTTGCCTCCTAGTGTGGATGATGTTGGCGCATCGACATCTCGTCGGAGTTCACATGTATGTGAGCCCCATATTTGCATTATATGAAAGAATATGTGTCTCAGACCGCTTACTGATGCTGATACATATTAGTATGTTATTGATGAGGAGGATATAGGAGATGTAGCTGCAGAGGCTGCAACACCTCATGGAGCATCTACATCTCATGAGAGTGCTCAGGAGGTGTACGCAAAGCCATGGACTCCTGTTGATACGGTAAGAGTAAACATTATAAATAAATTTGTCACATGACTTATTTAATTTAAAAATAATTTATTTATTTAGATTAGTTTTAATGATTGCATGCACTTATGTATATATAATTTTTCCATTTATGTTCAGTCGATGACACAGGAGGAGGTGAGACAGGTGGATGAGTCCACACTTTCGGCCATTTCATTTGGCCTTGATGAATATACGGTATATTATAAATTATGTACCTATTAGTTTTTTTTTATATCATTTGGTGTACATGCTGAAATATCTATCAATTAGAGCAATAAAATTCATACATTTACTAATATATTGTCATCTTATTGTACTCTTGTAGGCTACAACCGATGTCAGTGGGGGGCACGAGGGGGTTCCTTCATCAGGTGTCGACAAAAGAAAGGTAATTAAGTGTTTAAGATTAATTATGCATGCATATGTATGCCACTTGTGCGCAGTAATAAATATTTTACTTATACTTTATTATATAGGGTGTGGCTATTAATGATGTCCCATCACCGGTTCGGGAGCATAGGGTTACATGCATCTCGATTCGGAGTGATAGCTTGATTGTATGTAGACTTTTACATATTGTTATTTGTATTTTGTAACCAGGGTTGTTATGATGTACATTGATATATAATTGACAATATTTTTACTCTCATAGGTCACTCCGAGTGTGAGGAAGGGCCCACAAGAATCTTTCGTATCTTTGTTGACCTAGTCCACTATTCCAGAGGAGGGATGACCAGATGTAAGTTTTAATTTTAGTTCAATCAATTTGTAATTTTATTATGCTATCATCCTATTTTATAGATTTATTACTCTATGTTGCACCACTCTACTAATCTCATTATTGCAAATATATATTTATAGGTCAGAGTTGGTATTGTTGGCATGGTCCCTTCGCTACCCATGACTTATGCTAGGACACCTGATCGTGGTAGGTGACCGAGAGGCTAGGTACATATATTTGTATTCAGTTATAATTTTAATTAAATTATGAATTTTATATATATATATATATATATATATATATATATATATATATATATAAAGTAAGCAATCTAACTTGGGTTTGAACTCATTTTTGATGCAGGATCAATCAGAGCCCAACACTTCTTCAAAGAGGCTACATTTTGATGATCCCCCTACGACATAGGATGTAGTTTTAGTTTTGTGATCATTTAGAGATGCCATTTGGCACATTTTGAGATGACATATATGCCACATTGTACACCTTAAAACATTGATTTTGTAGACATTTTGAAATGACATGTGCAATATTTGTATATGGAGATACTTTTGATACATTTGATACTTTGTATATATAGAACATGTTCATTTTTATGTTATATTTGCGTCATCTTTTGTATACATATTTATTATTCATGTTTATGGAATTGAATGGTGAAGTTATATCTTGACTATGATTATCATTATGATTTAAATTATATCTTGTTGAAGTTGCATTTATTTTTCTTTATTCTAGAATACCCTGTTCATGGAGCTTATTATGTTTGAGGTTTAACTTCTATAGATTTCCTATGTTCTTATGCTTCATACCATTATATATACTCACTTGAGACACTTAGTACTACATTGTTTCAATACTATGTATATACTCATTGTGTATATAACTCATCATATTGAGGTTTGTCGATACCTCTCATGAGGTCCGAGATACGATCCATGGAAGATCGTTGCCCAATCGTGCTTAGTGCACCTTGGGGTCACTTGGGTCAAGAGCATTCTTGTGACTCCGTGAGCGGAACGGGGTTGTCACTAGTGTTTACTCGATCAATTAGAGCCGATGGAGGAGATGATTTGATGCAATGTTAGATGGTTTGAAAGATACGCTGCTAAGCCACTTTCAACTGAACCTCACTGCAAGTTTTGGCATTGACTGGGATCATCTTGCCAAATGCGAATGAAATCAAATCGCCCAAAACTAAGAGAGGTTATTGTAGACCTCAGAAACATAATCTCGTAGCACCTGACAGTTTGTCGATACCTCTCACGAGGTCCAAGATATGATCCCTGAAAGATCACTGCCCAATTGTGCTTAGTGCACCTTGGGGTCACTTGGGTCGAGCGTGGTCGCGAGCATTCCAGTGACTCCATGCGTGAAACGAGGTTGTCACTAGAATTTACTCAGCCAATTGGAGCTGATGGAGTAGATAGTTTGATGCCAGGTCAGACGGTTTGAAAGATACGCTGCTGAGCCACTTTCAATTGACCCTCACTACAAGTTTTTAGCATCGACTGAGATCATCTTGCCAAATGCAAATGAAGTCGAATCACCCAAAACTAAGAAAGGTTATTATAGACCTTGAAAAAATGATCCCGTAGCCCCTAACTATTTTTAGATACCTCTCACGAGGTCTGAGATACGAGCCACTAAAGATCGTTGCCCAATCATGCTTAGTGCACCTTGGGGTCACTTGGGTCGAGTGTGGTCGCGAGTGTTCCAGTGACTCTGTGGGCGGAATGGGGTTATCACTAACATTTAACCAGAGTTGATGGATTAGACGATTCGATGCAATGTCAGACGGTTTGAAAGATACGTTGTTGAGTTGCTTTCAACTGACCCTCACTGCAAGTTTTGGCATCAACTGAGATTGCCTTGCCAAATGTAAACGAAGTGCCCAAAATTGAGAGAGGTTATTTTAGACTTCAGAAACATGATCTCGTAACACCTGAAGATTTTTTGATACCTCTCACGAGGTCTGAGATACGATCCATGGAAGATCATTGCCCAATTGTGCTTAGTGCACCTTGGGGTCACTTGGGTCGAGCGTGGTCGTGAGCATTCCGATGACTTCGTGGGCAGAATGGGGTTGTCACTAGAGTTTACTTGGCCAACTGGAGCTGATGGACCAGACGGTTTGATGCAATGTCAGACGGTTTGAAAGATACGTTGCTGAGCTGCTTTCAATTGAACCTCACTTTAAGTTTTGGCATCGACTAAGATCGTCTTGCCAAATGAAAATGAAGTCGAATCACCCAAAATTGAGAGAGGTTATTGTAGATCTCAGAAACACAATCATGTAGCACCTGACGGTTTGTTAATGCCTTTCACAAGGTCCAAGATACGAGCCCTGAAAGATCGCTGCCCAATCATGTTTAATGCACCTTGGGGTCACTTGGGTTGAGCGTGGTCGCGAATGTTCAAATGACTCTGTGGGAGGAACAGGGTTGTCACTGGCATTTACCCAGCCAACCAAAGCTGATGGAGCAAATAGTTTGATGCAATGTCAGATGGTTTGAAAGATACGTTGATGAGCCACTTTCAACTGACCCTCACTGCAAGTTTTGGCATCGACTAAGATCACCTTGACAAATGCAAATGAAGTCAAATCACCCAAAAATGAGAGAGGTTATTGTAGACCTCAGAAACAAAATCACATAGAACCTAAAATTTTATTGATGTCTCTCATGAGGTTTGAGATACAAGCCACGAAAGATCACTGCCCAATCGTGCTTAGTGCACCTTGGGGTCACTTGGGTCGAGCGTGATCGTGAGTGTTCCGGTGACTCCGTGGGTGGAACGGGATTGTCATTGGCATTTACCCAGCCAACTGAAGCTGATGGAGTAGACAGTTTGAGGTAATGTTAGATGGTTTGAAAGATACGCTACTAAGCCGCTTTCAACTGAACGTCACTGCAAGTTTTGGCATCGACTGAGATCATCTTGCCAAATGCAAACAAAGTCGAATCACCCAAAACTGAGAGAGGTTATTGTAGAGCTTGGAAACACAATCCCATAGCCCCTAATGGTTTGTTGATACCTCTCATGAGGTATGAGATACGAGCCCCGGAAGATCGCTGCCCAATCATGCTTAGTGCACCTTGGGGTCACTTGGGTCGAGCGTAGTTGCGAGTGTTCCGATGACTCCGTGGGAAGAATGGGGTTGTCACTGGTGTTTACCTGGCCAACCAGAGCTAACAGAGTAGATGGTTTAATGCAATGTTGGATGGTTTGAAAGATACACTGCTAAGCCACTTTCAACTGACCCTCACTACAAGTTTTGGCATCGACTAAGATCACCTTGCCAAATGCAAACAAAGTCGAATCACCCAAAAATGAGAGAGGTTATTGTAGAACTTGGAAACACAATCCCATAGCACCTGATAGTTTGTCTATACCTCTCATGAGGTCTGAGATACGAGCCATAGAAGATCACTGCCCAATCATGCTTAGTGCACCGTAGGGTCACTTGTGTCGAACGTGGTCACGAGTGTTCCGATGACCCCATGGGCAGAATGGGGTTGTCACTGGCATTTACCTAGCCAACTAGAGCTAATGGAGTAGATGGTTTGATGCAATGTCAGACGGTTTGAAATATACGTTGTTGAGCCGCTTTCAACTGAACCTCACTACAAGTTTTGGCATCGACTGAGATTGTCTTGTCAAATGCAAACGAAGTCGAATCACCCAAAACCAAGAGAGGTTATTGTAGACCTTGAAAACACAATCCTATAGCCCTTGATAGTTTTTCAATACCTCTCACAAGGTTTGAGATATGAGCCCCGGAAGATCGTTGCCTAATCGTGCTTAGTGCACCTTGGGGCCACTTGGGTCGAGCATGGTCGCGAGCATTTTGGTGACTCCATGGGTAGAATGAGGTTGTCATTGGAGTTTACTCGACCAACTGAAGTTGGTGGAGTAGATGGTTCAATGCAATGTTAAATGGTTTGAAAGATACGTTGCTAAGCCGCTTTCAACTGACCCTCACTGCAAGTTTTGGCATCGACTGAGATTGCCTTGCCAAATGAAAACAAAGTCAAATCACCCAAAACTGAGAGAGGTTATTATAGACCTTAGAAACACAATATTATAGCACCTAATAGTTTGTTGATACCTCTCACGAGGTCCAAGATACAAGCCACTGAAGATCGCTGCCCAATCGTGCTTAGTGCACCTTGGGGTCACTTGGGTCGAGCGTGGTCGCAAGCATTCTAGTGACTTAGTGGGCAGAATAGGGTTGTCAATGGAATTTACCTGGCCAACTAGAGCTAATGAAGCAGATGGTTCAATGCAATGTCAGACAGTTTGAAAGATACATTGTTGAGCCGCTTTCAACTAACCCTCATTGCAAGTTTTGGCATTGACTAAGATCGTCTTGCCAAATGCAAATGAAGTCGAATCACCCAAAACTGAGAGAGGTTATTGTAGACCTCAAAAACACAATCTCATAGCACCTAATGGTTTTTTGATACCTCTCACAAGGTCCTAGATACGAGCCCTGGAAGATCACTGCCCAATCGTGCTTAGTGCACCTTGGGGTCACTTGGGTCGAGTGTGGTCGCAAGTGTTCTGGTGACTCCATGGGTGGAACAAGGTTGTCAGTGGCATTTAAAATGTCAAGAAAGTGAACCACCAACTTATAGTCCACACCATTTTTAGTAACAAAAAATTCAACCCTTTTACTCTCCCATGCAAACTCATAAAGCACGTCACTTGTAGACCATAAAACACACAATGCATTATGGTACACTGGGCAGCCTGCAAGTAGCTGTATTTTACAGATTAAGTATTCCTTGGGAACATTTCCTTGCCTGCAGTGGAAATAATTAGGTTTTCATTCTAAAACAAGAGAAGAACCAAATGGGAAAGCATGCACACTTCTTTTCTTGACCTAGTTTTGTTGCAATGACTGTTAGTGGTATGTTTGAAATTTGAACTGTGAAACTAATCATGATTAAGCTTGTGAAATTTGAACTGTGAATCTTATTATGTTTGAGGTTTAACTTCTATACATTGTTTGAAATGATAAAAAATAATATCCTTAAAGCATTAGAAACAACAATCAAACATGTAAGAATTCAAACCATGCAAATGACATAAGTAAATGACATGTAAGATCCCTTCTTGGCACTATTGGCCACCCCTACATGATTTTGGTCATGATTCCTTATCAAGACTTTGAGGACATTTAACTTTTAAATCAAATTGATTATTACAAATTGCCATTATAAGCTTCAAAAGATCTCAAATAACTATTAAGGATCCTTTTGTCCTTCTATCTTTGATTGGATCCATGGTGACCATAGGCGTCTTCATAGGTGCTCCTGCACAAGTTACAATCCACATACAAAACCAAGTTTATTGACTCAAAATACAATCTAAGAAAGGTGAAATTAATGTATTGAAATTAAGCTTAATGAACTTAGAAAACAATGCACTAAGTTAACTTATTACCTGGTCAAGTGTTCCTGAAGGGTCATCTCTTTGCTTCAGGGTCTCCAATAGTGCTTCATGATCAACAATACTAATAGTCCAAAGTTATTTTGTCTTTGGTCTTCCTTGATGCTTTAACAACTTGACATTTGTTGCTATAACAAGGTGTGAATACATGAGAATAGTGTTGTGCTTCTCATAGTCTTCAAATGTGAGAATTCCATTCTTTCTAATCATGTATGTTCACAGCCATGTTCCCACAACAACAACTAAACCAGTAGGATATGTGAACCCATCACCGTTTGTCATCGATTGTACAAGCTTTTGTTTACCTTGTACACAACATGCTAACCAATAATCTAACCTCTCATCATTCCCCTATGGTGCAACCAATGCAAAAACATCTCCTGGCTTCAGAAGATCTAAAAGATGGTCATACTCAACTAAAATGTCCATGTCATCATTTCCTATAGAGAGTGTCAAAGATAAAGGAGTTAGATACTATGGAACCCATGTATCCACCCACTCACTTGACTCATAATGATCCCAATCATACTGAAAACACATGGGGCAAAAAGAAGCTAACTCTCATGTCCAAATGGTCCATGTACTACTATTGGAGGTTCAGAATGAATGCATTTTTTAAGAGTCTTTCACTGTTTGATAATCTAATCTATCTCCTATAGTTCCCTCCTCAACCAACCAAAAGAATCTACGCACTATAGAATCAAGAGTCCCCCCTTGTGACAATGCTAAAGTACACCAATCAATAATAGAACGAGCATCAAAAAGTATATCACCTGAAATCCTCAATTGCTCCTTAACTAGAGCTCTCTTCACACATGCACTTGCTCCGTCATGCTCCCCTTTCCCATGCCCTGACTCAAAAAAACTCCAAATATGAGTTACAACTCTCTCCACATGCATTCTACACAACCAATAAAACATTTTGGCATTCTTAAATTGACCGGTGCAATTATCCAACCAAATGAGATGCCTATCCATAGCAATACCATTTTCCTGTAAGAAGTCAAAATAGTTCTGGAAACAATGTTGAACAAATTCATGAGAGTGAGACCTGTCGTCGCTCATATAAAAATGGTACTCTCTGATTATCTTTTGCTCATCTTTTGTGCTATCAGGGGAATGTCTATATGTGATGTGTACAAAAATAGCAACCTAAATGGAATTGTAATATTGGGCTTGAGTCTCATTTTGGGGCTGCAATGTATAGTTCTCCACTAAGTCTACAACAAATATAATAGTTCCAATGGGGAAAGTGTCCTTACATGTCTTGAATTGTTGATCTAACCATTGAGACCTGTGACTATGCCTTGCATACTTGTAAAAAATATTTGTCTTGAAATCTGAGATAAAATCAGCAACATTTTATTCTTTTGCAACTAACTCACATCTAGAGCCTTCACGTCCACTCTTCAATGTATATTTCACTATTTCATATACCTTTTTTTGGATGAGTGTCTTTCCAAAATTGTGTTCCAAACCCTCATGAAAATATGTTCTAAACCTGGACAAGCCACCACATTCTGAGCACTTGGCATTTAAGCAAGCTTTTTTATAAAATAAACAACCATCATCTCTATGACATAAAAATTGATCTAGCAAGTCTCTTGATGATTTGGGAAGACCACTTGCACCACAATCCTCTAGCATTTCATTAGTACGCAAAGTAGAATGAATGGACCATAATAATTCATGATGCATTGAAAACTCAACATGATATTTGCAACAACATGTATTATGAATCTTAAGGGGTACACAATAAAATGGCTTCACGGATTCAAAAGACCTTTGTGATATTTTCAATGTTGGATGTGTCTCACAAATTTTTTTATACAACATTGTTTGACTTACCTCGACATAATGTTTAAGATGTGGAGTGCGGTCTCGATTGCCAACTCTCAACTTCAAGACATCCTTCACATTTGGTGACACTCTTGAGTTAGCATCCCAAAATTGTTGAATTTCATCCTTGACAACATTTGTTAGCTTCTTATCAAAACGTGGAAGTCTCCCACCATAATCCCATGTATCAATTTGAAGTGGATCATCAAGTCTTTCTCTTCTTGCAAGTGCTCTACCCAAAGTTTTATGATTTATATTGAAGTCAACACAAGTTTGTCTCATCAAATGAGCCTTTCTCAACTGATGACTTACTAAGGAGGTTGACTGATGAATTACTAAGGAGGATGTAATAACCCTACGAGCAACTCTCTTGTTTTTTTTCTCTGCTAGTCTTCCCAATGCTATTGAGAACATTGAAAAGATTCTTCACAACAATGGCATTTCTCTCCATTTTCTTGTTCACACTAATCTTCAATTTCACAAGCATAGGTCTCATCTTTTGCATCTTTAACAACTGCACAAAAATTTGACATTGCTCAACCAATGTCTTGTTTCCAAAAAATTGATCATAAAGTCTTGAAGCCCACAACCCAATGGTTCTATGTGACCTCTTTCCTTCCCAATTATTCATAATGTTCTCCTTAATTTCAATTAACCATTTAGGTGTTCTTGAAAGCCCTGAATTTGAAGATTGATTATCTTTATTGCAAGGGACTTCATTTTGCATATAATTTGGAGATGTGTAACGTTCATGTGGTTCTTGTGCAACATTTTCATTCCTCAAGTCTACATTTTCAATCTCCATCTGTACATTGTCATCTTCATTCCATTCATTATCATTCCCCAAATCTACGTTTTCATTCCTCAAGTCTACATTTTCATTCTCCATCTCTACATTTTCATCTTCACTCCATAAATTGTTATTCACAAAATTAATTTCCATATTATTTTCAAATTCAACATCTTCTTCACTTAAAACTACATTTACGGGGTCACCTTGATTAATGTTTAACATACCCTCTCTCCTTCTTCGATAATTTTCCCTATCTTTTTCCCTATATGCTTGAATTTCTTCATTCATCACCTTCCTCTTTTGTTTAGCCTTTCGACGACTGCTACTTCCCATGGTGAGACCACAAGTTGACAAAATAAAAAAAAGGGACCCAAATCATATTTTTTCCCCTGCAACCCGTGAAAAAGTCTGAAATCCCATGCTTGTCTGGTCTGTAGGGACAGGGAATATTTTGGTCAAATATGACCATCAAAAATCAGGTACCTGATATTTCCAGGCATATGAAAAAAGGGCGAGAGCAAATGAAAAAATTGAACTCTTACATATAAAATGGGGTATATAATATATAAAATGTATATTATATATGCACACTAGAATGTATTATATACTAATGTGTGTGTATATATATATATATATATATATATATATATATATATATATATATAAAAGAGGCATATGATATATATATAATGTATTTGATAAGGCATACTAGGACCCCTTGTACTTTCGACGGTCTGACTATACTGAATAAGTAGATGTCATCATTTATCCTAGAAACTAGTACTAGGACCCCTAGGAAGTCCCCTAGAAAGTCCCCATGACCCATAGGAAGTCCCCATGACCCCTTTTGACACATTTGAATGCTCAAGTGTGTTTG
The DNA here is from genome assembly GCA_027943335.1 of Chamaecyparis obtusa. Taxonomy (NCBI): domain Eukaryota; kingdom Viridiplantae; phylum Streptophyta; class Pinopsida; order Cupressales; family Cupressaceae; genus Chamaecyparis; species Chamaecyparis obtusa. Next base: position 1,333,742 of record BSBK01003834.1, read on the forward strand.
AAGGCATCGTAGGACCCCTTAGGACACACTTGAGCATTCCAATGTGTCAAAAGGGGTCACAAGGGCTTCCTAGGGGTCCTAACATGTGATAAGGCCTATTAGGACCCCTAGGAAGTCCCCATGACCCCTTTTGACACATTTAAATGCTCAAGAGTGTCTAAAGGGGCCATAGGAGCCCTTATGAAACACTTGAGCATTCCAATGTGTCCATAGGGGTCACAGGGACTTCCTAGGGGTCCTAACGTGCGATAAGGCCTATTAGGACCCCTAGGAAGTCCCAATGACCCTTTTGACACATTTGAATGCTCAAGTGTGTCTGAAGCAGTCGTAGGACCCCTTAGGACACACTTGAGCATTCCAATGTGTCAAAAGGGGTCACGAGGACTTCCTAGGGGTCCTAACACGCGATAAGGCCTATTAGGACCCCTAGGAAGTCCCCATGACCTCTTTTGACACAATTGAATGCTCAAGTGTGTCCAAAGGGGTCGTAGGACCCCTTAGGACACACTTGAGAGTTCCAATGTGTCCACAGGGGTCACAGGGACTTCCTAGGGGTCCTAATGCATGATAAGGCATACTAGGACCCCTAGGAAGTCCCCATGACCCCTTTTGACACATTTGAATGCTCAAGTGTGTTTGAAGGCATTGTAGGACCCCTTAGGACACACTTGAGTGTTCCAATGTGTCAAAAGGGGTCACAAGGACTTCTTAGGGGTCCTAACGTGTGATAAGGCCTATTAGGACCCCTAAGAAGTCCCCATGACCCCTTTTGACACATTTGAATGCTCAAGTGTGTTCGAAGGGGCCGTAGGACCCCTTAGGACACACTTGAGCATTCCAATGTGTCCACAAGGGTCACAGGAACTTCCTAGGGGTCCTAACGCGTGACAAGGCATACTAGGACCCTTAGGAAGTCCCCCTGACCCCTCTTGACACATTTGAATGCTCAAGTGTGTCTAAAGGCATCGTAGGACCTCTTAGGACACACTTGAGCGTTCTAATGGGTCAAAAGGGGTCACAGGGACTTCCTAGGGGTCCTAACGCCTAATAAGGCCTATTAGAACTCCTAGGAAGTCCCCATGACCCCTTTTGACACATTTGAACACTCAAGTGTGTCCAAAGGTGTCGTAAGACCCCTTAGTATACACTTGAGCATTCCAATGTGTCAAAAGTGGTCACAAGGACTTCCTAGGGGTCCTAATGCATGATAAGGCCTATTAGGACCCCTAGGAAGTCCCCATGACCCCTTTTGACACATTTGAATGCTTAAGTGTGTCCAAAGGGGTCGTATGACCCCTTAGGATACACTTGAGCATTCCAATGTATCCACAGGGGTCACGAAGACTTCCTAGGGGTCCTAATGCGTGATAAGGCCTATTAAGACCCCTAGGAAGTCCCCGTGACTCCTTATGACACATTTGAATGCTCAAGTGTGTCTAAAGTTGTCGTAGGACCCCTTAGGACACACTTGAACTTTCCAATGTGTACATAGGGGTCACAGGGACTTCCTATGGGTCCTAACATGTGATAAAGCCTATTAGGACCCCTAGGAAGTCCCCATGACCCCTTTTGACACATTTGAATGCTCAAGTGTGTCTAAAGTGGTCGTAGGACCCCTTAGGACACACTTGAGCATTCCAATGTGTCCATAGAGGTCACAGGGACTTCCTAGGGGTCCTAACGCATGATAAGGCCTATTAGGACCCCTAGGAAGTCCCCATGACCTTTTTTGACACATTTGAATGCTCAAGTGTGTCTGAAGGTGTTGTAGGACCCCTTAGGACACACTTAAATATTCCAATGTGTCCATAGGGGTCATAGGGACTTTCTAGGGGTCCTAACACATGATAAGGCATACTAGGACCCCTAGGAAGTCCTCATGACCCCTTTTGACACATTTTAACGATCAAGTGTGTCCGAAAGGGTCATAGGACCCCTTAGGACACACTTGAGCATTCTAATGTGTCAAAAAGGGTCACAAGGACTTCCTAAGGGTCCTAACGCATGATAAGGCCTATTAGAACCCCTAGGAAGTCCTCATGATCCCTTTTGACACATTTGAATGCTCAAGTGTGTCCAAAGGGGCCATAGGACCCCTTAGGACACACTTGAGTGTTCCAATGTGTCCATAGGGGTCACAGGGACTTCCTAGGGGTCCTAACGCATGATAACGCATACTAGGACCCCTAGGAAGTCCCCATGACCCCTTTTGACACATTTGAATGCTCAAGTGTGTCTAAAGACATTGTAAGACCCATTAGAACACACTTGAGCATTCTAATGTGTCAAAAGGGGTCACATGGACTTCTTAGGGGTCCTAACACGTGATAAGGCCTATTAGGACCCCTAGAAAGTCCACGTGACCCCTTTTGACACATTTGAATTCTCAAGTGTGTCCGAAGGGGCTGTAGGACCCCTTATGACAAACTTGAGCATTCCAATGTGTCAAAATGGGTCACGGGGACTTCCTAGGGGTCCTAACGTGTGATAATGCCTATTAGGACCTCTAGGAAGTCCCCATTACCCCTTTTGACACATGTGAATGCTCAAGTGTGTTTGAATGGGTTGTAGGACCCCTTAGGACACACTTGAGCATTTCAATGTGTCCATAGGGGTCACGGGGACTTCTTAGGGGTCCTAATGCATGATAAGGCATACTAGGACCCCTAGGAAGTCCCCATGAACCCTTTTGACATATTTGAATGCTCAAGTGTGTCTGAAGGCATCGTAGGACCCCTTAGGACACACTTTAGAATTCCAATGTGTCAAAAGAGGTCACAGGGACTTCCTAAGGGTCCTAACGTGCAATAAGCCTATTAAGACCCCTAGGAAGTCCCCATGACCTCTTTTGACACATTTGAATGCTCAAGTGTGTTCGAAGGGGCCGTAGGACCCCTTATGACACACTTGAGCATTACAATGTGTCAAAAGGAGTCACGGGGACTTCCTAGGGGTCCTAACACGTGATAAGGCCTATTAGGACCCCTAGGAAGTCCCCATGACCCCTTTTGACATATTTGAATGCTCAAGTGTGTCTAAAGGGGCCATAGGACCCCTTAGGACACACTTGAGCATTCCAATGTTTCCACAGGGGTCACGGGGACTTCCTAGGGGTCCTAACGCGTGATAAAATGTACTAGGACCCCTAGGAAGTCCCCATGACCCCTTTTGACACATTTGAACACTCAAGTGTGTCAAAAGGCATCATAGGACCCCTTAGGACACACTTGAGAATTTGAATGTGTCAAAAGGGGTCACAAGGACTTCCTAGGGGTCCTAACACATGATAAGGCCTATTATGACCCCTAGAAAGTCCCCATGACCCCTTTTGACACATTTGAATGCTCAAGTGTGTCTGAAGGGGTCGTAGGACCCCTTATGACACACTTGAGCATTCCAATGTGTCAAAAGGGGTCACAGGGACTTCCTAGGGGTCCTAACGTGTGATAAGGCCTATTAGGACCCCTAGAAAGTCGCCATGACCCCTTTTGACACATTTGAATGCTCAAGTGTGTATGAAGGGGCCGTAAGACCCCTTAGGACACACTTGAATGTTCTAATGTGTTTACAAGGGTCACAGAGACTTCCTAGTGGTCCTAACATGTGATAAGGCGTACTAGGACCCCTAGGAAGTCCCCATGACCCCTTTTGACACATTTGATTGTTCAAGTGTGTCTAAAGGCATCATAGGACCCCTTAGGACACACTTGAGTGTTCTAATGTGTCAAAAGGGGTCACAGTGACTTCCTAGGGGTCCTAATGCGTGATAAGGCCTATTAGGACCCCTAGGAAGTCCCTATGACCCCTATGGACACATTGGAATGCTCAAGTGTGTCTGAAGGGGTCCTATGACCCCTTAAGACACACTTGAGCATTCCAATGTGTCCATAGGGGTCATAGGGACTTCCTAGGGGTCCTAACACATAATAAGGCATGTTAAGACCCCTAGGAAGTTCCCATGACCCCTTTTGACGTATTTGAATGCTCAAGTGTGTTCGAAGTGGTCGTAGGACTCCTTAGGACACACTTGAGCATTCCAATGTGTCCATAAGGGTCATAGGGACTTCCTAGGGGTCCTGACGAATGATAAGGTGTATTAGGACCCCTAGGAAGTCCCCATGACCCCTTTTGACATATTTGAATGCTCAAGTGTGTTCAAAGGTGCCGTAGGACCCCTTAGGACACATTTGAATGCTCAAGCATGTCTGAAGGTGTCGTAGGACCCCTTAGGACACACTTGAGCATTCCAATGTGTCCATAGGGGTCACAAGGACTTCTTAGGGGTCCTAACACGCGATAAGACATACTAGGACCCCAGGAAGTCCTCATGACCCCTTTTGACATATTTGAATGCTCAAGTGTGTCCAAAGGGGTCGTAGGACCCCTTAGGACACACTTGAGTGTTCTAATGTGTCAAAAGGGGTCATAGGGACTTCCTAGGGGTCCTGACGCACGATAAGGCCTATTAGTACCCCTAGGAAGTCCCCATGACCCCTTTTGACACATTTGAATGCTCAAGTGTGTCTGAAGGGGCCATAGGACCTTTTAGGATGCACTTGAGCATTCCAATGTGTCCACATGGGTCACAGGGACTTCCTAGGGGTCCTAACACGTGATAAGGTGTACTAGGACCCCTAGAAAGTCCCCATGACCCCTTTTGACACATTTAAATGCTCAAGTGTGTCTGAAGGTGTCATAGGACCCCTTAGGACACACTTGAGTGTTCTAATGTGTCAAAAGGGGTCACAGTGACTTCCTAAGGGTCCTAACGCGCGATAAGGCCTATTAGGACCCCTAGGAAGTCCCTATGACCCCTTTTGACACATTTGAATGCTCAAGTGTGTCTAAAAGTGTCGTAGGACCCCTTAGGACACATTTGAGCATTCCAATGTGTCAAAAGGGGTCACGAGGACTTCCTAGGGGTCATAACGTGTGATAAGGCATACTAGGACCCCTAGGAAGTCATATTATTTTCATGCATTACTTCATTAATATCTGCTCTGGGAGGAAGATTATAATTTCCATATTTCTACAAGCCTTGAAATATTTTCATCGTTATCACTCTCTGCCTCCGCTCTCTCAATTTAGTTCTCTCCCTCTCCACTGCACTCAGCTTAGCCATCCTTACCTACTCTTTAATAGAGATTCTCCAAAATTTGCAAAATCCTTACCCACTGTCAAATCATGGCCTATGACATGCAAAATGAGCAAAGCAAGTGAAATGAAAGGGAAGTATGGATCAAATAGCGAAGTTGCATCAAATCGGATCAATATCCTAATATATGTAGAAAATATTGTTACAGACAAAAATATTTGTATAAATTAATGGGAAAGAGTGGGAAGAGCTTGTTGGACCCATGATAGAAACTATTCAGGAATTGCATGATATATTACTCAACGGTGCAAGGAATATTATTGATGAACATGGGATTGTAGCTACATTTATTCAATATACAAAGGAAGATATATAAAATCTTCTTAATAGAGAGATTAATGTGAGAGAATAGGACTTTTCAAAAGAAAATGGTTATCTGGGTGCCATCCAAGGTATGCCAATTACTCAGGACGAAGAGACAAGGTCCACAATTAATGGGAAAGAATGGGAAGAGCTTCTTGGACCCATGATAGAAGTTACAGATAAGGAGGAAGAGCTAGGAAGGGGGAAACAACAAAGGAAAGAAGTAAGATATGCATGTGTGAGCCTATGTCAGATGATGATGATGAGTACTCACCATTTGCTAGTAGCTCAAGTAACAAGTGTTGTGGAATTATCCAGAGAGCAATGTGAAATGAAGCCTCAAATTGGTTTAGCATGTAAAGAATTTGGTCATGCACTTCATTCTAGCACCACAAATATTTCTATTAGAAATGCCTATTCGTCAATGACCTTGCATTTACGGGACTTGGGAAACCAGGTTACTCATGTTGGGCATTATCCCTCAAATGTAAGTTCATTGCCACCTTTGGCAAGGCAGTCTCACTCCTCATTTTACAACAAAGGGCAGCCATCTATGGTCCAAGGTTTTAATTCAGCTTACAAGTGGAGAGCTTCTCAAGGTACTGATCTCTTTCGTAGAGAAGTTCCTAATTCATCTCAAGGTTCTTGTTTAGGTGACCAACACCTTGGAGGTCCACAAATAGACCCATTGATTTCCCAAATTGGTAAAAGGGTAGATGTAATTTTGGAAAGAGTATCCAAATTGAAGAGAAATTAAAATTCCAGTGAGCATAAAGTTATTGCAGATCCAATGGGGGTATCTCCTCCATTGACAAATATAACTGCTTCCAGAGACTTGAGTTTAAATGGAGACTGTCTGTTCCCAAACATGCCCTAGTCAAGCAGATGAACCAGATGTTGCTTGAGTAAAGAAGATAGTAGTTTATTAAAGCATCTGCATTATCCCACTTGCTATTAGTAACTACTTTTTGAGCAGCTTTCCAACTGCTTTTGTGCAGGATTTCTATAATATATAATGTCCTCATGCAAGCACATGACAGTTTTGTAAACATTTTCTGTTGTAAAGGGTTAGTGAGAAATATCAAAGAAAAGGTTCTTGCATGTATTATTTAGACACATATCAATTAGGAAACCATTTTTCTCCCATTACATGGCAAAAATGCCTAGATTCACTTTGTGGGTATCAATAGGCAGCAAGATGAGGGAAGAAATATTTGAGAAGAGGAAGTACACATGTTACTGTCCAAAACCATTTTGAGAGTAATATTCTTCTCCTGATTGTAATAAGAAACTCAAAATGTAGAAGACAACAAATAGCTGGGGCATTTATTTCCTATGACGTATGCCAATTTAAGTTCAATTCCTATTGATGATATTCTCAATGTGTAAAAATGAACTGATGTGTTATTTTAAAATGGTGTTGACTAAAATTTATGAACATATGTCAAATATCCATTTTTTCCAAAATTTGAAATAGAACCATTGGTAATATAATCAAATTTGTGAATTTCACATCCAATCACTGAATGTTAATCAAAAGTACAACACAGTAATATTTTTAAACCGATAAACAATCTTAGTCTTACTTCAAACCTACTCCCGTGTATGTGGGTTCTTGGAGGTATCTACTGAGCAATGTGTGGATTTGTAATGTCCCTATCCAGGACCTTACTCACTTTGCTTAAAACTCCTAATTAGAATTTGGATTTCTAATGCCTGTTGTGATATTATTTAAGTTTTCCTTTCTCCTTACTGATTAATATTGTAATGAATTGGTTATCCTTCTCTCTTTGTCTCTCTCTCATCACCCTCTCTCTCTTTCTCTATCCTTCTCACCTTCTCTCTCTCTCTCTCTCTCTCTCTCTCTCTCTCTCTCTCTCTCTCTCTCTCTCTCTCTCTCTCAGCCCCCGCCACCTTCTCACTCTCTCTCTTCCTCAATGGTCACCCATGAATTTTTTAAATGGCTGATTGATTTCCTTTGCTTCTTTCAATGGCCATCCATGATTTTTTTGCAATCTTCCAACCTTTCGTACATAGTTGTAAAATACATATTAATATATATTATATACATATAAAATAATATGTAATATATGATATATAATGTAACATTTAATATTAATATATATTAAATAATATTTAATATATAATTGATATTATATAATATTTAATTTATATAATATATAATCTAATATATAGTTTTTGATATATAATATATAATATAATATATAATCTAATCTAATATAGGATGGAGAAATGGGAGGAAGAAGGGGGAGGAAAAAGTGAAAAATCAAAATTCTGTCGACCTTTTTGGGTACCTCAAAAATATCGAGTACCTGATTAGGCTCAGTATTGCTTTGTGCACCAAACCTACATGGTCAACTATTGAAATGTCTCAAAAACGTGTTTTTCCCCTATTTCTCTGAGTTCCAGACTTTGACCATGTAGTTGATGACTTTTTTTTCACCTGAATTTGATGAAACAAAAAGGGTATCTTAAGGAGATTATCAACTTTCTATCGATATAATTGCTGTCAAATTTTGAATTCGGTAAGTAATTATTAGTTATTTTCTAATTGAGTTACCTCTAAAGTGCTGATTTATATGCTGATTGAAAAATGACTATAAATTTTAGACGGTATAACATTTTTGAAATCCGAAAAATGTGTCACATTCTATGCTTCACCTACTATAAGGGAATTTTTTTTAAAAAAAATTTGTAAAGTTTTGAATGAGTTAAGGTGGTCAGACATGGGAGTTTTTTTATTCTGAAAATGTTGTAGCAAAAAATTCATAATTAATTATTTTTTTGGAATAAAATTATAAAAAATATGCGTCACATCTGGGCATGAGTCTACTACTTATATATAAAATCTTATAATAAAATATTATCATTTGATTATGATTAAGGTGGTCAGACATACACCTACTTATTTTTTTCCTAAAATTTTTGTACTGTTGCATTGAAATCTATACTTTTCACCAATCATAGTAACTTTGTTTCAAAAAAGGCCTAATAGTTTAGAAACTACATTCAATTTTCTACAGATTCTATTCTTACAACTTTTTGATATTAGGTTGATAGCTAGTTGAAGTTTTCACGTCAAGTTGACTAACCCTGATTTGTTGATTTTTCATTGCCACTTAAGGGCATAGTTTGGCCCCTCATGATCTTGCACATGTATGCACCTTAAAATGGTCGCCTAGACTTTGAGCCCCCATTTCAGCAATTTATCAAATCCCTGAATCAATATTTTCAAATATCAATAATATCAATTGTATCAATTTCCTTGATCAAGTCATAATCAATTCAATATTTCCTAAGATTTGAGCCTTATTTAATTTAAAAGAGAAAAAAAAAAAAATCTTATTTAATTAAGAGAATATGCTCTCTTTTAATTAATTAAAAATCTCTTTTAATTAAATAATAAAATCACTTTATCCTAAGCCTTTATTTAATTAAAAGGAATTTCCTCCCCTTTTATTTAAATAAAAAATCTCCACTTTTCTTCTTATCCTATGTTGCACAAATAAAGCATTATTCTTATTTTATAAAAAGAGGAAAAGTACTTTTTGTCTTATATGGACACTAAAGTCAACTCCTATTTTCCTATTGGAGGATATTTGTGCATAAGGATCAAGCTTCTATTTTTCTTCATCGTTGATTAAGTCTTTTGCCTCTTAATCTCGATCGTCCATTGATTCTCATTCTCTATAAAAGAAGAGCTCTCTTCCTCATTTTCATATCTTAGGTTTTTATGCTAATGTTATGCTGCAGGTTTTCTAGGTCATTTGGAGCTCTTTGAAGACATTCTTGCATTCAAGCTTTGAAGACATTGTTGTTCCATTTCATTTAGCTTATTTTCATACATCATAGTTGCATAATCATGGCATTTTTAGTATAGATTTCCTTTATGCAATAGATTAATCTCACATAGCTTAATAGGAAGCTTGGTAATACTTGTATTTTCCTTTCATAGCATAGCTTGCATCTTTCATTCTCATAGTTTAGTTTGCATTGCATTGCATTTACATTTGATTCTTGGAGATATTGGCATTGTTGCCCTTGTCTTTGATTTAGAATCTCTCATTGTGTGGTTGACTAGCAAGGTCATGAGTTTATAGCTCTAGCTGAGAGCAATTTTATAAATCTTGCAACTCCATGCATAGAGAGCTATGGATCGATTTGTGAGGGCTCATTGTTGAGTTTTCTTACATGTAAGGATTCATAGAAGCGTGGTCACATTTTCACCATACAGCACATACCTGTATGAAAAATATATATTTCTTTTAAAAAAATAGTGTGAGCCATCGCAATTACGATGGAATTCATAGAATAACTGACGACAAAACTAAAAGCGACAACTATTTGTTAGAAACATCAATCACTTCAAGGAGCAATGATCACTTCAGCTCACCTCAAGAAGTCTTGACCCAAGATCAAGTTATATCGATCCATCTCAATGGCTACCAAATCAACAGATCTCTACCAAGAACCCAGTCGGAAAGAAACACCACAGATTGCACCGCAAACTCGCTGTGAAGAGGCATCCAATGTCTCATAAGTCACATCAAATGACCCACTTTCTATAATCTAAGTCTCTCAGCTTGGTTCACCAAGAAGAAGACTTCTCCCAAGTCATCACAGACACCATAGTGATCTACGAATCTTCGATGTGCAAGTTCTGCAAGTTGCTCTCTCGACGTCACATCTAAATCATTTGAAACTGTGGCAAAAATGGTAGATGACCCCAGCGATCCATCACAACCCGATCTCAACAATAATGTAAAGAGTAGCTTGATTTTGTCTTGAAGTCGATCAATGCACAGTCTACTCAAACTCCAAGTCAAGTCACTGCTACACTCCAAGTCAAGTCATTGCTACAGTCTACTCAAACACCATTCTAAATCGATACCAATTCGATCGACAAATATATATATATTTTTAAAAAAAATGATTTTCATCGCAACTACGATGTCCATAAAATAGCAATGGCTATCTGTTGAAAACATCTGACATCCAATCATCGCATGTACAACATCGCTGTCAGTAAAAACTATAAACGACGGATATCCGTCGTAAACTTCTGACGAGTATCTGTTGCATGTACAACATCATTGTTGTTAATAAACTACAAATAATGGATATCTATTGTAAACTTCTGACGGATAGTCATCGCATGAACAACAAATCCGTCGGTAAACAAACTACAAACGATGACTACCCACCGAAAGATTCTGACGGGTCACTGTCATTTGTATTTTTTTGCGATAGATTATTGTCGCAATTGTGACGACCATAAATAGGCCCGATGGTATGTTTGCCATGTTGGCACCCCCTTTTTGTGATAGCCATAGGCGTCATAATTATGACACCAATCAAGATCATCATTTTTTTCGACAACAAAACTACGACGGTGGGTGGTGTCACTTAATTGATGGTATACGGTCGGAATTCTGATGATCTGTCGTCAGAAAAAGGTCTCAAATGTACTAGTGCCTCATCTTTTAGATTAGGTGATTCACCACTTCTACCTAAGCAAATCAAGTAAGTATGGGAATTGAATTTTTAATCAGTTATATATTACAACAGTTCCTTATATCTATTGCATGAATACTAAATCTACATGAAATAAGATGCACTAGGTTGTTATATGTTTTAAACTTAAAATGAGTATATTTGGTAAAAGCATGACCGAGTAAGAGTTTGTTAGTCAGTGAAAGTATTAAGGTTAACCGAGTTGCATAGTCAACCGAGCGTTGGTAGTGTTCACCGAGTTGAAGTTTCTAAAGGAGATAACTGAATGTTTTATCGTTAATTGAGATATGGTTGGTGAAGCATTTAATGCAAAACTTTTAAGAGGAAAAGGTTTTTTGCTATAAATACAAGTCGAGCCAACTCATTTTTCACATTGCGAAACTAGAGTGAAACCAAAGCGAAAAGAGAAAAGATTTGATCAATGAGATTCCAAGCTATTCACTGCAATTTGAGCATTTCACGGATAGTTTGGAAGCTACACAAGTAAGTTTGAAGCAAACCGATCTATTTGGATACACTTTTCATGAATACCTAATTTTTTATAAGCGATGACATCCACTTCAAAGACCACTCAACCAAAGGTTGATAATGAGAAGAAGGTAACACTAATCAAGAGGGAAACATATGAAGAACCTAATTACAAACTACACCCTGAGGTCGCATCATATGTTGATTAGAAAGGTGCATTCTTATCCATTCCGCTTAGGGTTTTTTTGGTAAAGGATATCGGATCCTACATTCATTGCAAGATTAGCAAAATTGGTGATTTTAAGTTACAATCCACTTATCGGGAGTTATGAAATGATGATAAATTGAAGGATTAACATACACATCTAGAGATTAAAGGTTTAACAAATACCCTTGACTTCTCAAAGGTATTCAAAACTGAGTGGATAAGGATAGTACTCAGCTGAGTACATGAGGGCAAAATGTGGCTGGATGAATCGATAAAAATCATAAAGGACGTTATTCACATGGTCACTAGGTACCCAATGTGTGATAAAGATAAATCCCTAAGGCACCCACTGAAGAATGAGATTCAAAAGTTGACTGGAGCCGAGTGGGATGGCATAAGTATGTAGATTAACACAATCAATGACCTTGAGACTAGATTTGGAGTATACATGATTAAATATAAAGTATTCCAATCTAGCAGACTGAACATTATTCCTTGTGACATTGTTGACATTGCCTATATGATTGTGAAGAAAGGACTACAACTAGACCTCACCGAGTTGATGTTGAGGCAACTGGAGGAGAACATGTGAACAATCCTAGTTGCTAAATCCAACACATGCAAGTTTGGATCTCTACTAGTATGTATATTTTTCTACTTTCATAATTCATTTCCTTCAATTGGAAATGTGCAATGGGATGTTAATAAACCAGTCATCATACAAATCAATGATTTCATAAAAAGTTTAGGTCAGAACTTTGAACCTGTCATGGATGATTATTTTGGAAAACTCAAGGAACGAATACATAAATGGAGCAGGATACCATCATAGTTGGTGGAGAAATATAAGGATTAAATCTATTTTCTAGTAAAAACTAACTCCACTTTAATAAAGGAAATTGAACTGAAGACTTCATAGTTACCACCAATGGATTATGAACTTGACATTGACCGAGCAACTAGGTCAATAAAGGCACTTTTTGCAAAGCCTAAAGATAAGAATGCAACAAGATTTGGAATCTATGAGGAGGCAAAACAAAGAATCAAAATGGATTTGGTCAGAGAAAAAGTGGGAAGAAAGTCAAAGAAAATGATGGACACACTTTAAAAAAAAATCGGTGAAGAAGAAGCAGATAAGTCATTTGAAGAGGAAACCAAGGAACAATTGTTGATCGGTAATAGTGAAAATTATGAAGAAGAGATCAAATCAGATAAAGAGGTACAAGAAGAACTACTGAAGGTAGCAAAAGGAAAAAGGAAACATGCATAAACTTCCACATGAGTAAGGAGAAGGTCCTCTATAGGTGTTTCCCCACCTCTGAAATGTGGAGTTGCTAAAATTACAAGGCCAACACTGACCAAGACATATCAGAAGAAGAGAGGTACTCAAGTAGTTACCGAGACACCTAAGAAAAGAAGGAAGTTAATAAGGAATAAAGATGATATAGACTCAGATGAGGAGGATACCAACAAATTAAAGGTAGTTGTAAATAAATCACAATCTATTGATGACATTGTCAAGAAAATAAAAGACAAGGGAGGACTAGGTCACCCTAAAACAAATAGATATGTAAATATGACTACCGAGGATCGAGACAAACTAGAAGAAGCTATCATCAGAATGATGATTAAGTTTAAAAGGTTACCAATTGAATTTGAAAATTATATTCCAAAGAAATTATATGATAAAGTATCAAAAAGATGGACATATGCCTTGCATACTGAGAAGAAAATGAGGGAAAGATCATTAATTTTTGCAATGCCACATTTATATGTTCAAGAGATTGATGAAATGATGAAAGAATGTGCAAACAAGTTTATGATGAAAGGAAGAGAAATGATTATATTACAAGGTAAACTCCAAGAAGTTGATGAGGATAGCAAGGAGAAATGGACTAAAATTCTCAAGTCCAAAGCTGAAGCAGAACAAACTGCACTTGCAATTATTCCTGAGCAAGGTATCACAGGAAGAGGCAAAGGTGTACATACCGATGATATTGATATTACTACACAGAGACCAATTGAAGAGTTGATTCACATATCAGGCATCGAGCATCCAGAGGGAAACACATATACATAATATTTTTATCCTACTGGTTACACCGAACAAGAGGATACACCAGAGAAGTTAATAATAATCGAGAATGAAGAAGTCTTGATTGAAGATATCACTAAAAGTGATCCCGATGATGAGGCAAAGGAAGATGAAGATGTCATTATTGTTGTTTTTGAGATCACAGAGGAAGAACATACTACTGAGGCAGCCAAAGTATAAATATCAGGTAACTTACCAATTTTGGTACAAGCCATTGATATTAATACTACAAAGCAACCCAAGGAAACTACACCTGAGAAACTAATAGATACTACATAAGAGAAGGGTTAAGAAGGAGAAAAAGAGAACACCGAGACTGAAACTAAAGAGGTAGATGACAAAGGCCTTGAAAATGAACCTAATATAGATGATTTTACCACTGACACAAGGGTAGAAGCCCAAGGACCTCACAACAAGGCAATTGTAAAGGAGAAGGAACAAGAAGAAAGTGTATCTACCAAGCCACAAAAATCAAATCCATAGCAAAAGGATCTAGTTCCTTATGGTCAATCACCGACCTCCAAAAAACAAGAAATGAAAAAGAAGAAGAAACATGGAAAAGGTCTGGTCACACTTAAAGAGAAGTGATATAAATACCATCATGTGACCCTAGAACCTTGGACCCCAAATCTCTCAGAAGGTATGGAGAACTATGCACCAGAAAAGCAGCTCAGGAGAAGCTGAAGCAAGAGAGTAAACATAAAAATGTGCTTGAGGATGTGAGAGAAATACTGATGCAAGTTGTACCTGATGTCAATGTTGATGAGGCCACTCCCATCATTGACTAGGTTGTAGTACTTATTAGGCACATTAATTATCCCAATACCGATGTAGAAAAGAAGATAGAAGAGAGAGCAGAATCCAAGATACAATTCAAAATAATTGAGAAGATAAGCCAAGCAATGACCATTCACAAGGTGAAGCTATCTAAGAATATAAGTGAAATTGAAAATCTTATTCAAAAGATACTCATAATTTTGAAAAAGTTGTGCACTATAGAATCATTCACTGCAGAAATACAAGAAAAGCTTAAGAAACTAGATGATGATTTGCAGAAGAGTACAGAAAGATTGATTACAAAACCCCATGCATTTAATTACACTATATAAAATTCAAGCATATATATATGGGTTAAGAAATGAGTTGAGAAGAGAAGAAGACAAAATAAAAGATCAAACAACTAAGCTACAGGCTGAGTTGTTACCCCACATTGAGGTGATGTAACAACATGTGAAGAAAGCAAAGGATCTTGTAGCCACTTATGAGTTATTAGTGGTAGATCACATTTTTGACATGCACACCCAAGTTGGTCTGGAGCAGATTGCACTAGAAAGTCTAAAAGAGGAATGAGAAAACCTCTTAGCCAACTTGAAGAAAACCCATCAGAACATTTTTGATAAGTTGTAAGTATATACTATTTTAGCATTATTACCTATTAGAGTAAAGTATTAATTATCTTAATTAACTTTACTCCCTTCTTAAGATGTCAACTCATTTTGCTTTAGTTAAATGCACATGCATTAGTTTTTTTAAATATAAACTTGCATGCATTAGTCATGTAATAGTTAAACTAATTATTACAAGCACTAGGGTTTTCCTTTTCAAGGCTTTCAATCTCCTTTATAAAGATCATCCATTGTACATTTAATTAATTCATTTTTTGAGGATATTTTCTTCTTCATATTTTGAGTCAAACCCTTTCCCTCTTCTTGTCTCTACTTCCTTGTAACAGGTTTTTGTATGCAGGTGATCTTCGGATTTTGTGGATTTGTATTGCTCAAATCCTACATGGTATCAGAGTCTAATCTGTTACAGCTTGTTCACATTTGAAGGATTTAGATTATGACTTTTTTTTTTGTTTTTTATTGAAATTAGGGGGTCTCTAAATTTTGGTGCACTTTGAGCTCAAACAGACCTCACCGTTGAGCTTGCAGCACCCAAAAACCCCTATTTCGATACAAGGCACATCCAATTTGGACAACTTTGCATTTTGGGCCTTTTTTTGGGTACCATAAGCTTGACACGCTTCACGTGGCAAAACTTGTATGGATTTGAACGCTTCCTGAGACAAAATTTGTATAGATTGGCATGCAAAATGAGGCAAACATTTTGCTATTCGGCACATAAATCAAGACAAAAAAAATTGGCACATAAATCGAGGGAAAAAACTAAAAGCTTGGCATAGATCCTGAGGCGCGCATGCAATTTTGAAATATTTTTTTTTCTTTTTGGGTGGCAACATCCATTTGGCCGTCAAATTTAAGCCCATCATTTGATGACGTCGGCATGCATCATCCTCATTTTTACCATTTTTGGGCTCTCTAGCGCACCAGTTGGTATTTTGCTCATAACTTGAGCATGCAGTGTCAAATCGGGCAAACGAGATATCACCAAAAAGTTGGTTCTAAGCCCGACACTCTCATGGTGGTTAATTTGGTGTTTTTTGTCATCTAGCTTGCATGTTTTTGCTGTCAAAGTCAGATTCTTTTTCTTGCATTCCGGGGGGGCTAATTTGCTCAAATTAGCTCCATTTTTCGATCCGAAAGAATCGCCAGAAAGCTCTTCTCGAGCATCATCCAGATTTCTACCTATTTTTATCAAAAAAAATTCAAGATACACAAGATTCAGATTTGAAGCTTTTTTGCTCTTCTCTTGATAAAACATATCATTCTAGGCTTAGGGGTTCGATATTTGATTTGTGGGGGGGTGTTATTTTCTTGTTTCTATAAGTTAAAGCAGATATTTATCAAAACAAAAACCCCTTCTAAAAAATATGGCCGAGACCTCTTCTTGTCTAGAACTTCTGACCCCACATAATTATCACACATGGAAAACTCTAATGACATGACTTCTCCATTTAAAAGGGCTCTAGTCTTGTCTAGATGCAGTGCAACCAGTATTACAGAGGCCCTTTGAGATCATGCAGCATCAAAACAAGATGGATGAGGCTATGGGGTTGATTGCTTTACAGGTATCAGATAGCTTGCAGTTTCATCTTGATGGGTGCACTACCCCTCTACAGATGTGGGCTAAATTTGAGACATTATTCGGTACCATCAATGAGTTCATAGCAATTTAGATTGAGGCAGAGGTTACCTCTCTTGTACCTAATTCTTTTCCCTCTATTGAGGACTTTTTGATGACGTTCAAACAATAGAGATTTTTGTTACATGGATGTGGAAAGCAAAAGACTGATAAAGAGTGCATTTATTTGATTCTGTCTAAGCTTAGGGGAAACTTTCAGATCTTCTCTTCTACCTTTCATTCTACCATGGATGCTTTGGGACCTACATTCACCATGCCCACTTTTGAGGTGTTCTGTGATCGTTTGACTAGAGAGCAGGCCAAGCTTACTCAATTGGACTCTCTAACAGGATCAAAGAACCAAGCATTGGTTGCCCAACCATCCAAAGAAAAGAAGAAGCTGAAGCTGAAGCAGATATCAGATTTCTCTTCTCAACACTCTATTGGCCCACCATATTCTTCTAAGAAGGAGAAACAAAAGACTGAGAGACCTACATGTTCCTATTGTCAAAAGGGACCTCATGATGAGTCACATTGTTTTCAAAAGAGATTTGATGGCTATGAGAAATAGATTACAGATTTGCAAGCTCTTCTTCAGAAGAGCACTATTTCCTCTCCATCCTCTTCTACCTCACAGGGGTCTACTTTTCAGTCTTCTTCCACATCTTCGATATCTGGACAGGATTTTGGATAGGGTCATGCATTACAGGCATCCATTGCATCCCCTTCACATGTCCCTTGGATACTGGATTCAGGTGCTTCTCACCATATGACATCTGCTCAAGGGGTCTTCTCTATTATTGAGGCTTCTTCCATTCCTCATATTCTCATGGGGAATAACACTGTCCTGATAGTCTATGGGAAAGGTTCAGTAGGCATTCAGGATGGAATATTCAATGATGTATTATATGTTTCATCTCTGTCTGTAAACCTTCTCTTGATTTATCAGATTACACATAGTGGATTAGGGAAGACAGTTGAGTTCACTGGAGATTTAGTCTTCATTCAGGATAGTGCGACATGAGACATTGTTGCTAAAGGGATAGTTGATCATTCCACCTGTCTCTACACCTTCTCACACTTTGGTCCACCATCTCCATTGTCAGAGCACAACTCTCCTCTTTCACGAGAGTCTCATGTGGTGCAGTCAGGTCGCTTGAACTTTTGTATTGTTCCTAAGATCACTGCTATGACTGCCACACCACATCCTATTGAGGTTTTTTCACTTCAACATGATTCTTCTTCAGCACTACCTAACCCTCCAGCTCCATTCATCGAGCCACCAGGTGCACTTGTTGAGGATTCTACAGAGGATGTTCATCTCCTCTTTCATGACAATGTCAGCACACCTGTCACACCACCTACATTGGGGATTCCCTTTTAGGATCCTCATGTTTTTTCATTTGAGCATCAGTTAGGCCTTCCAGTTTCACCTCTCATTCAGGGGTTTCCTTGTTCCGTGCCTTTGTTTCTTCTGCATTGGAGTTCTATTGGTTCGATCATTTCCACAAGGGTTCCATTATTTTGGGGGGGCTTTGGTGTCTCATCCCTCTCTCATGGGGTGACTGGTTGTACTTATGGTTTTGAGAGAGTCTCTTGAGCCATTTCTTTTTTTTCATTTTTCTATCTCCTTTTGGAGTAGGGTTTTTTCCCACTGGGTTTTCTCTATTTCTCTGTTTTACAAAGATTTGGTTGTGCTGGGTACCTCATCAGGCCATGTTGCTTGGACCCATTTTTATGCTTTCAACATTGTGGTTTTCTTTGCTTTCTTTTTGCATTGTTTGTAGCTGCATTGTTGCTCATCTTAAGGGGGGGTGTTAGAGTAAAGTATTAAGTATCTTAATTAACTTTACTCCCTTCTTAAGATGTCAACTCATTTTTCTTTAGTTAAATGAACATGCATTAGTTTTTTTAAATATAAACTTGCATGCATTAGTCATGTAATAGTTAAATTAATTATTGCATGGACTAGGGTTTGCCTTTTCAAGGCTTTCAATCTCCTTTATAAGGATGATCCATTGTACATTTAATTAATTCATTTTTTGAGGATATTTTCTTCTTCATATTCTAAGTCAAACCCTTGCCCTCTTCTTGTCTCTACCTCCTTGTAACAGGTTTTTGTATGCAGGTGATCTTCGGGTTTTGTGGATTTGTATTGCTCAAATCCTACATTACTAAAAAAGGGGGAAAATATGTATAGTTATAGTTATAGTATGTTGACAAAATGGTCAGTGCTCCCCTCGAGATTTGTGACATGGCTTAACTGCCTCATGTGTCTTCTATGAGTCTAGTGGTTGTATCGAGCATTAACAGGTCGATCTTTTGGTGCTGCAGCAACGACACTTGTAACAAGTGGTATCAAAGCTTGGTCACAGGTTTGAATCCCCTTAGGTAACACTGAGGAGGAGATTGTTGACAAAATGGTCAGTGCTTCCCTCAGAATTTGTGACATGGCTTAACCACCTCATGTGTCTTCTATAAGTCTAGTGGTTGTATCAGGCATTAACATGTCAATCTTTTGGTGCAACGACAACCACACTTATAACAATAATATACTTATCGAGGCATATAGACAAGGGGAGTTTACAATTTTGAAGTATACAAGTTTTGAGAATTTTAATTATGGCATACATATGTGTTTTTGTCACTAATGCCAAAGGGGGAGAATGTTAGATTATGAGTTGTCATTAGTGTCACACATATAGTCAGTAAAGGAAGAAAACATGCTAGTCAGTCAACACATTAAGTATAGTAACCGAGCAGAGCACAAGGCAAAGTAACATGGTAACCGAGCACAGTCTTGACCAAGCACACACACTGAGCCAGATGATTAGCGAGCACCGAGTATAGTTATAACCGAGCATTCATATATACCAAGCATTAGTATTTTACCGAGTCATGAATGCAGTATATACTGAGTAATATAAGAATGACACATAAAACAATGCAAACAATTTATACCGAGCTAGAAAATGGTTTACATGGATTGGGGTGAATATTTAAGGCAATTGTAACCATTAAATGATTGATGATCCCTGTGTAATATTGTTTTAGGTTATTCATTTGGATCATAGATCTAAGGTTTTCTAGATGATACCATAACCCTAATCAGGTCAAATCTTTTGATATAAGAATTGTCAATATGCCATTTTCACAAGAGTAGAGAGAGAGAACACATGAAGTAGCCACCTACACAGACATCTAAAGATCAGACAGGGTTGCGAAGTTAAGGTTTTGATAGAGCATTCAAGGATTATATTTAGAAGCACAACAGAGGCTATTGAGTAGTATTCAGAGAAGATATCTATCACAACAAGGTGATATCAAATTAAGTACTTATTAGATCTAAAATCGGGCAAAGTAAGTTGCTACATACAGGTCAAATTTAATCTTACTTTCTAATAATTATGGCAGACAAAATCTCCTAACAGAGTAGACCTAACAAGTATTTTATAAATCTCTTAACCGATTGCACACTTAATAGTGATGTTTAAATCCTTTAACCAAGTAGATCTTAATAGGTCTTTTTTGTTACTCCTAACAAGGTAAGATCATCAGAAGTGATCAACATTGTAGCCTTAACTGAAAAACTTTATTATTGTAGTAGTGAAGCTTTGTGGGTACCATCCCCACCATAGTTTTTACCTTCTAACAAGGGTTCCTGTGATACCAAAATACATGTGTCAAGTGTATGAAGTTTCATGAATGTTTATATGTTAAATTAGAAAGTATTTCTTATTTTTAGTTATGTTATGAATGGATGAAATGTTAACATGACAGTCGGTCAATAAGATACATTGTCTTAAGGATTTAGATCAAAAAGTTATTAAGGTTGCTGATTCACCCATCCCCTCTCAGTAACTCACCTTTCCATAATCCCAACAATGGGTGTGTGTTAAACATTCAGTATATAGTGTTGCTTCAATTTTGACGTTGATTTGAGAGTATTGCTGATGAAGTTGGAATCTAGCTATGAAATTTTTCTTGCTATCATGCTTGATGTACTATATACTCTATCCATTTTCAAACTTGTACACATGTTTTTATCCTCTTATAAAAGGCATCCCCCAATTCATCCATGTATATTTTAAGTGTGAACATTTTGGGTAGCATTAGGAATGATTAATTTAATGTTATTTTATGAAAACACTTTATATCCATGATATAATTCCCATCAACAATTTGTAACAAAAAATACATTATTATTATTTATATTAAAGTTAGATTATAAACACCATACACAAGTAATGAATGAAATGTTCTAACAACATGTAACTTCCCTTAAAAAGACAAAAAAACTATATGATCTATTTTAGTGATTGTGCAAGGTCATATCCCAAGGATTGTGAACATAATTCCCATATATTTATATCAACATAAGGTATTGTCTATTTAATCTTGTACATTTGTATCAACATAATAGAAGAAAAAACAATTCTAAATTTAATAAAACAAGAAGGATCCAATGAAAAACTACAAGAGAAGAGACCAAGAGAAATCTATAAATTCATGTTTTCACTGAATTGATCATGACCTCTCTAATCAATCATATAGTCAAACATTGAGAGGTACTCATTGTATCTAACCTCTTCAAAAGAAAACCTTTGTCTTTATTGACATGACATATGATTTTGCTCTTTCTGGTATGAAATTTGATTATGCTCTTTTTATCAATCTTCTTATTCTACTCTTTTTGGTATGAAATTTGATTATGATCTTTTTATCAATCTTCTTATTCTTCTCTTTTGGGTATGAAATTTGATTATGCACTTTTATCAATCTTCTTATTTTTCTCTTTTACAAACTCTAACAACCCTTGCATGAATGGTTGTTTTTCCTTTTTGTTGTGTTACCAAGTCTACTTCACTACCACAAGCCCATCTTTGATCACTTTCATGAACTTCATCCTTTATATTTCATAGTTATTATAACCTTCATAACAATGTTGTAAAACACAAGTTCTTTGAAAGACTTAGTAAGCGCACTCTTAACTGATTGGATCATATCCTTGTTTATTGAAATCCAAATAACCAATGAATATCAATTAAGAAAATTGAACAAAATAAGTTGCATTCCTTACTCATTATATTTATATTTCCAAAAAGAATTTTAGTCAAGTTAATATTACCTTTTAATCCTCTTAAATCAAAGGAAAAATATTTCCATGTCTCTTTTGCTCAAAGAGGATATGTTTAATTGTTTCGAGCTATCTGCAAATGATACAAACATCAATGTTAGTGTTATTCATTTTATAAGGTGATCTACCTAATAATAATAGATATTTAAAAAATGTTATATTTGTTTCATGGATACTATTCCATTGTCTATTAATTATATCCTACCACTACTTATTTAATAAAGATAAATTCTAAATTTGGTAAATATAATCAATCATAGAATCATTATTGGACAAAAAATTATAAATCATATTAGCATTAACTTTTTGAACATTATTACCGTTATCCCACATAAGTTATTTGAAAAATTCATTGTCTTGAATGTAATCCTTAGGAAAATATAAAATACTATAAGTGTCCCCCACAACATGATAGGTATTGTTGGCTAAAATTTTTGTAAGCCACTAAGACTACACCTTACAAAATTGTAACTTTAGGCAACGGTACAGTGAGATAAATCTCTCCTCTCAATAATAGGGGAGGCTCCCTTCTTACCACAGGTGGCTTCAGTAAGACTTTAACTAAAATTAAACAAAGGGGTGATTCTTCCAATATGTTCCTCTTTTTTAGGAAAGATTCACAAGTAACAACAACTTTCTAACTCTACAAAGATCTCTTGTTGCTATGATAATACTGGTGACTCGATAGCTGACATAAGAACAACTCCTAAGGTAGCAGTTATAATTATATTTGGTAGATTAATAACATGGGACCAAAGTCTCTTGCAATTAATTCTATTTGAATAATAACTAGAACCAATAGTGAGGTTCAAAGTCTCTCACTAATAATCCTGAAATTAAAATAAAACACTCAAAGCTGAAGCTCAAAGTCTTCAACTCCTAGTATTTGCAGCCACTGCCAACTATAACAATTTGTCCTCCTGCAACACAAAGTATTCAAAAGTTAAAAATGGCTCTGAATGCAATAGGTAACTCAAAGTCCGCACAATTGAATTCCAATCCCTCTTGAGAAAAACTCTAAAATTCATAATCAATATCCAAAAAAATGTCGTCATGTAACACCTTGAATCAACACAAAGTTTGAAAGCAGCTTGCCCCTTTTATTGAAAGAAATTCAAATTTACATCTAAGCTCAAAGTGTGAGAGTGTAGATACAAACTGGAATAATTTTCTTGCCTTTCCAAAAGATGATTATTTACATTGATCTCCCTCCTTTATATAGGAAAAGAGTGGAGAGAAAGGTGGAGAAAGAAGGGGAAAACCCTTAACCACCTTGACTTATTCCCTAACTAACTAACCAACTAATTTTTAATTATTTAAAGTTGCATGCCTAATGCACTTGCAACCTGATTACATGTTACAACAAGTTGCACATGATACTATCACATGCAATTACATCTTTTTTTTATTACATGTAACTTGTCAATTACAAATTACAAATGCATGATGAAAATATTATAAGTGTTTGACAAGACACAACATCCATTACATCATCCATTGTTGGTCTTTATGTCGCTACAAGGATGCTTTATGATTGATGTACTCAAGTTTTTTGGAATAGGAACTTGCATCCTTGCCCATTCTGTTGTATAATGGTCATTTCCTTGGAAATTATCACTATCTTGAAAGCATTCAATGCCTGCATCATTCCAGTCTTCAAATATTTGTACTAGCATGGGGATATTTCTCACTTGTAAATGGGGTTTTTAAACCCCATTACATCTCATTTTGGAGAGCACTTGTCACCCACAAACAGGGTTTAAAGGTCCATTTGTAGCTTTTGGAAAAGTGAGAAAACTATATATAAACAATTGGAAGTGGGATTTTAGCTTGC